>JAWLRI010000888.1:1666273-1768992 GCA_034781795.1 Crypturellus tataupa
GTTGGTATTCCTGTGAAAAGAAGTGGTTCTTAGGAACGTGCAGTTGTTTCCGATTAGCGTGAATAAAACTGATGCTCGGTCACATCAGTTCACAGTCACCAGTGTCACGACTGCAAACGTGGACACGGAGTCCTTTCTGCACAGGATGAGACGTTGCCCAATTCCGTAAAAACAGGCTTGATGAATACGTGTGCCTTTAGTCTTAGAATTCATTTTATAATTACGGCACTAAATTGAAAGCTGTAAACAAAGCCGAGCTGTCGGTTCTGCAGAGAACTGTTGGCGCTAGAGCATCGGCCTAGGGGAAACGCAGTAACACGCGAAGGGCGGTCGTGAAGGATGGTGAAGTAGCAGCCTGGGGACTCCGTGCGTGGCACAAGGGCGAGCGGGAGCTGCAGGGACAGCTGGAGCAGCAGTCGCGCGGCTGCGCTCCGGGCAGGAACAGGCTGCACCATCTGCAGGGGCTGCCCGCCGCGTTCAGCCCCGTTCGTGCCTCCTGCCCCTACCCCGCGCGCGGCGCCGCGAGGCTGCCCTCCTCGGGAGGTGACTCCGTGTGCTGCAGGGCTTCCGCAGGGGCTGCAGGTGCTGTTTCTCTAGCTTTACTTCCTGTGAATAACCTGGAGTCGGAGGTCATTTTTTATCAGCTCCTCAGCGTTTGGATGTGATACTCGTGGTAGAAGGGAATTGGGTATATAGGGTTTTACTTCGTACAACAGTGCCTCTCCATTTCTGCGCTCTGCAGTGCAAGCTCTCTTTTCACCGAGTGATGAATCTTCATGGTAGCATCTCGCTTGCTGAATGGATATTGCAGCAGCCTTCCCAACCCGGCTGTCCACTCACCTGGCACCCTGTGCTTGGGAAGACAAGCGAGGCGAGGCAGAAAACCCCTGTGGCGGCGGGAGTCGAAGTACAAGGTAGAAGTCATGAGATTTTCTGCGGGTGCAGATACGCGTGTGCCAAAAAGCTCTCCAAGCTCGCGAGCAAAAGGCGATTTGTAGTTTTATAAAATAACCGTGCTCAGCCATGGTTCCAGATGGGGAAAGCGTGTCAAGAGGTGACTCTCACCGTCCCTTCAGCCCCCACGGCACGGGGCTGGTTGATGTGGAGTCTAGTGTGCTCCGAGGGGTTTGCAAACATGAGCAGCACTGCCATTATGTGGCCGGTGAAATGGCCCTGTGGCAATCTTTTTAGTGATATTCGTAAAAATAGGACTCTGATAAATACCCCAAATTGTGGCACAATTACTGATTGGTTTCTAAGACTGTCAGGTTCCTTGCATATTATATAAAACATTTTGTGTTCCTTTGCGAACTGCCAGGTTAGGGTTTATGTTTGCTCCATTCTGTCCACATTCCCTTCCTTTTGTAAGGTGTGAGTTAGCGGTAGCAAAATGCACATCCATTGCGTAGTGCTCAGGGGGTTCTTCAACGTTGTCTTTGCAGTCAGGCGTTCATTTGTTCACGGACGTGAAACAGTGCGACCATGGCTAGACGGATATAGTCAGCCTCAAACGCCAGCAGCTTAGTTATCCCAGCCAGCACAGGAATTTCTTGTAGTTGAGGTGTGAAGCATCCCTGATTCTTGGCTAGGAGAACGTTTCGGTGTTGCGTTTTGCTCTGCATCAAGAACTCGGGCAGCTCAGAGCTGTCCTTAGCCTTTTCCCGTCCGCTTTAGGCTCAGGCACCCTGTGCTGGACCTGATAACAAGGAGCTTCGTCTCTCCACTCAGAGCGACTAAGTGCTGCGAAGGACAGAGTTGACATAATCATAAAAGAAGAAATATAGACAACATTCCTCATAAGGGATGTACGAAAACACATTGAACTTTCTGTAAGAAAGTAAGAAAATTGTCACCAATTTTTAGCGCAACCAATTCCTCCTTTCTTCAATTTGTGATGCCTTTTCAGGCTTACTAACCCAAGCATTGATTCCTTTCTAATTTTACACTTGTTTTTTTTTTTGAAATAGAGTAAAAGAAAGTATTTTTACACTATCTCATTTGCTTGCCTGTTGGTATTGAGAAGACTCAACTGATAGGGGTATGTGATGCCTTTCATGTCATAAGTGGGATTAGGACCTGGCACTCACTGAAGCCATTGAGGTTGTCTTGTCTTTTCCTGGGTTTATGCTGGCGCTGCTGAGACCATTTGAGATAATTCTGCAGTCATTACTCTGCTACATATCCCTTGCCTTTGTGCTTTTTCACCAAAGCAGCACAATTTCACCCCAAACACTTCAGTTGGCTCATGAGCCGCTTTTCTGTCTTCTTGTAAATTTGCAGATTTCCCATGCTTTTAAAATTGGTTTTCTGCCTTGTGTTTTCCAACGTGAAATAATAGGATTGTTCCGAGGAGAAAGGAAACGTGTTTTGACACCATAGTGTCAGAGTGCCACGTTGAGGGCGATTTATTTAGCTTGTGCGACGTTCCTCTTGTCATTTCGTCTCGATTAGTATCATTTCGTAAACATCACATCGCAGCTTGCAGAGTGCCAACTGCTCTATGTTCTCCCCTAAATAAAACATGCAGAGCAGCCCGTTCGCGTGGCTCCACGGCGTGGCATGGGCATGGCAAACCCGTCTCCAGCCCGTGTGCTCTGCGTGTTCGCAAGCAGCGCCCGAGCAGAGCGCCCGCGTCTGCAGGAAGCACCGGGGAGGCCGCGTAGGAGCGCAGGGCGATGCAGGGTGGAGGGGAAGGTCCCCACGTGTCCTTCTACTCTCTGCTGCTGCAATTACGGTCCCGTCGAGAGAGCAGGGCTGGGAAATGACCCGTACGTCGCTGATGGAGCGTCGGAGGGTTTGTGAATTGCCACATTTTCCATCTGAAAGCTAATGTGCCGTAAGAAACGGTGACGAGCAAAACAAGACGGAGCAACCGGCCGAGGAAGAGGAGCTGTTGTGGCCGCAGGGAGTGGGGCTGGTGGCTGCTTCCTGCAGGGCCCCTGGCAAGGGGGGCTGCCCAAAGCAGGCGGCGGGACGGGCGAATTGGCAGGGCCCAAAAGGGGGCTCAGTCCTGCGTCTGTGTTTGTGGTCTTGACAAGGCTGCCATAAATTCGGGTACGTGGAGGATAAAGCTGTTGTTAAAAGTAATAGCAGCGGATCCAGTGCAGACTGAATAATCCGGTGCTGCCAGTTTCCATCATCTTCATCATGTATCCTTGGCACAGCCGCGTGCTCTGTGCAAAGCGTCTCCTTCCCCAGCAACAGGCTCTCTTGCTTTTTTGAGGTACGTGGCCAGAGATGCCCAGGCTCGGGCGGAGGGTTTTAGTGGTGGCGGCACCGTTCTGCAGCCTCGGCTGCCAACAGCTATTCGTGCTATTCGTGCACACACAGTTGCTAGCGGTACCTTCAGCGTCGAATCAGGGCTTTGCCTGTGAATAAACGGCAATTACTGGTTGCTGCGTGTAGTTAGAAGTTGTTTTCTGGCGGTGTTTGGGCTGCTCGTTGTAATGGCTTTGGATCTAGCAGGTCTGGCAGGACTGGTGTGGCACAAGTCTGCAAACAGTGTGGTTATTCCAGGTAATGGCCTGTTTTTCCTGCAGATGAAGGAAGAGAGGCGTTACTGTCAGCAGCTAAACTGCTCTCGGTGAAGGAAAAGCTCAGCTTTTGGGCAGGAATATGTGTTAACTTGTGGGATACCAGGAAAGTTGTTTCATGCTCGCACCAAAAAGGAGACACGCTAGAATAAAGGACACACTATGTCTGAGCCTCCTTCTTGCTCCTCTTCTGAATTGATTCAGACTTCACATGCAGGGCCAGGGAAAGTACTTGGTTTAAAGCTGAGCTGCCGAATGATTTCTCAAGGACTCCTCCTTCCTACACGCGTGAGGACTTTGGAGTCCTTCTGTTCCAGTCTAATAGCGGGACCCAGAGCGGGCTCTAAGGGCTGCTCCGTGGGCGAGCGTGCTGGGTTGCAGCATCCAGCTCGCCCGAACGCAGGCAGGGAACGGCCCGGCGCCTCGGGATAGGGACCGGGCAGCAGTGACGCTCCCGCTCTGGTCGGTGGTTAGAATAAATGCCCTTCCGCATACGTGTCTGTGCCCGCTTCACTGATGGGTGCTTAGGGGTAAGTTTTCAGCTGCTGGAAGCTGAGACCCATGAAACAGTGATAATTTACTCCAGCTGAGCGCTGGCCACTTGTTCTCTGTCTTAAAATATCCATCTCTGAGATGCGATTTGTTACTTGGAGGAGAAAATGCCCCTAGTCATCTATTTTGCGTTTCAGAACGCACATTTTTTTTAGACTAGGCTTTGTTTTTAATAGAAGCAGGGTTGTGTAATCCATAGTGTAGTACATGTTCATGAAAGGATTTTTATATATTTCATTTAAAGTTATTTTAAGCAAAATAATCTGCTCTGTAGGCAGCTTGCTACATGGTATGTGCTTCATGCTTGCCAAGTGTTTGACAATAGGCTCTGGGTGTGCTGCCAGAACACACGTAGCTTTCCCCGGCCGTTTTTCACAGTCCTCCGCGGGACCGGCATGTTTCAGCTGGCTTCTAATGTCTTCTCTGTTTTAAAATGCTGGCGGTCGTGGTTACTTTTAGTGTAACTGTAATCTGTCATGATAGAATTTGGTGGGTAGAGATAGGAGCTGCAGTTCTGCTTCGTCCGCCTGCGGTGTCCGAAGCTCCGTGTTGCTGCCGCTGGAGTCGCCTCCTCCGGGAGCCAAGCCGGGTCGGGCTCCCTCTCAGACCTGCGTGTCAGGAGGCCCCACGTCACATCGAACCAGGACTCCTGCCCGCTCAGAGGTTCTCTTAGAGATTTGCGTGTTCAAATCTTCTCCGGACTAAATAAGCCAAATGGCAGTGCTTATTTTTGTAAGAAGAGTGAAAAGACCTTTGTGCTGTCAGATTCATTTTGCCTACAGAAATGTTTTCATCTGTGTATGTATCTTCAACTTCTTTGTAAAAGGGTGATATGTTTCTTGACTTCTCTTTTGGACGTGAAAAGGCAACAAGACCTTTATCTCTTTGTGTTCACAGCACCTTCAGATATATTTTTGTGTTATGTTTTATTCTTGGAGTATTTCTTTTGTTTTGTTCTACCACTTTGCCTTCTGTGGCTTAGTTCAAAGGAGCTCTAAGGAGCAAGAGAAGTTCAGCCTTCATATTCAGAGTGATACAGACTCCTGAAGCTGACTTTTATTTAGCTTTTTAAATCGTATTATGCTTAAGGTTTTATACTATGGAGCAGGAGTGAGGCTCCTGGAGACCTGCGAGTCCATGAATCTGTTATCTACATAAATATGAAATGATCATAGGTTTCTTTCTAATACTTCACTTGCAAAGTCACATCAGACATCTTAGAAAGAAGAAAAAAAGAAGCATATTTCAAGTGGGAAAGCTGGAGACCTAGACAGTGGAGAGATGGAGACGAGAAGATGTGGTGCTGCCCAGGATGCTCTTATTATGTTAGCTGAAGTCTGGCTTTTTGCATAATGCATTAGAGTTGACAGGCTCACCAGTCTTATTAAGGAATTTATATTGTATTTCAATTGCCCCACGAAGAGAGAACAGTTTCTGCAAGTGGGCAAAGATGCGTTGGTTTGATACAGTTTAGTCTTGAAGTGGTCTGGTCTGGTTTTCGGGCGTCTTTTTGTTTGTCCTGTTGTGTTTTCTTCCTCCAGCAGTGAATTGCTTTCTTCCTCCCACCGAGAAAGACAGAGCATTTCAGTACCGGTCCTCCCAGATTGGAGAAAAGGTTGGAGAAAAGGGCTGACGCTTTCTCGGCTTCATATGTCTTTAGAAGTAGTGTTAGAAGTCGTGCTGGTGGGATATGGAAGGAGAGTTGCTCCTTGTCCTTGTCTAGGATACTGTCCCTTCTCGGGACCACCAGTGGACTCTCCTGTCTTATTTTGCTTATTTGAACCTAGTTCATCGTTACTCTTCATCCCAACAGAAAGCTACTTAGGGCGTCATCAAAGTGTGCAGGTGAATTCACAGTGCAAACCTCACCATGCAACCGTCTTGCATTAATTCCGTTAATCTTCACATTTAGGAAATAGCTGGGAATCTGTTTGTTAGAAAAGCTTCCAAGTACGGTCCCTTCATCTTCTTACATGTGCGTGGCCAACTGGAGTTGGCCAGAATTGGCTTCCAAATGGGTTTTCTGCAGGAGGTTCTTCATTCAGTGTGAGTGTCCACGTGGTTTTGTTTCTGATGGAAAATCACGGGAAACCTTTGCTTTGTAGAGGCTCCGAAGTCTTCGGCGCTGCCGGTTTGGCTGTGGTTAGGCTGCCCGAGGAGAGAGCAGTGAGTCTTCCGTGGGGGCCGGAGCATGACCCCAGGACAGCGTTCACCTGCATCAATGGCACGTATTTCTAGAAACAGGATAAATTCCAAGAACTTCAGTCTTTTACCTCGCTTACAGAAAATACGTGTAGTTCTCTCCACTTGGTGCTAAGCCTATTAACCTTTAGACATTAGTCTATCAGTAAATCTATTACAGTGTTTGTATATCCTTTGAGGTGTCAGCATTCATAGCCTGGCAAACCAGGCATGTTAGTTTGCAGAGCAAATACGTTCAAAGCCTAACGAGTCAAAGAAACAACTAGTTTTTGCAATAGGCTGAAAATACATGCTTGTCAATGTGTATATGTACTGATATATGCGCACCAGATGCTAATCAGATGCCCAGGGGATACACGTAACCCAGAGAATTTTCATTACTGTTTTGTTAACTAATGAATAATTTAAATGCTAAATCCTTAGCTTAAAACTTGCCCGGAACAAATTGGCAAAATATGTGATTGAAAATGGATTCTTTAGTGATTAAGAGCACTTCAAATTTTAGAGCAAAACAATGCGGTTCTGTTTAATTCATCAGTTTGATACTTACTTTCTCATCCTCGTTTTATTTTGCGTTAACGCTTATTTCCTGACCAGCAACAATTACAAATAGTAGGTAAATAGCTACCAAATATTTTCATCAGGGTGCGAAACTTAAAGTTTTAAGATCAGATTAAGGGGGAAACATCCAGTTTCATCACCAAAGTTTATACCAGGGCTCCAGCATCAACTCGGATTAAAGCTGTGTTATGTAATGTTAAGCTGAGAGCCCCTACTGAGTCTAAAAATACGGTTTTGCATCTTGTGAAATGTGGCACAGGCAAAATTAGCCTGAAATTGAGGTTGTGTAAGCGGGCACGGGCGCCTGGGCGAGGCAGCGAGCCCGGAGGGGCCCGAAGGTGCCCGTCGCGTTGGCTGCGCGTTACCTGCTCCCCAAGCGAGGAGGGACCCAACTGGCCTCCCAAACGGGCATCTCGGCCCATGGGTTCCTGCTGCGGGCCCATCTGTCCGCCCCGTAGAGAGGAGAAAGGCAGGAATCGAGAAGGAATCGAGCAGGAAAATCTGCATGCACCGCAACGCTAACGCTCTATGTGAAGTGCAGCCGCACACCTTTATTTGATGCATGCTAAATTGATTCAGTGCAGCTCACCGAAATAACATTTGAATAAGAAGTGCTTGCTGATGATGAAGGATGGCTTCATTTGCTTTCTCTCTATCTGTGGTAATGGAAATAATTGTTGCCTATTCGTCTTCTCCGTGCTGGACCATGATTTTATTGAGTATTTTTCAATCAGTCATTTCCCTTCCAAGACTGAGAGCCGTAGTCACTGATAGTCCCCGAGAAAAACTTATTTCTGGCCTTGGTCTGCCTTACCCTGCCTTATGTCTTTCCTCTTTGTGCCTTTTCGAAACGACTAGGATTTCCTGCGGTACCCAAGTGCGCTGCTCCGTAGGTTTGTAACGCTGCATTGGGGTGGGTTAATTATATTTAGAAACTGCTCTTTGTCTCTTGTGTTCTTGAGCATATGGTAAAGCATGTATGCGTGCAACTATCTTTACTCTTTTACCTACCACCTTTGTATACCTCCTATCTCCGAGTTTTCCTCCCCTTTGTACAAAGTTAGTGTGAGTGGGAATTTTTAATTCTAATCTTTAATCATTAATCATTTAATCTCTTATTTTAAGATGTGACATCTTTACTTCTTGGTCTTTTAGCTGACAATACTTTGAGTTCCTTATTTTCTTTCAGAAAGGGAAACCATTCATTTGCATTGTGAATACCAGAAATATGACTTGCTTAGAACAAAGCGAGGGTAACTTATTGGAAGAAACATTGCAATTTGCTTTTAAGATTCCTTCATTTGTATTGTATTATTGATATTAAATGGTACCATAAATTATACTGCAACCTTTTTTCTTTTCTTGCCCACACAGAATACTTAATAAAAGAAAAGAAAATGTCACTGAATCTGTGAAAATGTCTATATGTGTTTGTCAGAAAAGTATTGCAGAGTGACATTATGTTCAGGACCCAGTCAGAGCGGTAATTATTCTTTCAGCAGTTTAGAGCTATACCTGTTCCCTGCATTTTTAAATGGCTGCTTGAGTACAAGGCAACACAAATTGATTAAACCTTCCCTGCGACACCAAAAACTTCTGTTTCATGTGAATTGTTTGGCTGCATTGATTGTGACCCAGCATTTTCACAGCATGCTACAGCTGGTTAAATCTGATGAGAATAGGCCGAGCACCTGCAGAAGGCTGCGTTTCGCATGAAGTGTACTTACAGCTGGGTGGAAAAATACGTTTTTGCCCTAAGTATGTAGTGGGAGATGGTTCCATGTTACTTGGGCGTGCAAAACTAACAGGGATGTCAAAGGAAGATGTGCAAACCGAAGGTTCCTCCTCTAGCCCGTTCTTGGGCAGAGCTCTGATGGCCTTAGCGGGGAGGTGGTGTTTTGGTGAACAACAAGGGTCTAGGTGAGAGATGCCGTAGAAAACACGGAGCCGTCTGGCTGCTCAAGGCAGCTCTAGAAGCTCTCGGCTGTTGCCATGATGTGGCCACCGCTGACGGGCAGAGCGGGAGGCTGCGGACGGGACGTCCTCCCCCAGCCCCTGCCAAAGCCTCGTGTGGGGCTTCCCCGAGGGCATCCCGCGTTATTTTGACACACGCTTCTCAGGAGTCCGTAAAGGGAATATTGAAAATATAACAACCACGTGTAATTGGCTTACTGTAGATTCTAATGAATGTTAATACGGTTTTCCCTTGAAGTGCAATAAAAATTACCCTTGATCCAATCTTATTGTTGAAAGAAAAAAAAAAAAGCTTTCCTCTGGTTTGGTTTTATTTTGTATATTTTTAATCAAACCCGTTTCAAAGCGCATCACAGTGCATTAATATCCTACTCATGATTTTGTCCTAAAAAAGTTAGTCATTTTAATACCAGTTTCACCTGGTGCGTCTCTGCCGCATCGCCTCAGGTTTGGCATGTTTCATGCCTTTAGAGTTTTTAACTGGAGCTGTTTTTTTGCTAGTTATTTTCTGTCCTGAGGTGTTTTACATGATGAAGTGGGTCTACATTTTCTGAATTTTAAAATGCCCCGTGCAGATTTGTTTTTTAAGCTCTGAAGCATTATCTAGCCTTAGAGGGACAAGCTGGAGCTGGGGGTGTAGCGTGTGCACGTGTAAATCTCTCCTTGTACTTTTGACATTGTATTTAACGACTTCAGCTAAAAGAAATAAGTGCAGAGATTCGGTTTGTGCTTGGCAGCAAAATCTGCTTTTAAATGAGCGTCCTTCAACCATTCACGGCCTGGCCCACGGCTTTGAGGCTCACAAGGTTTCTGCCACTCTGGAACCACAACTCCCTTATCCAGATCATCCCACTAAATCCCTCCGCGTTGTTCCACTTTTGCCTTCAGCCTTTTCTTTTTCTCCCACTTGGTTAAGCCTCTCTCTTAATGTCATAGCTGAGGTGCTAGAAGCCTGCCCCGCTACCTTCGTTGGCATCCGCATCGCTGCAGTCGCACATTTATCCTCCCACTTTCTCCCTAGCAATTATTTTGTTCTGAAGCGGCGCCTTTGCAGTCATCTCGGTCGTCTAAAACAGGCAGCAAAATCCTTAGGTGTTTTTTCCCCCAAGCTAGTAGTTGTTCGGAGGCACTTTTCAGTGGTTAGGGTCTAAAGTCAGATTTCTAGGGGGTTGAACGTGTAAACGCACGTGCAACGGCCCCGTTTCCCAGCGCTGAGCGCTCCCGAAACGCTGATCCTGTTGTCGTGGTGGTTGGCGCCTCGAAGATTGAGGCGCTTTGGGCTGAATTTCTGAAGTGTAGGAGGAAAGTTGGGCTCTGAGCCAACGCGGAGGTTTCTGACCCATATGGGGACAAGTGACGTTGCAGGAACTGGAGGTGTGGTGGGAAGGAGAGCGTGGTGCACACTGTGCAGGGCAGGAAAGTCTCCAAGGGGATGGAGCAGAATTATACTGTGCCTGTTAACTCCCCAGGAAGAACGTGGTTCAGTGGGAGCCTTTCCCTTGGATTCGTGCTGGGCAGCCCTAAATCCTAGAGCAGAGCCAGACCTGAGTATCTGCTTGCAAGCAGAGGCTGATTACAGCATGTACTGCTAATATCCTATGCTCCTGTATTTTCTTTTCATGTCATATTGCCCATTTGAAAAGAAGTTGTCATTTATCTTCATGAGCAATTTTATTCATCTTTGCGCTTATTAAATTTCTTCGCTCTATTAATCTACTGCTCATCATCCGAAATCCTTCCTGCAGTGCTCTTTAATCACCTCTGCACAGCCCATCGGTCTAGCAAGGATTATTTTTTAGCATTATTAGTACGACACTGATGTTGGATCGATTCGTCGGCAGCCGGTTGTGATTCGCTTGGGGTCGGAGCAGGGTTTTCCAAACGCGCTGTGTTTGGGCGCAGTGCGCAATAGCCGCGGGCAGGCGGGGTGCTCCCGTGTCCTCTGCGCTGAAACCAGCCCGGTCCCAGCAGCTGCTCCTCAGAACGCTTCCCGTCCTTGCCCTTGACTAATTGCAGCGAGTCCTAAGTGCTCACGGTGCTTGGCGGGCGTGCGCGGCGCTCGGGCTCTGAGCGTCGCCGCAAAATGCGAAAGTGCAGCCGTGGGAGGGCAGAAACAGGGGGAAAGGAGCTGCCTGCTCCTGCGCCAAAGCAAATGTTTAATTCGCATGAGGTGGAAACCGCTCTGTGCTTCAGCAATCCTTGCTTTATGCACCTGCCTACTTTGTATTCCCTTGCCCATCGCTGTTCTTCCATATGGAGTTAGATTCAGCGTTTCTGTTCTTGTAGAACAAAACAATGAACATTTTTTTTGCAGGCCAGGCAGTAGCCTGCAGGTATATTCTTCCTAACGTTACTAAATATTAAGATATTTATTTAAATATGCTGCCTTGTTCTGCTCTGCCAAAACTCTCATAAGTTTAACTAACTAAGCCTTAGTCTTGCCAAAATACGGACCTGAGAGATTAATTTAGTGTTAGGAGCAAAGAGCACAAGGATATCAGCAAATAAAAGTGTGGTTTTGGATCCAGATTGGATAATGAAGTTGCTCCTTTATTGGCTTGTCTTAATTGAACCAAATGGTTTGCTACATATACGGAATGTATATGTAGTGTATTTCCTGGCTTTATTCATTCTTCGTTCTTGAGGTGTTTTTTTTTTTTTTTTTTTGCCAGCCTGATCATCTGCCGTTTAGTTCCACATCCTGACTAATTCATGAAAAATCCTTTGCAGTTGGTGGCAAGTCCTGCTTCCTTGAAGTATGAACATAAAACCTTTCTTCCACTGTGGGTTAACTGACACATGTTTCTTGCTGAGTATGTTGACTATGAAACTACAGGCATTTCATGGACATTTCTCTGATAAGCTAATCAGATTCTTTTTCCAGGTGGTTCTCATCTGTTTTCTTTCTAAATATTTTTCAAACCCCTTGAAGAAAATACATGCGGGAGCAATTTAACACTCCTCCTCCCACAAGACACATGCAGTGCCCGTTTCTGTCTCTTCTGATAAGTTCTGCAGCACTCTTGATTTCTGGCCTTCATTGCAGACTGCAGAACAAGGAAGGAAATTCTACCCCCTCTTGAAAATATACATAACTCTTGCTACCTAATCCATTAAGATTTGGGAAACTTCTCAGCTGATCTCTCTTTGTATTTTTATCATCAGAAGGAAGTTGGTAACTGTAGTTACCTACTGGTACGTTTAATGCAGCAAGAAGAGCAAGTGTTAGAATAAGAACAAAGTAATAACAGAAAAAGAAAAAAGAAAAAAAATACTTCTGAAAAATTTGCTGAGTCTTGCTAGAGGAATATATAGAATAGCTTGGCAGTTGTGGTGAAAGGCTTAGAAAAAATGTCTTTATTCATAATTCCAAAGCTCAATAATGACCTTTTGTTTTAGAAATCAGAGAAAGCATGTGCTTTAAGTTCAAATGTGTATTAAGTTCAAATTAGTCTTACTTCTTAGAATGATGTTTGTGGATTATACTTTAGAAGGGGCTTGATCCTACCAGCTATTGAGCAAATCCAGTCTTAGCCGCTAAAGCTCTCATGGGCAGGCTTTGCTTTTAGTATGGGAATAGTCCCCAGAAGATTAGAACTTTTTGGAAACTTATAAACAAGTTTGTGTGTAAAAGTAGGTGGTATATCTAGATTACTGCTGTTTTTACTGCTTGCCCGCGTACTTCTATTGATGATGTATGCAACGGAGTCAGTGCATAAGACTCGGAGCTCTTGCCTACTTGTGCATACGCTGTTGCTACGTGTGCTGCCTTCTCCTCCTCGTGCAGGATCTGGTGGTCCCTGAGACATCAGTGAGCTGCTGCCTTTTAGTATCGACTTTGTGGGCTCTTTTTCCTCTGCTTTTGTCCCTCTCCTCCGCTGCCTGCGGGTTTTGCGCACATCCTTTAGGCTGACACTTGCCCAGTGAGCCAGAACCAGTAGGCAGATGTGGGTGTAAATACCCTCAGCCCAGTGGGACAGGCAGCACCAGCACCTCTGGGAGAGCAAAACGTGTCACCAGCCCAGGAGAAGGTGGGCAGGTCGGACGCTTTATGTCCCCCTTTATAGTTAGCAACATTTCGGCAAAATAATCAGAAAGTGGCAACTTAGGGGGGAAAAAGGCTTCACGTGCAAACTTCCCATACGGTAATGCAGAGATTACCACCGAGGCCTCGAAGCTGCTGAGAATGTCATTATAATATTTGCTGAAAATAACACCCCTACTTGGTGAGGCTGAAAAGTGTTCAGGCCATATAGAATTCACTCCCCTGTTTTAATCTCTGTTTCCAGCTTGCTTTCTCTCACTGAGTTTGAGACATCAAGTCTCTCCGATAAAAGCGTGGTCAGGAGGGAGATGCTCGCTCCTGGAAATCCTTTCTCCGGGTTTCAGGGGCTGAGCAGAATGAGTCACAAAGGAGAGTCAAACGCTCTGTTTAGCCGGCAGGTCCTCAGTGCACAGGCTTTTGAAAAGAAAAAGAAAGAAAAAAAAACACCGGAGGGGAAAAAAAAGAGTATTTTGTTCACATTCAGACTGAGAAGTCATAATATAAATGCTACTTAATCCTGCTATCACTGAATGAATTTCATTTGGATCCAAAGGAAACACTTAAAGGCTTTCTTGCGTTGTTTCGGAAATTATTTTTCAAAGCTTGATTTAATTAGCTATTGGTTTTGTCTTATGCTTTAAAAGACAAGTTATGAAAATAACCTGCCACGAAGCGTTCCCCGCTGCTCGGGGTGCTGACACTGCAGTCTCAGAGCCATTGAATGCGCCCACGAAACACGGGTGGATTTTGCCACAGCTTCCCCTAAACACACTGCGTGGCGGTTGGTATTGCTGCTGTCAATTAGGATTCATGAAAATATATGAGGAAAACTGTCACGTACACGGCTGAAATTCTTATGCTTAGTAAGTTGTGCCAGAAGCGAAGACTATATCTGAATGTTCACAGGGACGATATATTAGTTTTTCAAGATCATTATTTTGCATATTTATTTTTCCATACATTTATCTCTGAATATTAGAACAGATGACGAAAGGATTCAGAATTCTCAGTTTTATGACCCAGTGCAGAAAATTTTTATGGAGTTTTATACATATGTCTCTGTAGGCCTCCTTCTCACAATATAAATAAAATCAAGCCAGGGAAGAGAGAAATGGAAATGTTGGGGAAATGTTGGGAAATGTTGTTCAAGTTTTAAACCTCCTGATTTCGTGTCATTATTCATTGTAATGATGTTGGCAAGCGTCTAAGTTTTATCACTCCTTTTATGTCTTCCTTATTGTAATTTTTTTATCAAAGTTAATGCATTCGGGTTCTAGCAGGATGATAGGTGTTTCCTGAACACTGTCTTCCCTTTTCATTTGTCCACATCCTAAAAATCATTCACCCCCAAAGCTGCCATTACATATAGATTGCTCTAAGTAATAACTTACCATGAAAGTTGAAGCGCTTCATGTAGTCGTAGTTGCCAGTAGAGTAATTTTGAGGCTGTGACAGTGGGGCACTCGGTTGCAGTCAAGGTCTGCCTTGAGATAGGAGGAGTTCAGGCAGCGGTGGCAAATGTTTAACCACAAAGAAATTCGGTGGGATTTTGAGTAATGTTTAAGCAGGTTACACAATTTAACGGGGATTTTGTTCAGTTGTGTTCAGCTTTCCGAAGCAGAGCTCTTCCCTCCCTCTGGAGCAACAAGTATCATTCTTATGTTGCTGGTTTAGGCACAGCACTAACATTTTCTTAAGGAAAGAAGTTGAAACGAGGATTATGTTGAGCACTTTGTAATTTAACTAAATCTCAGTGAAATTCTGTAGGATAAATATAAAACATTTTTGTGATATAAGGAACATCTTAATTTCAATGAAAAGCTCTTTACAAGAAATAGAGGGAAGAATTAGCACCTTGAGTTGATTCCTCTAATTGGCAAAATAGGCTCCCTTCAAATTGGAGAAAATTTAGCATAATTCCCACTGATTTGCCTATGTCTTTAATGCAGGCAAAGCCTGCCGTGCAGCAGCTGAATCCAAGGCAAATTGATACTTCTTTGCATGATGAAGGTTTTAAGCGAAAACTCACATTAAAAAAAAAACAAAATCAGCTGCACTGTGAGGAAAAAAGTCCAGGTCCTAAGTGGGACTGGGTGAATGGTTCTCCCCTGGTTGCAGGTGGTGGTTAGTGATTTGCACCATCAGTTCTAACCCGTAGCTTTGAGTTGGGGAATATTGAAGTTTTGCATGTGTCTGCTCAGACAGTGTGCACTTTATTGGATACCTGCTGTCTGGAGCGATGTTTCTCCTGGGGTCTTGTCTCCAGGATGGGAGACGTGTGATGTCCGTGCGCTCTCCGTGTGGAGCTGCAGCTGCTCCGGCACGTCAGTCCCCGCAGCCGGAGCCGTGCCAGCCTAATACCACCTCGCAGCAAAGTCCTGCGGTGGAAAAACCACATCCAAGCATTTCAAATGTCTCCCAGTTGATGGGTTTCAAGCATCTCTAAGCCTTTGTGTCATTAGTGCAGCTAACGCGCGTTACCTATCTGAGCGTCGGTGAGGGAAAACCTTGCAAAAGAGGAGCACTCCACCAGAGAGCGGATTAATGTTACGTCCCAAGGCAGAAGGAATTTTCTGGCAAAACATAATGTTTGCATTAGGGACATAGGGTTTTAAATGCTCTGAATTTCTTTGCTTTGCCTTACTTCTGAGGGTTACTTTTCCTGCTTTATGCACTTCTGAAAGTAAATGTGATCCGTAAAATAGCCACAAAGGTTGCTTTAACATGGCAGAAACATGAGGAGTATAAAAAAAATAAAAATAGATGCGTGTTATAGTCGGTGCCACTCCCTGCAAATTAGCATTTTTGCCCAGGGTGCTTTTTGGTGGGTTTACTTCCCTCCATGTGGGAAAGATCATTAGTCACAGCACTGTCCTTTTGTTCCCATCAGAAGCACTGAAGAAAGTAGAACAAGTGAGGGAGGAACTGGAGAGCAGCTGAGAAAATGTTCCTTGGAATGAAATTCACAAGTGAAGCCCTTGCCACTGTTTTTAATCAGTCCAAAAGGGTTTAACAGGAAAAGCGGGGCTCTAAAAGCTCCTTTTCTGGCAAGGCAAGATTTCTTCTGGGGGCCGCACTCTTGTCGCCATCTAGAAGTCTGACTTTTGAAGACCTCAACACAAGTTTCATTCTAAAGGCTTTGGATGCGAAGTAGTTCAGAGCTGCAGGAGCAGGCAGAATGTATTACTGGAGCAGCCAAATAGTGGGAGGTTGTGAAGGATATGAATAATTACACAGGGTACAGGTTCTTTTAAAATCACCGAGTAAAGGAATGATGATCAATTACCACCACCTAGAAATGGTACTAATGCTCAGAAAACTGCAAAATTTGGGAGTGGTGGTGGTGATTACCTTAAGAATCTGTAAAACTCAGAACAAAGTATGTTGCAGATTTCTTGCATCTAAAGGTTTTCTTGATGCGGCACGTTGCTGCTTGCTGTCAAGATCTAAAAGCATCTGCCTCGGTTTTGGGTTGTGCATTATTAAATTTTTGTGCTCTCCTGTAATGCATAGTTAGGAGATTAGGTGTAGCTCGGGCTTTCTGAAAGCAGACAGATACCCACAGAGCGGAGTGCTAATACCCGGCTTTGCCTAGGCAGGCATTTCCAGTGGGAAGCTTTCATCCAGCCTTAAAGCAGTCCTATTTGCAGAGACTAAAAAATAAAACCCATGAAAAGAAAAGCTATGGTCCTGCAAGGGGGAATTAGAATTACAAAGCAAGTACTACCACTAACAAAGTTTATCTTAGCAGGAAAGGTCCACTCCTAACAAAGGCTCACAAAAATAAACACATTTCTTAGAAAAGGATCAAGAATTCGCTAGGGCTTAAGAGATTTGCTGTATTGAGGCCATAACACGCATCACCCTGATTGCTGTTTTGCAGCATTTCTTTATTTTCTTTTGACGCAAGTTTTGTTACCAAGAGCAATTAAAGACTGAAGTAGTGCCCGGACTCCTGTTTTTAAATGATTCAAAACAAAATAGACTTTTAGAGGAAGATGAGGCAATATTAGTAATCCAAAAAAAGCCATGTTATTGCATAAGCTTCTTCTACTTTTGTAACACAATTTAAATATTAATCCTGCAGTTCTGGCATCCCTTGGGCATGGAAACATTAACAGTGGCAAACAAATGGCATTTCAGACTTTGCCAGAAGACAGTATAACCACGGAGGCGAAAATCTAAGTTTTCCTTTGTTTAAATGCCATAATGAAGTCTAACCGCAAAAATATTCAATGATAGCAAAAAGAATAATAAATACTGCTTTAAAAGCAGTAAATTAACTGTCGCCCCCTTTTAAGGTACAATCTTGCATGCAATATCAACGTGTTGCAATTGGGAGGAAAAAGCTTTTAAAAACAGTAATCCAAGACAAGCAAAAAAGGAAACAAAATGTCTGTTGCGGTCGGTGGTTGGGGACCACACTTGTTTTGTATGAAACTTTAGGGCCCTTTGGGTTTCACCTGAGCAAATTGGTATTGTAGCACTGATGCTGCTGTAGAGGATCCGGCTGGGCCAGTCTGTGCCAGGACTTGGTAATATTTTTCGTTTCAGCCTTTCCCCACCATGTGCTTGGGCTTTGCATTTGCCGGTGCCGAGATCTTTTGGACTTGCCACGTATCTGTTTTTCAAAGCGATCTTTCGATAGGCAGTCATTATAAGTAAATAAACCTACAGTTGCAGAGAGCCCTGAAAGGCAGCAGTCGCCTTGCTTTTGTACGTGCGGAATAGGGACGTAATGTGATTTAACTTCGCTATTACGCTCAATTTTCTGTCATGTTCTTCATACTATCTGCCCTTCTATCTTATTAGAAATTGCCTGGGCCACATGTCCATTTACTCTAGTTTAAACAATCTATAAATTACTCCCTTTTAGAATGGCTGTGCCTCATCCTCATGATTCCTGCAGCTGCTTCCGTAGGCACCATGATGCCAAACTGCAGCCCTCTTGAGTCCTCCCACAGCTTGGAGGTGGCTCCTAGGACCCGTCTTGAAGGTGGTTTGTGAAATAGCTGCTTCCCGGGGCAGATGACGAGGGTCCTAGAGCTGAGGAAGCTTGGCTGGAGCTGCTGCTTCTCTGCTTTCCCCTGTTTGCTTCAGAAAAGTGCTTTTTGGGGTCTATTTTAGCTTTCCTAGAAATTTGGAACTGGAGGCGTGCTAGCTGAAATCCATACTTTCCTCCCTCAGTGCCACGTGTATTGTCACTTGGAATGTTTTCCCTGCAATGAGGTGATTTCCCTCCTGTTGGAAAGCTCTAATAAGCTGGAATAATTTTTAAAGGAATGGATAGGTAGTACAACGTGGTGTGCTCGATCAGAAATTTATACATCTTTTTCCAGACGCCTCAGTTATTCTAATAAAAGAGTTCACTGTCCTTGCAGCTCCAAGCGAGGTGTCCAGGGCTGTGCTTGTTCAGGCATCTTTAAGCATTCAGTAGCCTTGTTTTGTCCTCAAGCAGAAGATTTCTGGAAAATACTGCCCCCAAGTTGCTTTAAGTAGCATGGAAAATGTGCAGTAGACATCGGCCTTACACCACCATGGGGCTGTGGACAGCGATGCTGGAGGCACCGTCTTGGGATGAAGTGCAGAATTAAGTTCATTTTTTCAAGTGTTATGAAGTAACCATTGCCTTTTCTCTCGATAAATTAACTGTATTACTGTTATACTATTGGGAAATCATCCATCATAAATATTCCTTCTCTGTGTAGTGATTGCACTCTGTTGTCTTTTAGGTTTTGGTAAGGACGGCAGTACCAGGGACAATGAAACAAAAACAGACTCTGGAGCAGTTTCTTACACACATTGGGTTGGTTTTAAGTGTCATCGTAAGAGCTTAAAACTGGTCCATCTTAAGGCATATTTAAAGAGATGCGTTAATAGAAATAGCATAAAATTGGCTTGGACTGTTGCATTGAGCCTACTTGAAATTCTCCCCGCAGTTTCAGTTCTAGCTAGACCAAAGCTCCTGTGTTTTTCCTCGGTGTGCAGCATAATCAATACCGTTTTCTGCAATATTATGCTTCTTTTATAATGCTGTCCCTCTGGCATTAACCTGTCGCTTGTTTTTCAGAGCATGGAGTAAAAACTATGGAAAGTTTTAAAGGAATATATAAAGTAAACTGATATCAGGAATTATTTTTGATAGCGGGTAAGTGGGAGACTTTTCAGTTTGACAGTGATTTCTTTGATTTGTGGATTGCTAAACATTTTTCAGTAAAGAAATAGCTCACTTGGAAAACTTCGTATGCACAAGTCAATATATACTCACAGCATCTATTGCTGTTTGGTCACCTTTTGCAGACAGTTTGAAGACTGCCTTTGATGTTAGGTGAGTCACAGAAACGTCAGTAAGTAAGAAAATAAATCTTTCAGAGAATAAATCTTTCATTTTACCATTCACATTTCTGGAGAAGAGAAATATATTCTGCTCCTTTTATGTTTCAGGAAGAACTTTCTTTTTCATCCAAAAAAAAAAAAGAGCTTCTTTCCTCGGAGTGACTCACAGAAAACTCTTCCTTACTTTAAAGAACAGTTATCTAAATGACATAAATACTGACAGAATTTCATTATAACAGTTGTTTAGCTCTAGACTGTGAAGGAATAGTAGTGTTTTGTAAATCTGAAGAAGTTCTTCAAAGTTTATTTGTTTGATGGTTTGTTTTTAATTTGCTGTTCACTGAAAGCTTTCCCTTTTTCTCTCTTATTTCTGCAATTTGGCAAGATGGACTCATATTGCAGATAGAGAAGGGACTAGAAATGCGGATCAACTCCTATGTAAAACATAGGAGTTACATAGGTCAACTCCTATGTAAAACAAGCCCAACTCATACCAGGAAGGACCATGGTCTTAAAAGCTCCATACATTATATTCAAGTGATGTGAGGTGAGGAGGTGATTTCACTAATTGAACGTCCCAATTTCTCTTCTGTTTTCTTTCTTATTTGTCCTCCTTTTTTTTCTTCTTTTTTTCTTCACTGTAGCTGAAGTGTTGAGCAAAAAGCAGAATTCTCCCATGAAATGGGTTTACCAATTTTAAAAACACTATTTGAAGAGCAGCGGCTTAGTGCTGAAGTATTGGGTACACAACATAATTAGTGAACGTATAAAAACATGAAGCTTGTTCTTGTATTTGGCCACATAATTAATACAGAATATTTTGTTCCTTTTCCAGTTGTTTACCGTAGAATATTTCCAGTTCAGCTTTAGATGTTTTATATGCAAACTAAAGAGACAAAAATACTACAGAAATGCAAAGGATGATCTTCGTATTAGATGGCATTCTCTAGAGAGCAAAATGAAATACTTGGGTTTCTTTAATGAGCTTGCAGTGTGTACAGTGCAAATAGCATTAATAGAATGTCGTATTGCAGCTACAAAGCTCTCTGTTTTTGGAAACTTGGCCAAACTCGGCAAGCCATTTTGGTGCTTTGTTTTGTTTTGCACAGTGGAAGCAGTATCCTGGAGTGGATAAAACACTTGTGGGGAAGGCCAGAGACCCCTCCAGGCACTACCTAAACTGTGACCGCGTTGCCCAGAGCTCTGGGCTTCCCACAGCCCCTGTGTATAAAAACGCAGTGTGTGAATTTGAATAGAACGGGGTGGGAAGATTAGGAGGAGGACAGACAAAACCAATAGGGTTGGACTACCCCGATCTCACGTACGTTTCTGGATGAACTCTGTGAGGTTTATTTTTCAGAATGAAACAAAAACACGCTGCAATGATAGAAAAGTAATTCCTTCTTCACCTGGCAAAAACTGAGTTGCAGTTGATTTACATTTTATTCCCAAGCTCCGAAAAAAGACGGTTACGAATAGCAGGAATGGAGGGGAAAAAAAAAAACCCACACAGTCTACAGTGAGGTATTTGACATCAGGCACGTTGGAGGGGCTGGGAGGGAGCATCACTTGAAGAGAGCCCTATCCCCTTTATTAAACTGCCGTGGTGACGGCGCGACGCGACGGCTCCGGAATCCTGCCGCCCCTATCCAGGGGGGAATGAGGGCGGCTGCTGCTGGCTCCCACTCTTCCCTTGGGGACAAGGAGCAGAGATGAGGCAGGGATGTGGGCTGGGAAGTTCATCATGTCTTTTGGTGGTGGAAATCCCGTAGTAACTTGCCATTGCTAACGCAGACAGGTCTTTCCCTGCGATTTTGAGACTAAATGCCAAATTCTGTTAGTGCTTTGTGAATATTCAAATCTAAGTGCTGCCTGTTTCCCAGTTGCCAGAGAGTTGGATAGAATGAGCTCCTGGTTTATTGTCCGCTAACAAAACCTGGGTTTTTAGTTCAGTTCCTATTGTAGCGAGGGTATAAATAGAATACAAGCCTCTTGCTAGGTTTTGTGCTGGCAAAGGAAAATAAAGGGAAGTCTTGTAGCGTCCTGTATCACTTTATCTGAGGGAAATGTGCGGGCCAGGTTTCCCAGCCGCTGCCCCTGTCCCACACTGGGCAATGCGGAAGGGATGGAGAAGCCAGGAACACTTCGTGCTTCGTTTCTTAAATAAGCATCAATTTTCTATATATCTGTTCATAAAATGCAGACCAGAATACATCCAAAACCAGGAGACTCTTCACTGTTAAATTAATTAGGAGAGGCTGTAAAGAGCTGTCGTAAGTGTAGCCAGGGCATAGGAGGAGGATGCTTAAAGAGCTTATGCTTTAAATAGAAGCTCCAGATATTCACAATCTGTTCTTAGGCAATTTTATGCCCTCTGAAATGTGTGATTCAGAGTCCCTAATTCTGGTAATTTCCCCGGATATCAGAGGGCTAAGCTCCCTCGGGGGGCCGTTCTGGAGCACCTTGGTATGTGCCTCAAACCAACGCAGGGTGAATTATCCCATCCGAACCCAGAATGAAGAAAATGGATTCACTGCCCGCTGGGTGGTTAGTTACTTAGTTGTTTAGGGTTAGCAGAACTTGCCAAAGATCTGCATTTGAAAAATACTTCCAAAGAATGATGATTAAAAGTGATTTCTGTTTAAAAATTTTTGCTTTTGTGGTCTTTGCTTTTGTTTTTTTTTTAATCCTTTTTAACAATCCGTTTCCCTCCTTTTTCTTCCCATTTTCTTTTTCATTCAGACAGAAATGAAAGAAAGGAAGGGATGAAAAAGAAGGAAAACGAGGAACAGACTAATTTTGAAAGAAAAGCGTCAGCAACAAAATTTCCAAAAATGCTAATCAAAAAACAGTCGTCCAATCCTTATAACATCATTTTCACAGCAGAAGTCAGTGTTTGCCAATGTGTGAGCAAGAAATCTGCTGTTGACAAGACAGCGGACAGAGAGCAGGAATAGGGAGAAGGAATGAGTTTACAGGAATAGATGAGAGAGCAGTTGCAAGTGAGGGCAGTGGCTTGGGGCCTTGGAGAAAAACTCTTTATTTACAGGTTGAAATGATGGAGGGGCAACTTGGAGGGTTTTCCTGAGAGCAGTTTGAGTAGAGGAGGGGAGAGGGAAGTTGAAGAGCCTGTTGCAGGGTTGCTTGGCATCCTGGCGAGACCTTGGCATTGCTTTTGCCGCTTGATCTGGTAGGATTTTGGACGTGGGAGCAGCGGGGAGAAAGTCCGAGGCACTAAACCTAGGATGCTGCTTGGCCACGGGGCTGGGACTGCAGGAGGAGCATTGCTGTGCCGTGCGCCGAGAGGAAAGCCAGATAGGAGGCAAGGAGCAGAATTGCTTTTTGTAACAGACCGAGGTAGGAAAGCTGAGTTCCTTTCACATATTGTTGGCAAAAGAATATCCATAATGATCTGGCATAGACACATTTAGAGAGCTTTCACCGTGCGTTTTTTCCCTTTGCCATTTTGCCTTCCTTAGTCATTGATCTTTCCACTGAATTGGTTTTCCATCTCAGAGCGAGAAGCTTTAGCCATCTTTGTAATAATACTATTTAAGAGCATATGCTGTATGGAAATGATGCCTTTAGAAGACCTAATTTTTAATATTAATTTTGACATTCTTATGCTTTTATCCATTCTATGTCTGACTTCAGTGCAATTAAAATTGTCAAGGATGTTCCCACTGTTGCTTTATTTACACATGAATTTTCAAATTTCTGCATTAATCTAAATTTGGAAAGCTGCCTGCCATGCAATATCATAAACTTAGGGAATAAGCCCCTACAACCTCTTTTCTGAAAACCCTATAGAATGGAGAGGATGAATCCTGCAGCTGGTAAGGTGTACCCTGCGAGGTATTTATAGGGCCCTCAATTCACATAAATTTAATTGTCTTAATGATCTAAGTATTATCTTGCTGTCCAGTGTCCTCTAGGTTTCCACGTCTTGGTGTGCATGGTCCTATCAAACCCATGGAAAGCACGTTGAATATTTCCTGTTCCTGTGGGCACTCGGCTGCAGGAATTGTCAGGCTAATTCTGCTCCCTGACCCTCTGTCTGCAGCTTTCCAACCGCTCACATCCCACGTCTGATGTCCCCTGGGACGGAGAGAACCAACATGCTCCTCTCTGAGAAGTAAGAGGTTTTATGGGGGAAATGAGCATATCTGCAGCACACGAAAACTTTATAGAGACCTGCAGCCCCGCTGCGCCCTGAGGAACTGCTGCGGGGCTGCGTGTGGCAGCAGTTCCAGCCTCTCCCGTGGTCCCTGCCCGGCTGCACTGGGGCACTGGAGAGGAACGTTCAATCCTCAAGCCAAAACCCGCTGCTCGCTTAGTCTGGGCGCCAGCCTCTGAAATTCAGTTCATTTCTAGCTTTCACAAAGTGGCAGGCTAAGAAATACAGAAAGAAAAAAAGGATTTAGTAGAAATTTTTGGTAAAGTTGTACAATTTTTTTATTTTATTTTATTTTTTTTTTTACTGGAAGATCAAGAATTTCTGTTTCTTAAAGGTCTCTGTACGACAAGGTTTTTTTTGTGTGCACACTGCCTGGTATTGCTCCTTAGTTTGCACCCTTTCTCACTATTGGCAACCAGAAGTCTTTCAATACCTAGTAGCTAAGCGAGGTAGTTTTCCAAAAGAAAATAAGCAGATGTCAAAGTTCTGGCTGATCTAGGACAGCAAGTCCCTGGTAATAAGCTCTCTGTTCTACATGACACTCGCAGTTTTTGTGCACAGAATTTGAGCATTCAGGCTTCTGTCAGGAGACACAAAAGCTCCTGTTTTATCTGAGCGGGTTGATCTCGAAGCCCTGTGATTTCCAGGGTGAGGGACAACTGGGTTGTGGTTTATGTAAGGGTTTAAGCACAGTGCGGGTGGGAGGGCTAAGGGCTTCTTGCAGTTGTCACTTCCAGCTCCCACATTCCCCCCACTCATCACTTGCTGTATTTCTTCTTCTCTTGCACCAAAGTCTTCCTGTTTCCTTGCAGAGGTGGCGATGGAAAGTTGTCCCTAACTGTCTTCTCTTTCCATCTGCAGTGACTGTTGTTGGCCTCCAGCTTGCTGGAGGGGTCAAGGAGCTGCTGGGAGGAACGGGGCTCTGCACTCCTGAAGACGATTCTGCTCTTCTCCTTATGCTCTTCCAGGGTACTAACGAGACAGGGAAAGCTAGGGAGGGGAGGTTATTCTCCATAAAAAACTGTAGCAGTAGCCACTTCTGTCGTGCTTGGATTTTGAGAATTTGGGGAAAAGGAGAGGGGCAAGAAGAGCCACCATCCTTGGCTGCTGGAAAGGGAGGAGATTTTATGCTGATCCTTGTGCTCTGTGCTGCTGAGTGGCTTGCTCCCGTGAGCGTGACGCTGGGAATCGTCCTGGCCGCGCCTGTGCAACCCATAAGCAGAACAGGGGCTCTTAGCAGGTCTCCTGGAAGATCCCCCTCGTTGTCTTGCCCTTTCTTACCATACTTTCACCCATGAACCTCCTGCCCTCCATATCCTTTCCCACTCCCAGCCCAGAAAACCTGCTGGGTCGTGTGCGCCTCAGCTCCCGCATGATCCCAGCTCTCAGCTCCACATCCTCTGTGCTGCCAGGCCCGGCGTCGAGTCCTTCCTCTTGCCCCAGCCTCCAAGGAGGGATCCTTGCCTTGCAAGCGGAGCAGTCTCCTGTGGTTAGAGCTGGGCAGAGCTGTGGGATTACAGCCCCCAGCCTCCAAGCACACCAACGTGTGTGTACTTGTGCGTGTTTCATGGGAGACTTGGTAAATCTGTTCATCGTAACCAAAACAGAAATATATGCAAAACATTCAGGAAAAAAAAAAATCCATTTTTGAAAACAAACATTTAACGAGACGGTCTGCTTTGCTTTCTGATATTTACAAAGAACTAAAATGAGAAATTTCAAAAGAAAAAACATCTCCAAGTGGATAAAAAGAGATGTTTCATTGAAGTAACTTTTGAGCAAGGCATTTCAGCGAGCGCGATTTAGGTATTTTCCTGGATTCAGGTATGGAGCTATGACAGAAGACACAGATGCTCTATGTCTTCTAAGATTTCCTTAAAAACATCTACTAGGTGTAGTAAGAAGAGCAACCCAATTTTATCCATGATTGTTGCCCCATCGCTTCATGCCGTATCCCCCATAATTAGGGATATTTGGGGTTCTCTCCTGCCAGTCAACTATTTGCTGTCCTTCAGGCTTCCTGCAAATCCAGTGAACATGCTCTGAATTCCAACATCTAGATCGTTGCAGGTTTTTGTTTCTTAACAGTACCAAAAGAGTCCTCTGGTGGAAGTGGAATCTGAGAGTTAAAAACAAATTCTCAGGATGGTCTCTTTGGAAGAGATCACTGAGGGAAATGTTCCAAGGGATTATTTGGGTAAGAGACTTTAGTGAGAATTATTCACCAAAATTTGCTGTAGGTATATATACCTGTGACAGGTAAGCTGTGGTAAAGGCGGGTTAAAGTTGAATATCAGAATTGTTCTTCTGTTGGGAATTACATATTTCTCATCTTTCTACATCTTGGTAGGAGGAAAACTACAAAGGAAAAACATGAAGAAAATTTTCAATTTAGAAAGTTGAAATACTTCATTTTGCAGTACTAGCTAGGGTAGGTTATTCGAGCATTCACAAATCTGAATATGTAGTTTCAGTCTGCTAAAATAAATCAGAATGTCCAAACTTAGCTTGTTATAAAATCTTACCTTAGGGAAGAAAATTCTCCATCCCATTCCCTGTGATGCTGGAGCTCACCAACCTGTCTTCTGAGATACTGTCATAGAATGATTCATTGTGGTTTTCCTTTGCTCTTAAGACAAGAAGAAACCTATTGATGTCATCCTGATTTTTCATAAAGTTGAGTTTTATGAAAAACTGAACTAAAAGGATGGATACATTTTGATAAAAATAATTGGAGACTAGAGTAACTAGTTGAAGATGTTGAGATGGTTAATGAAGTACAGATTTGCCTGAGCATGGGCATTTATGATAGGAAAATCTGTATCCTGCCCTCTTTTTATTCATCTGATTGAAATTTCAAAATAAAATAAATGAGAGACAGAGAAGGTGAGCAATTGTCCTTGAACACAGCTTTGTAGCTTGAATTAACATCTGGTTGTTTCTTTGTCTGTCATGTCATGCATCTAATATACTGTCAACAGCAGAGGCGTTAAAATGCTAAGAGGGTAGTGAAAAGCAATTATTTTGGCAGTGCAGGGATGGCGAAGGTTAGTGCTGCACAAAAACCCCAGTGTGCAAAACAAAGAGGAATTGCTCATTTTGCAGCTGAATTCACAATATGTTGCAGCTACATCAGTGCACGGGAAGAGTTGCCCGCAGCTGCGAAGGTGCCGCCAGCTGCTTCCTGCGCTCCGGGACGTAGGTTGATGGTTTTGCTGGTTTAGCAGTGTAAGAACACGCCACTGGGATGCTTTCCGTTAGTAACAGTTTTGATTATCGAATCAGAGAGTCATTATGGTTGGAAAAGGCCTTTAAGACCATCGAATCCAACCTTAAACCGTTCAACACCATCCCTGCTAAACCGTGTCCCTGTGTGCCTCATCCACACGTTGCTTGAACATGGTTCAAGAGTTATGTTGACAAAGCTCTTATTTGTTTAGTAACAGATATATTACATAATTTACCAAATTATGTAGTGGTGTTTTCACTTCTGAACTGTACTTTGAAACTTCCCTGCTTTCTAAAGAGCTGTTATATGTCTTATATTATTTGTAGCCCATGTAGAAATTAAAGTCTGTGTACATCAAAAATGTACCCAAATTAGATACATTCACATCTTGCATGCAGTTTATTTGGGGATTGACTAAGGACATTATGGGTTGTTTTGAGGTTTTAAACGGTAATTGGAAAACGTGTCATTCTTGCTGACCCGGATCTGCTGGATTTAAGGTGTAAAGGATGTAAATGCTGTTGCCATTTGTGTTGACCTAATCATTACTTTTGGTTGAAAAGTTCTGTGAGTTCATATTGCGGAGTTGTGAGGCGCCTGCTGACACATGAAGAGTCCCGTGAACATTGAGATTGTAAAGCTGTACCCAGAGGATAAAATGTTGCAGTTAATGCTCTTGTCTGGGCTCTCCTGAGGCAAAATTTTCACTTAAATTTTCATTAGCTGTTCATAGCAGAGGGAAATGTGGTGCATTGTCACTGTTCGGAAGTGATGGGCAACCAAAAATAAAGGAGATACTGATTTTACAACTTACCTTGGCTTGCTTGGAGGTTTGAAATAGACATCAGCATTGCCATGTGAAGGGGAAAAACAGTGTTGGTATCTACTTGGGGTGGGAAGACTCAGAAAACAGGGTGTCCATTGCCTGAATTAGGAAGGTTTGGGGTGTGTTGGTTGCAGTCCCGTACCTCAAAGTGGCTTGAACAGTCCCCGAAGGAGGAGCAGCTGCTGCTCTTTGGCCCACGGAGATGATGCCAGAGCGGTGGTGCCGGCCTCGTCGTTCTGCCGCTTCCTTTCCAGGTCTCATGTTTTTTTAATCCAAGAAGTGTCGGGAGTTGTGGCGTAACTTCAAGTAACTTCAAAGAGTATTTTCAAGAGTTTTTAATAACACGGTAGAACTTATTTAATGCCGCAGTTATAGAGGAGTTGCTGTAATGAGAGCTCTTCAAATGTGATTGCGTTCTGTAAAGTATCATCTCTCTTAAATAAGTGCTGTGATTATGGAAAAGGCTTTTTCACGCACACATCACATTATTGAAAATTGCTTTTATAATTCAAGTTCTAAATAAGCCTACTAGTATTGAAGGAAATTATTACAAATTTCTGCCTGGCCTTAGCGCCAGAAAGCAGTAAGTTTTATTTTTTTGTGCCAAAATTGTATTCAATTTACCTGATTGGTTCTATAAAAATCCATGGAATTACTCAGACAAGTAAACAGGATAGGATGTGACATCAAGTCTTTAGGACTTTCTTGGGAAATGACCAGCTTAGCCAACCATGGCTACGGAACGGAACTTCTGGTCTTACCAATGGGGGCCGAGCACAGAGGTTTTGTTGTCTCATTTTCCCTTTGTTTGTGTTATTTAAGAGATCGCCCATCTCTTTTAGATGATGGAGCGAGGTTGATAAGTGTCCCCGACGGCCGATCCGGCCGCGTTGGCCGTGCCCAGAGCTGCTCACGTGGCACCGCTGCCCCGCGTGTCTGTATCCGATGTCCTGCCCATCACCTTGTCAGGCGTTTGATGAGACAGGACGGAATGGTTTCCCTCCAGTGTTTTGTTTTGCCTGCCCTTCAGTTGCTCGTGATTTTCCAGGCAGTGATCTCGGATGCCTTCTGAGGTTAAACTTTCCAAGTATATGTTTAAGCTGGGAGAAGCCTGCGAGAAGAGTAGCGCTGTGATCTGCTGTTAGCACTGTGATCTGTTCGCTTGGCTCGTAAGCGATGGGGAAAAGAATGTCACCCATCTTCCGAATTCATGTGATAAGTGTTAATCTTTATTTGAAACTTATGAATAAATTGAAGTATTTTTATGCAGTGTTGGAACATTGAGCTTCACTTTGAAGGCCCTGTCACTTTTCAGTGATGTGTGTTACGTGGGTATTAGATATATGGAAAATTTTGTCGGTGAAGCTTGTGCAGGCCATTAAAAAGTTTGCTTTAGTCAACAGCTCCTGGGATGCAGTCTGAGCTATAAAAAGGAAGGGAGGGAAAAAAAGAGAGGTTTTACGTAGTAATGGGGCTGTGTTATTTTGTAACTTGCAGTATTCTGGTCCTTTACCAAAACTGGGCTTTGGGGTTTTTTTGTTTGCTGGTTTCTGAAGTTCTTTCCTTGTTACATTCGGCAAAGCATCACCAAAGATGCATCGGCTCTGGGGATGCCTCGTGTAGCCAGCCTTCCCCGTGGCCGCTGCCGCGTCCGGGGAGCCGCTTTGTGCGGGTGGGGAGGTGCTTCAAGCCAGGAGACAGGCTGGCCTTTTCAGCTGGCAGGGAATTAATCTCTGTGGAAGTGTGGAGAAAAAGATTCTGAGGCTCATGCATTTAAATTAGTGTAAAATCATCACACCCGGGCTTGGAGTAGTCATGAAAAACTCCATCTTAAAAGGTAACCGAAAATCATAATTTCAAGTGAAAATGTCTCCTGCACCATAACTGTAATTACAGCAAGTGGATTAGCAAGAATATAAAGATTTTTTTTTGTCTGGCTTGGATATTACGGGAGAGCAGAAAGCAAGCAAGTGCCGAAATGCCATGCAGAGGTGCAGGCAGCAGTCGTTATGGGAAGGAAGGAAAGCAGCAAAGCTGCAGCAAAGCCGTGCTCGGAGAGGACGCTGAGGGTGCAGGAGGTGGCCCGGGGACACAGCCGAAGGAGGGGGACTGCTCCGGCTTCGCGGGTTCTTTCAGCAATCCGGCCTACAAAACCAGAGCCGCTTCACTGCATCGTTTGAGACGCTCTGTGTTATAACGCTATAGTAATAATATGTAATATACAGAAGTCATGGCCATACTTGTGCAGGGGTTAGTGTAGGTCACGTCTGTAAATCTCGAGGCAACATTTTTTTATGTGTCGTTGAAAATTGTTATTTTTATGCTTGCAAATTGAACATGGCAGAAGAAACTCCACTTGGAAAGGAATGGTCATAATTGATAAATAGAGTTGCCAAGTTGACAGAGGGTACATAAAAATCATTAGCTGGGGGAAGCAAGACCAACTTTTAATTAATAGAAGAGGGTATGATTCAGCTGTCTGATCGGCTCTGTAGGTGGGGACTGCTGTATTTCTGACGACACTAAAACTATTTGCTCCAGTGGCAAAATGCCTCTTGTAACTTCTTAGCTCTGAAGGTCAAAGTAACCTTTTGCAACAGGCCTAATCCTTGATTCAGAGCCAAGCAGTCAACTGGTGAATTATAAATGCCTTGCGCTCGGTGGGTGACCCTTACCTGGAACAAATGACCGTGGTGACAAGGTCAGGTCTGCACCTGCCCATGCAAGCGAGCTTCGCGTTGACGGTGTGAAGGGCTTGGAAGTCCTGGCCTGCTCGCTGAGAGCACCTGGGTCAGATCCGACAGGACCTGTGGAGTCCCAGGTGGCATAACCTGGCAGTCTGAGCAAGGCGTTCGGGAACGGGGAGGAGAAGGGGTTATTTTTGCTCCGGTTCAGACTCGCACGAAGGACCACGGTGATGTCTGTGGTACCCGAACGAGTGGCTCGATCACAGGCACCGCCGGCGGCTGCGGCGGGTGCGATGCAGCCTCAGAAGGAACTGGCTTCCCTGGTGCAGGAGAGCGGTTGTCTGAAGAGCGGAAAGGAGGAAAAGAACCCTGGTGGGAAGGAAGTTTACTGAGAGGCATTCGAAGAAAAAGAGAGAAAAACTGGTTGCGCGGTGTAGGTTTAGGAAACTACCTACCTAGGTACCTCGTAATAGGGAGATGAGCAGAAGATGTGGCAAAAGAAACAGGAGAAGAGATGCAGGAAGCGTAGAAGGTGGAACGGGAGCAGAACAAGGTGCTGGGGAGAAGTCCCAGCATTCTGGGGTGACCCACAGCCCATTCGTGCCAGTGCTGGCACGTAACAGTAGAGTTGGGCTGGGTAGGGGCAGAAAGGAGAGAAAATGATAGTTCTCTTTCCGTACCAAGCTGCCATCTCCAGGCACTGTGCTTTGAAAAGTAAGGAAATACCATTAATCAACTTTATTTTCCTGTTTCTTTCCTATATGCTTTTCTGACTCTGATAGGATTAATCACATTAAAAGGGTCAGGTAGAATCATTTTCATATTCTTTATATTCTCTTTTTATTTATTTATTTGCTCTATGAGGTATGAAAAAACATTCTCGGATCAGTTGAAATACTGACTTATAGTCATGTTTTTTTCTCAGCCTGACATCATTTACATGAAAAGCTGTGATGTTTCCTTCACCACGCCCTGGTAACTATTGCTTGAAAAGATGGCAGACCTCAGTTAATATTTGCAAATTCCCGCTACTTGTTTTTTAGGTAAAAATAGCCAGAAGGTATTTTGGCCTTTGAGAAACAAGGTTATTGATGTCAATAAAATACGGAGCCCTCCTACCCAAGATGATGGACCGTAGACAGATTGTCGGTGCTGTGAGTAGCTTGTGTGCACGTATGTGCACCTGCCACGTGTAAACGTTAGGTTAAACATCCTCAACACATCTGCACACGCACAAAATCACTATATATAATAATCATGGCTTGAGACGTAGGCTGTGAAGGCACTACGTGGAGTTAGAATTCCTGTTGCAGTTATATTTTCTTATTTATTTATTTATTAATGTAGGAAAAGATGGATTTTTTTCAGTAATCTTAATAAAATAAGCAAAACTTTGTGCAGGAAAATCTGCATTTTTGCCTTCTGTGTTTTCAAGCTCATGTAACCAGAGCTGATTTGGTAACAAAGTGACTGCTCCTGTTTTCCATCTTGATGGCCAGATTTTCGCAGTGGTTCTCTATAAACATACAGACCTCTTTTCAAATGGAAAGAAGACCTGGCCCGCTTTTAAATCCATTCTGGATGTACTTTCTCTGTGGGCTCCTCTATAGACTTTTAAAGTGGTCTAATGTGTATTGCCCTCCCTGAGGACTGTGTAAGAACAAGGGCTTCAGGATGGGATCCAGAGAGTGTGGGGCCTGGACAAACATTACAGTTTTATTCCTGTGCAAAGGCAGCTTGTAGGGGAGGGCTGCACAGCTTGCTGTAAAAAAAAAAATTCTTGCTACAACCCTGAGCTATTTCTGAGTACATCTCTCCCAGGACGTGCTGATCAATAGCATCACATAATCCGTCCGTGAGAAAAAACAGCAGTCTTAGCAGTTGGGCTATCGAAAATAACCCCTGAATCCTGTCAGAACTGGAAAAATATGTGCCTTTAAAACATACCAGTGAAAGCAGAGGCTTCGCAGTTGGCATTTTGTACATTATTGTTGAATACTGTAAGTTACAAGATGCTTTTTGGAGAGCTCTTACTTATCTTGGTGGGTTGGTCTTCTCCCCCCAATTCCATTTCCAGTTTCACACATAGTACTGTATTTTTAAAAATAACAGTTTCAAACTGCTCATTGGGTATTTACTAAATTTGGGCAATTTGTACGCCTTTTGCCTTGTAACGTCGAGGATTTTCTAACATTGGTCTTTGTCCCTGTTGGGATTTAATAGCCCAATTTTTTACATTTGGCAAGTTTTTACTTTTCTAGGGAAGAGCAGTTCCACGTGACTTGACATTTGTTACTAGCAAGTGCATAACAAAGAATATCTCCAATGTTCTTTCATTATTTGATTCCCATCCCTGTATATGCTATAATGGTTATATATCCCTTAATGTAGACGTAAGCTCTTAATTCTAGCTATTACCTATATGCAGCTATACATTATTATGTCAGCGTGCAAATAGTTTTATGCCTGTTCAATACAGAGAACTAGAAAGTGCCCATAATTACCATGACTAAGTGCGTGTGAAGTCACGCATCTTTCTTCAAGACGGGAAGCAGAAAAATAAGGAAAGGGCCAATTAAGGCGCAATTAGAGTCGCTCAAGATCTGTGCGTTTCAGTGACGTTAGCGTGGGGACTCACGTAGCTGTAGTGCTCCTCTTGGTCTGTGCTTTAGGGATTTTGTCCGCTGAAAAAAAATGGGAAAAAAATATCTCCGTGTTCAGTGTGCGATTGAATGCAAATCTTGGCCTTACTGTGATACATGTTGGGTTGGATGGGCTCTAGCCCCTTGAGCATTGTCAGTGTGGACGTCTCAAAAGCTTCATCTACCTTAACAAAGCAAACCTGTGAAGAAAACCAAAACATGTCTGGGTGGCTGTGCATAAGGAAGAGCTCCTATAGAAAATTAGCAAAAACCCCGGTGATTTTAGCACTTCAGAAGGCTCCTTCAGCCTTGACTTCCAAAATTTGATGCGGACCTGTAGCAAGACGCAGCGTCACGCAGGGTTCCTTGCAGAGATGCTCCCTCGCCTCTCGCCTCTGCTAGCGCATCATGTGCAATGTTTTGTTGCTAGGCACCTCCTCGGCCAAGTGCTGGTTTCCAAGCTTTTATGTTCAACTCACCCCTGCGCAGCTTGCCTGTGATTTTGCCCCCACAAGTTCTAATTTTCCCTTCACTGCTCTCCGTATTTTTATGCAAGAACAATTCCTTCTTTCTCTCCATATATTTAATGGGAAAAAAAAAAAAGAGCCTCTCAGATAAAAATAGGAGATTTAAATTTTCCCCTTGGAACTAAATAAACTCTGTGCAAAAGAGGAAGAAATTCTATGCAAAAGATTCGTACTGCTGTTGTAAAGAGTAGTAAAAAAGGTTATATTAAAAGTGTAATTTTTATTTTAAACGCTATTTAAATCACTTAGAGGAAAATGTAAAAACAGAGAAGCGGCCTCCTGCTTTGTGGCCGGTGCCAACAAACCCCACAGAGATCCAGGGGGAAGTTGGAACAGCAGAGGGGACAACCCCGGGCTTCCAAGAGCAAAGGCCGTGCACCTTTCCATTAAAAAAAAAAAAAAAAAAAAAAGCTCCCCTGTCCATAATTACCCTTCTTTCCATTTAATATATGTATTATAGAGATGGAAGAGGTAAAAGTAAGGAAAAAATGTTAGTGTTCTATTCTAAATATTGTGTAGAAGCTTTCAGTGTGTATAGGAGATAAAGAGCAAGTTTTTGGACACCTCTGGGCTTCTCGGACTAGCCTTTGAGTTGTATGTGCGCTGCTGAACTGCTCAGAGAGAGAGATGGCATTTCCAGGATGTAATGGGTGACCAGAGAAACCAGTTCACGCACAGTGCAGTGCTTAGAAATAAGGCCACTTTATTGTTCTCCTGTAAAGAGAAGAATATTTTAATAAGGTCAAAGAAAAAAAAAGGGACTAAGCGTATTCCTTTCTTCCTATTTGTAATTATCATGAAATGTTGGTTTCATTTTCCCCTAACAGTGTTAATAAAATGGGGATGAAGAGTCAATTGTTATTTCGGGAGTAGTAGCAATTTGGGTAAATTGTTTTGATAAAATTCCACTAAAATGATTTTAAATAAATCCAAATATTTACTCTCTGGTGTATGTTGCTGGAAGTCTAAAACGGCAGCCCGGTTCTGCTACGGAGGCTACATCTGCCTGAGCATCAGTAACACGTTCCATGGAAATACTCGCAGGAATGTTTGGAATTACAAATTCTATTGGCAACAAATGCTCTGCTTTACATTTGTAGCAAAAAAACGCTATTTCCTCACTCTTGTCCAGATCAAGCACAACAACCTGTAGCAACTCGGTATTCAAACGCAAGCACATATTTAAGCTCAGTTTATATGTTCTTCAGTCTCCTGCTTTTCATATGGCATAGAAAATTGTGCCTGATTATTTGTTCACTTGAGCGTGGTTCCCCTGACTTCTGTGAGAGATGCTGCTTAGCAGTATAAATTAGCTGAAAAATATCTTTTAAGATCAGTTGCTTGCATTTGCCATTGGCGGTTTCTGTTCCCCTCCTCTCTTCCCATGCTTTCTAAGGTTAAAGTAACATTTTGGGAAGAGAGATAAAGCTTTCCATGAGCTCTGTGCCAATTAGCAAACCCGAGCCAAGTCCCCCTGTAATGCAAACATGAAGCTGAAATCAGCTGGATTCTCTTTGCTCGGGGAGTATTTGGCTTATTTCCTTGTCCTGCAAAGCTTTAGCTGCCGGGATTGACTCGAGGTAGTTTTGTGCCCAGGCCCTCCGGCAGCCCCCGCGCACGGACAGCTCCCTCGGGGGAGCGAGCTCGGCGGTGACCTGTGCGAGCAGCCCCGTCCCCTTCGTGTCGAACCCTGCGGGCACCTTCAGAGCTCACGGTGGGCTCATTAGCTGCTGCTAAGATCGCCATATGCCGTGGGTACGGAGAGGCGCTTTCACTGGGTTTAAGCTAATTCCAGGAAAGGTCACTTGTATTTAGGATAGCTCCGTGTTTAGAGCGGATCCATGGCACTGTGCGGCGCTGTCGGGACCTGCCGCTGACTGGGGCTCCCCAAACGTATGGAGCGGGGATGAGAAGCCTTCCGTTTTGTGGAAGGGATCAAGCCTAGTGATGGTCCTTCCTCTTCTTTCACCCCTTTGTGTATTGTGGGTGCATGCTTGGCTTTCCTTAGGGAACTCTATAGCATTTTTGGTCAGTAATCGAGTACTTTGTTTATTACTGAGGCAAGCTTTGCAAGAAGGACTGCAACAGCTCAAGGTGCATCTGTTGTTCTGGTCAAGTTGCATATGAATCCGCATCTCTCAATCCGAGCTGCAAACTGCACTGCTACCGAAGGAATGCAGGGGGCTTTCTAAATTGTGTCCTCCTTCCTAATTGCAGCTGGGGAGAGTTCAGGTTTGAGCATAACAGTGGTAGGAGCATGTCAGGAACAGCATGCCGACCTGATGCACATGCATAATCTGACTTCTTGCCTAGGCTATTTCAGCTATATTGTCCGCAGTTGCTTCCACAGTCTGTTTTCTGAAGTATGATTTAGGTAGTCAAAGCACTGTTAAGTTAGAATTATTGTAGTGGTGCATGTGCTATGAGAGACGGTATTGGCTTTAAAGAAAGCATAATGTTTTTAGACCTTGTTTGGCCAAGTCTGGAGAAAATAATGTCATCTACAGCAAAGCCAAAGGAAGGTTGAAATGGTTTCAGCTGCTCTGTAGAAGACAGATCCTGCTGCATCTGTTCTGCAGCTGCTGGCAGCTTTCAGTCCAGTAAGGCACAGACATTTCCTTGAGACTTACTGCACACAAAAACATGGTTCAGCTGCATGGTGGAGAACTCAGCGTGCAAATTCAGCAAGATTGATGAGGATTAAATACGTTTGTTCTTGTACATTAGACAGACGTAACACTTGCTACAAGAAGCTTCATCAAAATTAATAAAACCTGTAGTGTATTTTCAAGCCAGAGCACTGTTGTGATGAGAGCAGCTTCCGGCTTTGCCCCAAGGTGCTGAGCTCTGTCTGAGATCTGTTCCCTTGTGTTCCTTTAGGTCTGTAATGTTCTCCCGTGCGTGCCATCACATCTCTGCAGGCAGGCTGGCTGGCTGATCACAATAGCAAGATCCTGCCGTAAAAGCATAATAATTAATATTATTAGTCTTCTGGAAGACTAATCAACTAAATCACCGTCCCAGAAGACCTCATCCGAGTCGGCCTCTGGCTTGGCTTCGGAGCGGTGTTTGTGCGGCGTGCTGCAGTCCTCACGTGTCGGAGGAGAAGGGAGGCTTTGCTGGGAGCAGGGAAGGGGTGAGCGGGCACCGTAGCCGCAGGGAACTCGGTTACCTGTGCCCCCGCTCCCCCTGGTCAGCAGCATTTCAGCGTTGCGTTGCTGTGAGGGACGAGGTGAGCACAGCCCTTCCCTGGCTGGCGGGGTAGAGGTCAGTGATTCCCTCAAGCTGGAGAGTGCTCGTCCTCGGAAGCAAGGGAGTTCACACTTATTTTTTGTCCCAAGGAGGAGCGAGCAGTTTCGCAGCTAAGTACCATTCATTTCCCCCTTCCTTCCTAGGAATGTGACATGAGGCCACTGGCTCTCGATCTGCTCGCCCGTAGTCTCTGCCCCGTGTAGGTGCTGCTGCCGCCCTCGGATCCAAACCCATGAGATCCCGCGAAGCAGTTTGGCCGTGGCGTTGAGCGACACCAGATTGCACAGGCCCTTGCTGTGGCTGTCTTCCTGCCTGGGCAGAACGGGGTGTCCTGCTGGTCCCTGTTCTGTGCTCAGTTTGGGCATAACTTTAGAGGAAAAAGTGCTGTCACACCAACCCAGTTCATCTTCAAACCCATTTTGTGCATATAGCTGCAAACAGACAGTTGCATGAATTTATAGAATTAATTGGCTAGACCTGATCCTTTGTGTATATAGTCCCTGCTAAGAGGATTGTCCTTCAGAAACACTAAGTGCATGGAGAAGGATGCTAGTCAGGAGCCAGGATTTTCTCGCTTGCCTCTAAGGTTCTTCAGGCCTTTTTATTTTCTTAGTCTCCTGAAACTTTTGTGCTTAATTATTTAGGCTTTGCATCTATACAACTTCTGTAAGTCCTACCTACACTGAGTTATTTTTACACAGCGTACACATAATTCTGCATTTCCAGAGATTGTCGTCTGGGTGAAAGCTAGTCTAGACGCTTCGTAAAAGCCTGTCTTTACTAAATGGGTTTTTAGCTTGAAGTAAAATCTCAAGGGAGACCAGGCTGTTCTTGGGTTTAGCATATATTGGCTATTCAAAATAATCAGCTAGTCTGCCCCATACTTTGGAAAGGATTAAATGTGTGAAAAATAGAAGTCTCCTTTGTTGGAACTGGATGCTCCATTGATGGCCATGTATTAGGGTAGCAAATGTTCCTGTCCCTGCAAACGTAGGAATTGCTTATGGGTAAGTTGAGCGCAGGAAGCAGTTTTGGGAATATACTGTTAAGAATATTCCCAAATATATAGTTAAGAAGGGCTGGAATGAAGGTTGCCTGTGATGCCCAGGAAAGCCTTGGGAGCCATTGGCCCATGTAGGATCTGGTCGCTCTTCTGCCCCTTCCTCTGCCAGCTTGATGCCTCTCAGCTTGCTTGACCAGAAACGGGTCTTTAGCAAATAGAGTTGCTAAAACTCCTCACCCTCTGGGCAAATGCAAACCACTGTTTCTCAAAGGTTTGGCCTAGTCGGGAAAAAAAAGCGTGGGGAGAGCTGGTAGTTAAAGCCTTGGCAATTAAACCAAGATGCAATCGCCAAGGCTAAGTTAATGAATGAGGTGGGTTGGAAATGGCAGCATAGTTGATATAATCTGGAGCGGGCCCCCAAACAGCCCTTTTTGGAGTTGAGGTTTTCTAAGGAAGGAGAAAATCTCTGTGCTCAGGGGAGGTTGGGCTTTTTCTGCTACTTGATGCCTTCCTCCTACCCTGATTTCTGTTACACCTCCTCACTCTGACAGACAAAACCTTTTGTTGAACTTCAGGCTCACTAAATCTCCCACTCTCTCTAAAATTAGAAGGCTGTTAACTCCGCAGGAGGAAGATGCCTCTGTTGCTGAACCACGAGCAGCCCCTCCTGTCGACTTGAGGATACTTCTCAAGTCACTGCTTTGTGCGCACGTGTGATTTCTTCTTTGGCAATTCCTGCCACTGCAGCGAAAATCAGGGCTGATTTATCACATTAAGATCACTTCCTTCAAGTTGGTCCTCTGACGAGCTTTGGTTGGCGTTTTTAGGGAAGCATAGATACATTGCTGGATAAACTGGTAGAGCCTTCTTTGGTTCATCATCACTCCATTTTCATTAAGAGAAAAAAAGTCTTGATTTTTTTTCATGTCCAGGTAGGAAAAATGATTCATTTCCAAACTAGTTCTCTCATGCAGATCCCTTAGAAGTGTGTCTACAAGACTATTACAATTATATATATATTTTTTTTTCTTTTACCTGTATTTTAATCCACTGTGGCATTCACTTGGCTGTGAAGAACCACATAAGCTTGATATAAGGCTGTTCTTCCTTCTCAATTCTTGTCTTGCCTCCTTGTTCTTTCCTTACATGAAGTATTAATCCTCATTCTGTACCTGATTCTGTAGCAGTCTTTCCATAGCTGTTCATACAGGCATGGCCATTACATTGCAGGGTTTGGGTTATACCTCATTTTGCAAGAAGACGTAGTGTGTCTGTGGTTTAATTTGTGATAGCAGTAGTAAATGAGACTGTGTTATGATTTTCATTAGAGACCTAAAATTGAATGAGTTGAATGCAAGATGTTTCACTGAATTCAGTGGGCGCCTGGCTACATGTATTACTTTTAGTATAGCAGGGGTTTGAGAGCTCTTGCTCCCTGACAGTTTTTCCATTTGATTACTGCTTGAGTGGGCAGTATGGAAATGGCTAGAGCAGGAAGCATCAAATATGTAATTTATTTGTTGGGAAAAGAAAGCTGAATTTTCTTCCAGTCGTATGATGGATATTCTGTGGTGTATTTCACACTTATCTTTAATGCTGGTCAGGAAGTCAAAGCTTACTCCCTTTCCTAAAGAAAAAGCAAGAGGACTTACACTTGACATTTTCTTTTCGTACCAGATGTGTTTATGGAGGAGCAGTGGAAGGAATGAATACATCTAGCACAGGTTGTCTTGACAGGGAGCTGTCAAGATATACAGCCTGTTCCTGTTGGCTATTTTTTTATGTTTTGTTCGGTTATGCCAATAAACGCTTGCAGATCGAAACGCAGTTTATTCAGGAAAGAAGCTAAAGATCTTGGACTTAGCACAGGACTAAAAGCGGGACCAATGTTCTTACACCGACGTGCAGTTTTCACATTCCTACAAGTTATTCTGGACTTTTTCCAACTTCAGCCAGCTTCAGAAATGCTTCTGAACGTATCTATTCATCAGCATTGAATCAAAAGCTTAGCAGCTATTTCTTGATTAAATAATTATTCCTAAACTAATAAACATCACAGCAGGGTTTAATTAATATACGTCAGTCATACAGCGTTGTGTTTTTTTTTTTCTAAAAATACAATGTTCTGAAATTAGCACCTGTAGAATAAAGGTGCAGGCTTTTTTTCTGCACTGAGCCAGGGGAAAGACAATTAAGAGTGTGTTGATTGCATCCCGCTCGCTTTTTGTTCAGGCGGTGATGTCTCATTTTCAGAAGACTCTGGCTGGAAAAGCTGCAGAAAAATCAGTAATAACCCTACGCTCTTCTTACCCTCTAGGCCTGTTATCGTCGTGACAAGGAAACCAGACTTGCCAGTTCAGCTGTGACTTGGTCTTGCAGGGATTTGCAGCGGCGCTCAGCTTGCTCCGTGTCGGCTCAGTTGCTTAATTCTGCTGCTGGATAAGCCTTTGAAGATAGCTTTTGCTTGGAAGATAAGGTTTAGGCGTTCATTAAAAACTGGAATGAAATTGGCCTCTCTTTGGGACAGGGTACGTGCTGCTCAGTGCACCGAGTCCCCCTCTGAATCTGCTGAGTGAAAAGTGTGTTTTTAATGCAAGAAAGGGACAAAAGAAACCTCAGTGGGATCAACGGATTCAAGTGTAGCTGTCATTCTTAGCAGCCTAGGGAATATACCACGTTCTTCACAGTCACAATAAATGCAGGTTTATGGAGCAATATATAAAAGCAGATGTTAAAACGAGCAAGTAGTTAAGGTCCTTCAAATGCAATTCATTGCATGACCAGGTTGAAATGAGTATTTCTAATGTGCAAAAGGTCTGGGTAACCATTCCCATATTTTGCATGAAGTACAGGCTGCTTTGAAGTTGGCCGAATCTTCTCCTGTGAGCTTGGTAGGATAAGGCTTTCGTATGAACGAGATTGCTTCCCTTAAGGAATCTCCTGATCCTTTTTCTAGATGTATTTCTAGATGCAGTGATATCAAGCTTGCACATACAGAGATTTAGATTAACTTCAAACAGCTCTGAAATATAATGAGAACTGGTATTATTCATTAAACCCGTGCAGAATTGCATTCAAGGAGATTATAGAATGACTTTGTCTTTTGTTTCAGCCATAATCGTATATCTTGTCTTCACTAGTGGCCTGTATTTTCTGACTGAGCTGATTAATTTCAATTTGCAAGAAGGCTTCCATTTCTGTAAATATTTTTAGGTACATGCGTAACTTTGTGCTTAATCCCTTTGAAGTGAATGGGAGGAATTATTAGGCCATTTTGACGCCGAATAATATTCGGGAAGGATTTGGAGATGAACATCCTACCTTCCTACCTATAGCCTGCTGGGGCATCATTTGCTTTCCTTTGAGAGCATTTCTGAGCTCTGCACTGTTTCTTGCAGGTGTGTGAGGGAACTCTGATTAAATGCCTCTTGGATTTTCCATATGAAATTCTTGGTGCCTTTTTTACAGCAGAGGAATGAGTTGGTCTGAATTCTTCAAACTCGTGAGCCTCTTTGCTACCTGATTCTAGAAAGTGGTTCTTACAAGTGGGTAGGAATGTCTGCAGTGACAGCAGCAGTGCAAGCAGGGACAAGGATCTGAAGGTCCATCCAGATTGTAACGCTGGCTGTGTGAGCACCCTTACTTTGCAGCAAAACAGTTGTATCTTGTTGTAGTTTTTTTTCCGTATTGGCAGTAAAGTGGAGTAAGTGATTCTCCTCCCAGCTGAATTCAGAATTAGCTGTTTTATGGCTGATACTTAATGTTTCAGAAAAACAGATGTTTTGAAAAACCCCACCTGGTCCTCGGGAAGGTTTATTAGTGGTCATTTCGGTGCAGCCACTTAACTGCATAATGTCAGCCAAAAACCATCAGGTTGCAGTGTGGAAACCATCAAGCCCTTTTCCATGAGGTACAACAATGAAGCATCGTTGTGCAAACAGAGCACGTTTTCCTAGTGCAGATGCAAGTCATTTCTGAGGGGTGTGTGCTGCTTACCCTTTGCTGCAGCATTTAGCAATCAACAGGCTTTCCTGTGCTAATCGCTCCCTCTCTAGGAATACTTCCAGTTACTCCTCAATTGCACAGATTCGTTTTATTTTGTTTCCTCTGCTGTCAGGTTGTTGCTTAATATCAGCCGGCAGGTGAGAGCTTTCAGGGCCTGCTGTGAACCGAGATGAATATTCTACGGGGAGGAGAGACAGATGCGTGAGCACCAAGTCAAGGATAGCTGGGAAAGGAGGTGTCATTTATCAAATCCCATTAACTTTAAAAGTATATTCCGTTCTCCAGATGAATCTGGCTGTCTTCATTACATAATAGTCAGTGGATTGGGTCAGCTGAACGATAATTAAACATTTGAGAATAAATACTTTTAAATATAACCTGACAGGTCTTTCCAAAAAAAGCCCCAGATCTATTCAAAACCCAAAGAGCGTTTCTATTAGCCACTCTTCATTAAAACAAATAATATTCTCCTCTGTTAGAACAGAGAGGAGAGAGTGTTTTATTTTCTGTTCACTGGTAGGGATTGCCTGTTTTTCTCTACTTGCATCTGTTCTGTCAAATTATCCATATCTCACAAAATCAGCAATGTTACAATAGGTTTTACTCAAAGGGAAATGGCAAGCTGTGTCTGCTCAAAACTAAACTGTGGATAAAATGTGGAATTTTTTTTTAAGCCTAATCAATTTTATCAAGTATTTAAATTTCAGTTTTAAGCTTTCCTTACTATGTTCTGTCATGTGAAATTTCACAGATCGTGCTGTGAAGATAAACCCTTGAGAAGTGTTAAAGTTTGAGTATACTGCAGGGGAATGGGCAAGTCTTGGTGACTGCATGCTCTCTGGAGTCCATACATTAAAGTATTGATGTATATTGACATTTCTTATCAAAAAATGACTTGCATTTACATATGTAAAAAACACAGAAGTTACTTTTTACTCAGTTACGAAGGCTCCCTTTTCTTAATTTTACTCTTTGATGGTACGGACTAAAATAGCTACATTATGTAAGGCTAAAATAAAGAGAAGGTTGAACCAGAATTGAGAATGCAGCCACCCCTGCAGCGTAGGTGTCTATCAAGTCTGGGGTTGCATCAGATGATCGGAGCTTCAGCAGAAAAGTTTCAAAAATGTCAGAAGTCCAATCAAGAGAACTGAAGGCAGTCAAGTAAAGAGGACTAAGTCACACGTACGGGTGACTTGTGGCCTTCGGAGCTGCCTCCAACCCTGCGGCGTGCTGGATTTCTGCTTTTGGTTGTGCGGGGAATCTGTATTCCGGCCAGCGCTGAGCAGATCCCCGCATTGCTCACCCTTCAGCCATCAGGGTCCATGAACAAGCCCTTTTCTTGGTGTCACTCTAAACCACAATCTGAGAGCGTATTTGCCCGATGCGGGATTCTCCGTTCGCCTTTGAACGATGTAAACAATGGAAATGGAAGCAATACTGGGAGGTGGGAATAGATTCAGGATTTTACCTCACTCCCCTGTCAATTTTACCTCACTCCAAGGCTGGCCAGTTGCATCCAAGATGGTTTCTGAATCAGGGATTTAGAGATACAGGGCCAGATCCACTAGGATATTTAGGTTCACAAGGAAGCAGATTCCTGTCTAACATTCCAGACAGATAAATGCCTTGGTAAAAGGACAGAAGGCACCTCAGAGCACTTATATTTGTAAGTAAAGAAACATCTTTATATGAAGTCTGTATCTGAACTGTGATTTGAATTTTACTGCACGAACCCTCCTGAATTTAAAATAAATGCTAGCAAATAATGGTAAATAAAACTTCTTTTTTTTTTTTTTTTTTTTTTTACTGAAAATGTGAAGAAATAAGGTTAGGGTTTGTGCTTCTGGTTTTGTTGGTTTCCAGGTTGCTCTTTTTCTTTCTTTTAGTTGGCATCGCGTCTTGCTCAGTGACGTGACACCCAGGTTTCACTGCCTCGTGGAAATCAGAGCGCGTGTTACGCAGAATTAACATATTTTACCAACAAGATTAATTAGCGATTGAGGCAACTATTTAATAGATCTGACTAGTGTTCTTAAAGTCAAGTACAGAGCTCAAAAGTGGTTGCTGTATCAAAATAAACTGAAGTGCCGCATCGCAAGAGACAACCACGGGCGCCCGGTGTATCGCTAGCAGTGAGGCTCTTACAGAGAGATGCTGGTGTGACTGCTGCTCCTCTCGTAGGCATCTGAGCAAAAACAGATCTGACTTCAAAGAAAATAGTTTTTTCATAGATTTTGTGTAGTGTTTACTTACTTGTCTGCTGTACTACTGCGGTCCAGATGGCTATCGATGTGCCCGCTCGTTGGGAAGCCTCTCTCCGTAGTTTGTTGCCCTTGGGGTTGTCTGCCGCTTCCTGCTCCTCTTTCTCCTCCAATATTACTCCGTTTTTGCTGAGCGAAGCCACAGGCCGCTCGTCAGGTCCATGCTTGGGCTTCACCTGCTTCCTCTTGGGCTGTTGGTATGAGAGGGCATCGCCCGCGCTTGGTGCGTTACCCGTGCTGGGTCAGGCTGTTGTGGCCGGATGCTCTGCTTTTCTCCGCCGCTGCGGATAAGAAAAATGTGATTTGACAAGTGCAGGTCAGTACACATTTTACATTAAGCTCTGGTTAATGAAATGGGCTGTCAAAAGGGATCACTAAGACCGTGAGCTAAACAGGAATCTATAAAGGGTCTGTGGTTCAAACTCATGACCTGAACTCTCCGAGTACTGCAGGGTTATGGAAGCAGGGCTTGAGCAGGATATAAATATTATTCCCTTGTGTAAATGGAGGTTAGTATCACAATTTCCTGGTGGGCGAACAGTTTCCTAACTGCTGCTGTGATGTGACACGCACCTTCGTCTTAGGAAGAGATGAGGGGTGTCCTGGAGAGCGATGTTGTGGAGTTGCTCCCGTGCACCAGCTTGCTCATTTGTATTTTTCCTTAGTTTGTGTCTTTTAACCTGATCGCTTTTTACCCCTATGCTCACATGCATGCACCGCATACCCCTCCTTTATTATTTTTTGATCCATTTTAGATAGAATCCGGTCAAATTCAGGAAGAAGAAATTTAATAATAATAATAATAAAATTACTTAGGGGCTTAGATTGGAGATGACACGGTTGTTTTTGACACTCAGGAAAGACAGTGACGAGCACCACAGCCCCCATTGAGTGCGTGCAGATGTGCCGCTGATGCAGTTCTCTGGGGCAGAGACATCAAAGGAAGCACGTGTGCCTTTCTAGGAGGGAGAATATGAGAAAGATTAGGGTTGTGATTTAAGCATCACTGATTAAACATCATTTTACACTGCACATTTTAGTTACTGTCAGCAGCATATATTACAGCTTTGTCAATCTCGGGAACTAGGTGCTCAGGATATTGAATTTCCTAAATTGGAGTTTATTAAATTTCCTTTGAGTTTCGTAGCGATGCAGTTTCACTGCTGTGCTTCCCGTGTGCAGCTGGCTGCTCTACAAGGGTTTGCTGGGGAGCTGTGAGTAGATCAGTGTGTTTTGGGTGTGTTGCTAATAGGACAGCGTATTGATGTCCCAAACCAAGCCTTGACTGCTAAACCTGAACGTTTGAATTGTTTAGAGCCGAAAACATCTACATTCAAAGCATTTTCCTTGCCATTGGCAGCAGCCTACAGCGTGTCTTGCCCCGAGCGCAGGTTTTGGGCAGGTCCTGTCATTCAGCCTACCTTCCTTCTCCCAAATGCTGTTGCTTTTAAATTAATAGCACTTCCTTTACATGGTGCTTCAACCTCTGTCTTTCACAATAATCCTTCTGCTGAACTGTGTTATACAGACATAAATTCTCATTTCACACACTTATTCTTCATTTACTGTGACCGAGCATCCTGAAACGCACAAGCTTGATATCTTTGGGGCTTCCACCTCATGAAAACCCAACGAAAAGAAGTGTCCTGGGCTGTCTTGTAGATAGAGGTGCTTTATGTGATGTTTCAAGCCCGGTGCTGAGATCAAGGTGGGCTGCTTGGCAGCAGCCCTTGCCCTACACACCAAGTCATTCAGAGAGGGCACGTCCTGCCCGGGCTGGTCCTGCGGGCAGGATGTGGTCTGCAGTTCCTCTCGCGGCTGATGCGCGGGACGTGAAGAGCTGGGGTTGCCGCGTGGCCGGCTCCAGGGTTGTCTGAGTCACCGTCTGCTGAGCCGTGACACATGACGTGGCCGTGGGAAGGACCAGTTCCTGCAGTGCGTGTCCAGCACAGCTGCACCAGCGGGGAATGTGAAGCCTTCCCTGGCCCACACTACACAGTTAGGATATTGAGATCCATTTGCACATCCTCTAGGCCATCCTGGCCTTCTGGGCAAGAATATTTGGGAGATATTCTGCTTTTCCAGCTCTGAAGAACCTATGTGGGTGTAGAGAGCCACCATATGGTGACAGAGGACGCGTGCATGCCCCACGTGGAGTAGCCCAGCGCTACCTGGTTGTGTTTGTCTTTCAACGTTGTTTTGGGAAGCAATCAGATGAACCTGAGGTTGCAAAGAAAAATAATCCAACTGTGATTGCTGAGATTGGTGTTGTCCCTGCGCTGACGTTTCTAGGTTGAAAGCCTGTCTTAGAGTCGCTCTTGCTAGGCCTGGCTTAGTGCTGCAGCCAGGCTACACGGTAATCTCCTAGCTGTGTTGAACTCTCCCAAAACTCTCTGGGTGAGAAGTTCAGTCCCAGGAAAGCTTCTCAAAACAAGGCAAATCAGCCTTTTTGCTTGTAATTGTACTTCACTGAAAGAAGGAAATTACCCAGGGCTAAAAAAGCTGATTTAAGAGGAGACCTGGAACTTGCACGTGGTACCTAGTCCAGTCTGGAATGCAGCTGCTTTATAAACATTCATCCTCAGGGCAAGGCAAAAGAAATTAAAGCAAATAAGAAAGAAGAAATAAGTGGAAATCTGCACAGGACGTCCAAGGACTCTGCCTCAGAAACGTCAGGTTTGTTAGTATTATTTCTAGCAATCCAGCCCATAGTAAGCTAACTTTGTTTGCTTTTATTACTTTGAGGGTTTTGTCTGAGAGAATCAACAGGATTTTGGAAAGCTGCGAAAGCTTTGCTGGTGTTGTTGGCTTTAATCATTGCAGTATAACATTGTTGTCCCCAGGGGAGAATTTCTGTGCAATACCTTCCTTTATTTATTGCTTTAAAAAGATTCTTAAGTTTCAGGTTATTATTTCTGTCTTGGCCACTAACGGCAGGATGGAACCAGAGATAGGCTTAGGGAGGTCATGTCTTTGAAATGTGATAGTTGCGTTTCTGCTAAATTTTATTATCTTCCCAATTACAAAGACAATAGCAATCAGATCTGAAAGCAAGAGTGATGCCCATAACTCACCTTTCTGTTATATAGTCTTTAGGAAATTGATTCTGGTTAGTTTTAAATTCACTGCAGATACATGTAGGATTTATCCTACTCCTTCCTGGGTTTAAAGAAGTATTTGTTTAGAAGGACTCGGGGACCATCTCATAAAGACGTTTGTTCAGTTCTTCTCTGGCTATTCCACTTACACAGCGTTTTGATCTGATCTGACAATGTCTTGAACACAGTTCTGCTTGATTCCTCAGTCAAGCCATGAGAAGTTCCTCTTCTTTGAAGGGACTCAGAGATCAGTTGGAGTTTCAAAGCTTTCTTCCTTAATAAGAATATAATGTGCATTTCAGAAGGAATTCGGGAGTTTAAAGTTCTGCATATTTTCAAAGACAGTACATTTTTAAATGTAGAAATGCTAGTAGTGTCTCTCAGTAAGAAGCTTCCAAAATACTGACGCTCAAATTAACTTTCTAAGCTAGTTCAGTAATACTGCACGTGAAGCACTTCTACAATTGGGCTTTTATTTGCTGAATATCTGTGAATTATGGTAAAAAATACTTTAAAACAAAAGAAAATGGAAAACAAACATAACATTCTGAAAAAAAAGAAGTTGCTTCTGCTTGCAGAAGGTAGTCATATTTTGCTATATGTTTTCCTTTTTTGCACTTCTATTTTCTTTGCACTCAGTAGTCGTCCCTTGGGGAGCTGACAGTCTGTTTTGTAACCATGGGGGCAGTTGTGTCTGAATTGGGATTTATTCACTGGAAGCGAAGGGAAACAGAGCAGAGCATTAACCGCTGCAAAGACAAATAAACCTTATTCTGTGTGTGGGAAGTAGGTCTCTGTGAAAAATGCCCTTGTTAAGGGAGCCCTCCAGATGGCCGTGCTGGCTGCCTCGCGAGCTCTGCAGAACCTGCCGTTGCGCAGCGGTTGCTTTGGAGATGCTCGGGAGAGTTGGAGCATCAACATCCTGCCGAGAGCTTTGGCAGCAGGATCGGGCTCACTGTATGCATAAGTCCGGTCCCTCCTGAAATTTGCGCTTTGCAAATTGAAGCCTTTATTTACAGGAACCAGTGCTGTCTTTCTTTGGAGGGCTTCCTTTAACCCCTATGATTAAAGCTACTAAGAAATTGCTTACTTGTTTTCAACTCTAATCTCTGCAGCTCAGTGATTGGGAGCTGTTTGTATGTTGGGGAGCTTTTGGTTTTAGGTTTTTCCGTGTTAGTTTTGTGTGAAATGACTTATGTTCCTGATGCCAAACGTGTTTATGTCTGGAAGCGCTCTAGCAGGGAGGCATATGCTTGGTAGCTGATGGGTCAGCGTGCCGAAGTCAATGGTCTGTGTGCTAGGGCAGGACTCGCACGCTGGTTTGGCTGCTTTGGATTTTAGAAATAACCTTCCAACATTTATATTGCTCTTTGTGCTGCCTGAAAATGCCTGATTTGTGGCCAGCAGACAGGTTTATTGCCTTCTGTGAGCTTGGCTCCCGAGGCAGGATGCTTTTTGTTATTTAATGCTTACTGTTGATCTGGGGGAAGAACCTCCCTTGACTATTGTCCCACTGAAAGAAAACAATCCTTTAAAAAAGCCCCGGACTCTTATCTCTCGACCTTTAAGATTTTATGGCCATGGCCATGGCCACCCCACACCATGAGGCCCAGCAGTGCCCAGAGGTGTGAGCCGCTGGTGGTGCCGTGCCAGGAAAATTGCTGCTCCCTTCTGGAAGCCCTAAAGACATTCAGATACTTGCTCTCATGCAAGTGTGTTGTTGCCCAAAAGGTTATTCGTCTTTCTCCCTTTTTTTAACCTCAGTTTTAGATCTGGAGGTACTAAAAGTACCAAGGGTTTTTTCTTGTTAGTTGCAGATGCTTTGAGTGTTCCAGCACAGGGAACATCCTCATGCTCCCCAGGAAAGAACTGCTGACATCCAAATCCATTCCTGTCCCGAAAGCAGGAGTTGTGAAATGACTCCGATAGCTGGGATTAATCAGGTGTTGCGTGGGTTGTTTCCAGTCAGCTCAGGCTTACTTAGAAGTCCCTTGGAAGGATTTCTCATCTCAGTTGCTGAAACCTGGATGACAAACCAGGTCTTAACTCCTGCTGCAGCTCTAGTCGGGGTCAGCCTGTCTTTGGAGGTGCTTATGTCTCTCCATTGAGCCAAAGAGGATTTGGGTAGTGGATCGGGACAGATGCCTAACTTTTAATTTTGGAGTTGGCGAGGTGACCCCCCGCAGTGGATTCTCACAATTGTTCGTACCCGGTTATTGTTCCACTGCTCATTGGCTTCGCACAACCTTCTCTTGGCCGGTCAGGCTTGTTCCTCCACCTCTCCCCCTTGGCCCTGGGGACTTGTGAAGAACTCCAGCTCTCTCTAACCTTTCCCAGCTACAGCCTGCCCGGGAGCCCCAGGCTGTCCTGGGAAGGGAAAGGTTGTTTTTCCTCAGTGACAACTAGAGCAACCTGGCTGGCATGTGGTAGTAGATGTCTTCAGTCACTTAAAAATGTGGTTAATGTAGCTGTGAACTCTGATGTGATCATACGTTAGTAATATGTTATGGCTTTTTAAAACAAAAATGTTCTGAATTAAAAATCTGACAGCTCCCGAAATAATGAAAGCCTCAAAAATAGATTTTAAAAGTTTGCATTCATTCTTTGTTTAAAAGAAGGACTGTCTGTTTTTTTCTCACGAAAATTATGATATTAATGACAAAGTTGTACAAAAGCAGCGCGCGCTTGCAAGTGCAGATTTGATAACGAGGCATTAGTTTTCCATGCTAGCAATCCCATCATTGCTCCTGGTGGGTTATGTTTTTAACGATGTGACGTTCGTGCTACTCAAAATTTACAGATATTTATTGCGTCTCTGCAGGCAGAAATGTAGTTGTTCAGTTTGTGCGTGTGTGTGTGTGTGTGTGTGTGAAAGGGGAGACTTTGTAAGATGCTGAAAAAAGTGATCTTCCAAACCGTAGTCTGTGGGAACCTATGAAAATAGCACTGTGTTCTGGGAAACACTGCAGGGCTGAATTTGTTAGTTTACTGAGCAGTTTTACATGGTCTGTGGTGGTTAATGGAGAGTTTCTGCTGTGCAGAACAGCTTCGTGCTTTTACCGTCTGCCGTATCAGTTTTTCTACCTTGTTTTAAGAGGAGCTTGGCAGCTGGCTAGAACAGCAAGGACCAGGTAGGTGCGAGCGAAGCCCCCCTGTTCTCCTGGCGTGAGGAGCAGCGGCTCGAGCAGCGACAGCCCCTGCACAGGCCCCTTTCCTCGCACCCAGCAGCCCGACTCGCTCGGGAGAAGCACGAATCCGTCCAGAGCATCTTGTACGGCGGCTACTTCTGCTAGCAAGGGTTTCGCCAGGTGGAAGCTGAGGGGAAGGTCTCTCCGTTGAGGCGTTCGGGACACCGCGAACCCAAAAGCTGAAAAACCTGAATTAATCTCTTGACTCACATTCCTACTGAAGTGGGAGAAATACCCACGCCAATGCAACAGGAACTACGTTTTTGATAGATCCCTTTGAGCAGTCCTGGGGAAAAATTGTGCCCATGCAGTACCACTCGAGAAGTTTTTTCCTCCTTTGATCTTTTTAATACTTTTCCTAATATTTGGTTGTACATGAATCCAGGAGAATCCACAACTTTATTTTTGGCCAAGTATGTGTAATGAAACAAGTAAATAGGCAATAACTCATATGTAAATCACTTGATTTTAATGCAGATGTGTAGACATCAATCTGCTTAAGTACAGCTCCCTAATTTGTCTTATTTGATGTCAAGGGCAACTGTTGAGTTACAGACAGTGGCACGAGGCAGGCCTGACCTTATCAAGTGGGAGCAGCTGTAGGAAGATTAAATCAAAAGAGCAATAAAGAAGCCATGTCTAAAGTGTGATACCTTGAATTAGCTGCTACTACAGAAGATGAAGCTAAACTATGCTTAACACAATATCGAACTGTTTTGATTTGGGACATTGCGGAATTAGACAGGATGTCTTAACTTGGTATCCTACCTTTTTTTTTTTTTTTCTTCCAGTCTCAAAATGCAGAAACATAAAAAACTCTATTGTAAAATCTCTACCGGAAAATTCGGAAAATTCTCCAAGCAATCCAGGAAGTAAATTCATTTTTGCTGTTTCAGTGCAAGAATTAAGTGGAAAGGCAAGTGCCTTGATATTGAGAGCTAAGAATATTCCGAAAGGAATCTAAAACATCCAATATTTAGAAAATAGATGGGAAATATGTAATCAACTGCTTTAAAAAGTAACTTTGTAATTACTTCCAAGTACAGAAATACAGGGCTCTATGTCCAAAGCTTCTCCTACCAGTTTCGCAAAACATGTTCCTGAGGTATGGCAATCAAAGTCTGTCTTAATTTCCTTAGATAAAACAGTATTTAAGATTACCTTTCTGGTTTGCCTTAGGGCTAGTTGCAGCTAGTTGCTGTGTCTTGTTAATTCCAGCATTTACTTTTCCTACATTTCATTAGGGGATCTGTTTTTTGGAGGGGTGAAGCCAAGGTGGAGGGAATGTGGGTTTGGTTGTTTGGAAACTTACTTTAAGTTTCCAGGTTGCTGGAATGAGAGCGGCCTTGGCAAAGCCAGAAATAATGACCAGACATCCCTCATCAGCGATGAAAACTTTGATGAGCAGATCCTGAATCCAAGCCAACCTGCAAGAAGAGGATTCTTAGCAAGATTATCCACTTGTAACAACATGAACGCTCGTGTCATTATTCTTCTCCATTCACTGGTATTCTGCCTAAGCTGTAACAATTTTACTGAATGTGCCAGACCTGCTAATGGTCATGGTTGTGGTGCGGAAACTGAGCAAAATCAAAGACTGTTTTAAAATGTTTAGTGCGAGGAGGCAGTTTAAACTCCATCCTCACCACCCCTTGATACACGCAGCAAAGCTTTCAAAGGGGAATCGGACAGCACGAGGTTTATGCCACACAAGACTGCTAAGATCAGAGAAACATGAAAGATTTAAGAGCTTAATAGAATCTTCGACACAGAAGCTACTGGTTTAGCAAAAAAAAAAAAAAAAAAAAATCACCATTATTGTTGTGCAGTTACAGCGTTCCACACTAAAAATGGAAATTACCGAATGAGAATTTAGCGGAGCAGCTGAGGTAGCTGAACAGCAGCAGCATTATGCCGTTTTTGGCTGCGCAGCGTGGTCGCTTACCCTTCTGCGTCTGCAAAGGGCAGAGGAGGGAGCATAAACATACCGAGCGGTGGCCGGAGGAGCTGCGGCCATCTCTGCATCGGCATTTGGATCAGTGTGACCAACATCAGGATGAAAACCCCCTTAGGGAGCGTACTGTTGCTCTTTGATGATAAGCGAAAAATTGTCATCCTTCTGATTGCATCTTCTTAAAACTTTTTTTAGAGCTTGGTCGATGCAACACAGACTTTGTGTGGGAAACTCAGGAATTCTGAGCTGCTGGAGAGCCGGCTCGGGAGAGTCTTCAGTTTTTTGGTAACATTTTTAGAGGAGGGAAAAGAGAGGAAATGGTAGAAGAATGGTAGTAGAGATGGTAGTCGGACCTCTTGAGGCTGTCAGGCTCTAGGATGTTACTAATTGCATAACAGAAATATTAAATTTTTAAATACTGCGTCTTGCTTTGCTCCGCCGCTGCGAGGTGGCACCTGCAGCATTTAAAGGCAGCAATCAAATTTAGAGGGCTGCAGCTCCAGGGATGGGAGACAACGTGTAGACTCGACAGAAAACCTTTTATCCATTCGGTAGCCGAGATGTATTCTTCGAGGTGGGTCTCAGATGCAGGAGTAGGTTAGCACGAGCACAATACTGTGTCTGCATTAGATATTCCTGTGCTGTTCACTGGGGCGTTTGTGCTGGCAAAAAATTTCCAAGTCAGCTTTTGCCTGTGCTGCAAGCTATTGTAGCTGGGAAAGAATAGCGTGTGCTGGGGTGGATGCCAGTGAGAAATTAATCAGCTTTCTGAATGGATGCATTCATTGGTGAGAATACAAGATTGCAGTACAGGAAAGGTGTAGTGGGAGTGCTATTTAAGAACGCGAGACAGCTGCACCTTTTTTAATCTTGTGGTAGACCAGGTATTCTTAGGGGCATATGGTTTACTGATTGAAAAGCTTTTTATTCTCGTGCTTGCAGTACGGGTTGTCCAATGAATAATCCCCCTATTTAGCTTTAATGCTGTCAAACATCTCTATTTCAAATTGTAAGGCAGTGAAATTGCTGTAGAAATCCACCCGTGTTTTTCCTGCGTGTTTGGTATTCGCGTTTGACCTTCCACTTTGCTAGTGGCAGAGTCCGTCCTCGTTATCTGAAGATCTGCCCAGCTGAAGGGTTGTGTGGTGTCTTAGCACTCCACTTCCGAGACCCTACAAACATCGAGAATCTCCAACATTGTCCATATTGTTTCACTAAATAAACCTAATTCATCATGACTTTAGCTATCGAAATCTAAGTATTGAGTTCAAAATAATCATCCGGGCATTTTCAGTAGTCTGTCAAGAGGGAGGCGGGTACCCCAACACATATTGATGCCATCCAAGGGCAGATGTGGAATTTTACTCCTCCTGTCAGACAGCCCTCTCTAGATATGAGGATCCTCATCCTACCGAGGTTTCTGTCATGGATATGCCAGGAATATTGAATATGTGACGTATGAGGTTGCACAAATCAGTTCGGAAAAAACACAAAGAACCTGCAAGATAGTGATAATAATAATGACAACAACAATAATAACTTTGTATCTCCGTGGCTCGTAAGTAGCTCCTTCCAGTGAAAGGGGATTGACTCATGGGTTTTGAATGCTCAGGGTTGACAGTATTGTGAATATGGAACTAAAATAGTGTTAAACAGAGTCAATGAGGTACAGCAGCAAATGGATAAATAATAGTAAATGACATTCCAACAACTTGGTATAATATGATGAAGTATTTTAGATTTCATATTCTCCTTGTAGAACTTAAAGAAACACATTAATTTAATCTGATAATGGCTAGAAGTACTCAGCTGCTAACCTCATTTTGATTCCCATTAATAGCTGTCCACATAGCTACTCCGGCTTGCATTTTTATATATTTCTGTTTTGGAGAGCTGAACAAACACTGCATTATTTTATCAAAAATAATTATGAGCCTGTTAACAGCAAATAAATGCCAAGCTATTAAGCCCTAGCAGTTAGCATAAAGGAAATCTGTAGCGCGGGCTGATAATACGGGGTGTGTTTAATGTTCCCTTCAAGCAAACAAAAGCAAGGATGTCAGCTGCTGAAATTCACTGCAGGCAGAGCATCGTGTGAGCTGCACAGGCTGCAATAATGATCCGGGGAAAGGAAAGATGGGGCGGCTCTTAAAATAGTGGGAAGGGAAGTGAAATGGACTTGTGAAGTACAGCAGCGATCAGGAACTGTTTGGAGAAAAGCAGCAGTGGCACCAGGAAAGCTCTTGCTTGCTGGCACTTGCATCCATGGCATCTTAAATGGTGGTGCTTAAATGGCATCTTAAATGGTGGTGCTTAAATGGTGGTGCCGCTGCTGTTTTCTCTCATGAAATGAGTTTGGAAATCATTATCTTTTGGCAAATACTGCCCGTTTGAGTGGAAAGTGCCTGAGAATTCTCCTCTGCACATGCAACTTCGGAGGTTAAAAGTTTCTTTATGACATTTTGCAGCATCACGGATCTAACAGATTGATGTACCTCTTTCAGTTTGTTTTACTGAGGTATTTTGGGATGGAATTGGATGCTTATAAACCCAAGGGGCTGTGTTCCTAGCTACGGTGAGCCTGGGTTCTGGTATCCAGCACACACAGGAGATCAGTAAGTGTCCTGTTCGGTTTGGCTGTGAACTTACTCTCACTTTACACAGCCCAGTTCCTGCTCTGTATCTCCATGTATATATAACATGTACATCTACATGTTTATATAACATGTAGTTCATGGCTTTACTACAGGTCCTACAGTCAGCTCCCTTTGAAACCCAGAGAAACTCACACTCGCACGGCTTTAATAACATTAAGCTTGATAAATTGTTTAATTTTGCTTTATTTCTTTCAATTTAAAATGATTGCATACCCAAGTCTTTCAGTACCAATCAGTGAAGTAGAGCTTGATAAAAAGCTTATAGATATTACTGCCAATTTTCCATTTGGCTTCAGCAGGCTCTGGATAATTCCCATTGACATGCTGATTGCAATTATAAATCCTGTGGAGTGCACCTTTCCTCCCCCTTTTTTTCTCCTGTCCCCCCAACCCAATCTATATCACTTCAGTGTATAAATACCCGAATAAATAAATTAACATCAAACGTGGCTATTAAGATTAGATGTACAATTTTGGCAATTGTACAATTTTGTAAAAAGTCAGTTTTCCAGATCCCCAGCTCCACTATTTTGTCATTTTACTGAAGCGATCCAGAATGTGAGTGTTGACAGGCATTTTAGATTGTCACCATGACAAAAGGAATGAACCAAAGGATTGTCATTCCTTTTCTATGTTGAAAAATCACAAATATGAGTAGAGCTGTATTTGGTATGGGCCAGCCACTCCTCTCTGATCTCCCTGAGGGCAGAAAAGGTACAGACAAAGTGTGAAAACTCTGGAAATGGAGTAACTTGTATAATAATTCCAAGTCCCAACATCTGGTAATAGAAGGACCGAGTCTCAAGCTTATATAAGACAGATTAAAAGTGCATTAAAAAGTATACTTGAAAAAAGAATATTTTAATTGGAAAACTTGTCTCATACCTGTGATTGCCCCTATCTGTCATCCCTTTCCGTGTTGCTTTGTTCCCAAAGAGCACAGGGGGTAACACAAAACCCTTTCTGTTTCTGCTGTTTAATACTTCATTCTGTGAGTAAAACAACATGGGAAGGCTTCTTGCTGCTTCCAAGGGTGACTTTAAAATAAGGCTTGAGAAGTAAAAAGCAAGTAGCATTGTTTTGTAAATGTCAAGGCCATTTGTTCGTTTCTTCTGTTTCCTGAAAAATAATTTTCTCAGGAGTTAATTCAGAGCTTTTGCAAAAATACATGTACCTCTCCAAATAACACTTCATATCTCACAAGCCCGCGTTAAAATGTCACACCTTTGAAAAAGAAACATGTCAGAAAGAAGTGGATTAAAACAAGAAGGAGCCTATTTTAGTTTTGTGCGAAAGCATGTTCAAGCCACCTGGGGAACGTAAAGGGTCCTTACAATAAATGTAATTATAATTTAAGCTCTTTGTAAAGCCCGCAGTAAAACTCCTGAGTACCTTGCTCGGGAACCTGATTTTAATGGGCCGCCCCAGGGCTTAAATTAAGCCTCTGTTGGGAGGTTTCCTGATCCGGTGTGCGTGGCCGGACACTTGGAATACCGGGATCTACCGGGCTCGGATACGCTCTGCTCTGCGGCAAAGCTCCCCATAAAGGTCACGAGGGAAATTAGCCTCGTTACAGCGAGAGGATGAGCGGATGGACTGTTGCTTCCTCGTTGATTCAGTGGTACCTAATTGCTCTCGCATCTGTGGGCAGCCGTCACCCCATGGCGATTAAATTCTGCCCAAGAACATTGTATTAAAGCAGCCCCCACCTCCCTGCCTCCTCCGGGGTTCCGCTGGCATCTGCTTTTCTTTGTCATCGTGTGAATGTGGGACTTGCTCATTCCGGCTTTCATGGTAAAATCGATGGGGTTCTTCGCTAAAGTGCTTCCAGTGCAGCTTGTTCCCTCTGCTGCGGCTCCATTGCTCAGCAGGTACCGGGGTAGGTCGTCCCCCCTGCGTTTGTGCTTTAATTTTCCAAGTACCTCAGTTGCTACACTGAAGTTTCAGCCCTCCCTGCTCGCCAGGTGGGACGGCTGCACATTTGTATCTACATCCCCTGGCATTGGCGTCTTGTTTTTTAAGTTCGGTTCAGCATCTCTTAAGTCCACTTAAGCAGGAGTTCGAGTAATGGCATTAATTTAGTACCCAGAAGCTTTTAAGGCAATTTTCACAGAATTTTACCAAGGAAAGGCTTTTCCTAATTTGCTTTATGTCTGTGGTTTTCTAAAGGCAGAGGAGAATTTATCTGACAGTTATCTAATAGAATACGCTGTGGTCCTCTGTTTCCTCAGCTGCCGCTGACACTTGATCTGATGGGGGAAATCATGCTGAGTTGCTCCGAGCTTTTAAAAAATATGACCTTGTTTTTCAGTAGGCATTTGTGTTTCTTTGAAACAGTAACACTCCGTTGTCTGGAAAAGATCTCAAAGAAAGTCTTGAGAGGGGCAACCTTTTCTTTTTCTTTCTTTTTTTTCTTTTCTGATCTACCACTTGTTTCTACCTAACATATTTCTGTTGCGCTGCAGTCTGTGAGACTGTCCAATAAGACAGTAGGAAAAGCTCTGCTGGTTTCACACACCTTATCCTGCCTGTTCCGCATGGGAAGTCATGTCAGTGCTGCCTTTAGTGGCTCTTGGCCGTCCGCTCCGGAGCCTCTCGGCTGCAGGTTGTTCTTACCGAGCGCTCCGGGTGCTTGAAAGGCCAGACAGGGCATCAGCAAAAGTTAAGATCAAGTTTCCGACGTTTGAAGGTTGTGCAGAGATAAGCGAAGGGCATGGAAATTCTGGCTTCTTCAGGGCTGCGAGATAAAAGCTGTATCGGGCTCTATCAGCACCCCGGTGATGCTGGCTGGTGATAGCCCGTGACTTCAAAATGCATTTGCTGACGGTCTCAGAAAATGCGTGGGCTAAAGCAAAGTGGCTTTGGGGCAGGAGTACATTGCTTTGAGTCAGTTATCCTCGTGATCTCTAATTTAAATATTTTCCTTTTTTTCCCCCCCAGTAATTCTTATATATGGACGTTTAAAGTTACAGTGGTAATACGGGACAAGACATTGATTATTCGTTGCTGTTTTGTGATCTCTCCCGTGGCTTCCCATAACCTTGACTTGACATGAGTCAAGAACTGGCTAAAAATGCCCTTTTTCCCCCAATGTAGATTTTTAACTGCCTGGAAAATATTTTTAGGCTCCATCTGAACCCTGGGTGTGATTCCGGTTTTGGAAGCTGTAGTAGCGTTGCCGCTACAGGGCTCAGTAGAGCAGGTGTCTGGGCAGATTACGTGTCCCGTGTCTAACAGTTTCTGGCTACGTAGTGATTTTCATAGTGAGGAGATTTATACCTGTTCAGTAGCTTGGTTTTTCTTCTTCTTTTTTTTTTAGTAGATTAGAAACCTGATAAACCCCAAATAAATTCATTCTGGGAATTGTGCCCAGACCTTTGCTCAGTAATACTTCTATAGACCATTTGTCTTATCAGGCACAATATTTTTCCAAGGGAAGGTATAATCGAGGCTGTACTTTTCCTGCCCAAATACTAAGCTTCCCAATGAAAGAGGTTTTATCCCTCTTTCAAAATGTATTGTTGTTCCCTTCCTCCAGGAACTTATTTATGAACCAACATTAAAAACAAAATCATTTCCTTGAAGAAAAATGAGCATTTAAACATCTACTGTAAGTTTACTCCCTATTTCAGTATTTCAGGAATTCAATATTATGACTGTTTTGGGGAATCACTAATTTAAATTGGAGCATTCAGTCTTGCACACAAGAGCTTTACCTGTAGGGCTTCTGTTCCTGTGGGAAAGGCCACCCCTTTGGCAAGTTTTAGTCATTCATAACTGTTGTTATTCCAAATATTCTGGCCAACAAGATTGTGCTGTAAAAATCACATTTCATAGACTGCGAGAAGTTTTTCGAAATAGGACGGGGATTCAGTTTTCTGTGATAAGTCACTGTTGAAAAATTAAATGTAACGGAAAATTACAGAAAGGTCTCTCTGACTTTTTCGAGATATAAAAAAGTGCCAAAATGCCAACCTTTCCCTTAAACGCTGTGAAAGAGCGAAGCGGCACCAAAGGTTATTTAGGAGGAGAGCGCAGGAGGAGCTTGTCAGCCTCTAGCGTGACATTTGCCAGCAGAACTGGCAAGTCCTATACACAGCACGTTCGAAAGAGCGGTGGGAGCCGCCTCCTCCAAGGGTCTTTTCCATGGCTATATGCACAAAGGGACCTAGGATAAATACAATAGGATAAATATCACGCCAAGAGGCTGGACTGGCACTTACGTGATGGGAGAGCGCAGCCGCGTGCTAGAGCTCGCGGTCCTGTCCGGAGGAGTCTGTCCGTCCCGCTGATGCTCTCTGTGAGGAGATGCTTTACACAGTTCGATTTATCTGACACGACTAAGTGAAACAACACATACTATCTTACGTAGATTTAATCTTACGTCCATGCAATATTTTTCATTTCCTTTTCAAAAAGCACGGGACTTTATAACATTTCATAAATATTTTTTTCAAATGCTGGAGGTGCATAGTCTGGTTCAGTCAGATATCCCCCTGGGAATGCTTGGGATGTGGGCACCGAGTGGGGACCATAAAACGTGGCGTGGAGTTTTCACAATACTTTTTAGTCTTTCATGCACTTTTTTGCTCTGCACTTTGCTTGACTTCCCGCAGCTAAAATGGGATTTTTAGACTCAGCTTTAACTGCTTGGATGGTTTATGCGCTTAGAGATGTGTTTTATTTTCCGCAGCCTTAAAGGCTATTTTATCCTTTAAGTTGGAAAGCCTCTTATCTAAATGAAACAGCCTTAAGTTGTTGGATGTAATTCATTAAATTCGTAAATAACTAGAAGTCTCTCTGGCACTTAGCAAGTGATATGAGGAAGAGAAGTGCTGATCCACTTTCTAAGTGTAAGAAATGGAATTCTTGTAAACTGGCATGATTTGGACAAGACACATTTAAAAATAATTAGTAACTATTAAACTCCCTGTGTCAGTTTTTACCTTTTCTAAACTATTGTGAATCCAGGTTAACATCTTTGAAGAGAGGGAAGTTGTTAAGGATATAAATTAATGCAGAATCTTCCACTTGTGTCTAATTTCACTGCATTGCCTTATATCTGCCCCGAGACAAGTGTTTCCAGGGTTTTCAAATCATGCTACCTTTTGAGGTGGCTGAATCATACAGCCCTTGCATGTGCAAGCAAGGCACAATAAAAGGCCATTTTTTTAATTTAAAAATTCTTCTGTGGGAAAGAGCAATCAGTGGATATCAGGTATGCAATAGTATTTTTGGTGTTCACTGATATTTTGTGCTTTCCTGGAAGTAACAAGTGTATTCCTCTGAACCATTAGCAAAACTGGATAATGAAAGTGGAGAAACCCCAAACCAAGTTGGCTGACACTGTTTCTAAGTATAATTGTCTGTCTTGAGGCTTCCTATCTGCAGATTTGTAGGCAAAAGGATGTATTTTTGAGAAAATCTCTATTCAGGTAACTAACATATGTGCCTAGTTCATACGTACAATCTCCTCAGGACCTTTCTTCTTATGGACCTCATGACATTGAGTCCCTTTTCTTTAGAGACAATTCCCATTACTTCCTTCTTGCACTGAGTATCCAGTGGCTATAGAGTACTTAAATGTTGTTCATGACATCCCTTGAAGAAATCCTTCTGTCTGCAGTTGCTTGCCAGAAACGTTGGTTTTCAGATGTTCTTTTCCTAGCAATGACCGAACATGCTACTTGTATTTACATAAGTAGTGAAATTAATTTGCCGTACAGCTACTCAAATCTGGTTTCTGCACTTGTTCGTTATTTTTTCTCTCTCTCCTTGATACTCAAGACCAAAGCCATTTTTGTAGATCTTACTCATACTCCTACTATTTATTGCATTTCTTTTTTCAGTCGTGTTGCCCAGTAAAACACAGCTCAGCTCTCTGTTTCTGCTCTTGTTCAGTTACGTGTTTTGATTAAACTTCAAAATGTACTTTAAAAAGATCACTTTCTCAGGACCAAAGCGAAGCTTAAATAAACAAGGAAAAAATTTACTTAATTTCTCCATTTTGATTCTCCGTGACTTCGTCTCTCTCAGCTTCACCGTCCTCAGCAATGGCTTCTGCTTGGAGCTGTTTTCCCATGCTGCTTTTTCAGCTGATCTTGCAGCAATGGTTTTACACATCCCTTGCTATATTGCAAAGTGTTTCCTAGAATTAAATGTTTAAGCTAATAGGAAGAGTGGGTGTTTGCAACACTTAAAATCAGGTAAATTGAAACCCTTACCAGGAAGCATCCTTCATGTGACTTTAAGAAAGTTTTATCAGATACTAGAACCTCCTCTTCTGTCTCTCTGCAGCAGTAACAAAATATCTCACAAGCAGGTAAGGAATAGCAAAGTTTCTCACCCTTTCATTTCTAATGGCATTCGGGCACTCACCCACTTGCAGCCGTCTAATATACACGAAAGAGAACAAATTAACAGGGGTAGGAGGGAAATGAGAGGTCTCTTTCCTCAGCTTTCCCTTCATCTCTCTCTTTAAACTCATACTGAAGGAAACCTCAAAGTACTCTGAGAAGGGAGATGCACTCAGTGAAAGGGAATATGCGTGTCTAAAGATCATTTTTAAAATAATGAACCATCTGCAGCTGATAGAAATGCAGTGACGTAGAATGTGTCTAAAGGAAGGTCGTGTATGGTTAGAGCTCTCTGCTAGATGTCTCACCTTTTCAAAATTGCCTTTTAAATTAAGATGTATGCCTAGATGTGAGATATGAAGTACCTTAATATTAATTTGAGCTGCATCCAAAAGTGGAATGGACTGAAAAAATTGCATTTAGTCCAATTTTTCTTAGCTAGTTTATACTTTGGTTTATGTTTTTTGTTAAAACACAGTCTTGCAAGCGATCTAAAACTTGAATGGCATGAAATTAAGGAGAATCCAAGAAACAGGGACACGAAAAAGGAGAACTAAACAAAAATGCAGGCTAAATATGTTCCCTGTGTCCTGGCGTGAGAGCACTAGGAAAGCTTTCAGCTGCGAGAAGGGTCACAGCAAGAGAAAGGAGGCAGCTCCGTGTTAGTGCCTTGGCTTTTCCTTAGTACATCCCACTCATTCTCCTTGTATTTTTTATTAAATCCTTGCTTTCATAGAGAACGACATTAAAATAGAAAACATTATTGTTTTCTAAATATCCCTCCGTATTTTGGACGTCAGTCCTCCGTATTTTTAAATCTCGTGTGTCTTGGTCTGTGATTATTGTATCATGTCAAAATGAAATCATCACGTTCATCACCCATTTTTAGAACTCTTTATTAGAATTATATTTGACGAAGCGTAACTTTTTCAGAGTTAAATATCACTCGCGCAGGCATAAGCTTGCTTACCTTTATTTCTGTACAAAAGAAAAACATGCAGGTTATCATTATCTCTCTTCCTTAAAAGTTTCATATCATCTTAGAAGGTGGCTGAGACTCTGTCATTCTTAATAAATTGTATCTGGTAAATTTGATGTATTGATGTTCCATAGAATTGAGTTAAGGTAATGTGAGAAAAGCAGCTGGTTTTCTGGAATGTGAGTTTCAGAGAGAGTTAATCAGGAATGGCTGTTCAGCTCCTAATCCAGTGTCCTTCCATCCCTGTTAGTTTCTATGGGAAGACAAGGCCGTAGGTGCCGGTCTGTATTGCTGCGTGTATCAAGAAACATCAGTCCAGCGTGGAAGGATCTCTTTGTCTAAAGCATTTCTGACTCCTTTTATCTGATATTTTATTTCATTCCAAAATATCCTACCGTAGTAACTGAACAGATGCTCAACTTCAGATCCATATACATTATTTAGAGGTTATTTTTAAGAAACATACTTACTTGGACACACAATAATTCTGCACAAAAATGCTACCTGAAACAACGACTTGGGTGTTGAAATAAGACATAGCCTGTATTTCTATGCAGATGTAGCTATAGTAGTAGCATGCAAAATGTGGAATATGGCCTTGAAGCCATAAAAAGGGAAAATATTTTTGAAGAAGAAGTGTTTGCAAATATTTTGGTCATTTATTGCTCTGATACATTTCTGCAGAATGTCTGAAGACATATTTTTAAAAGCCCGTAGAGGTTTTTTCCTTTACTGGACTAAATGTATTTCTGGTTTAAATAGATTTTTAATGGATTTCTTGGAATTGTCCTGATCATACACATGAACTCATTTAAATAGCAAATTTTTTGCAAGATCTATGTTGTAATAGCAAATAGAGTTTGGAGAGCACTGCTTTGACTGTATTTCATGTAGTCATCGGAGTTTACTCATTTCACATGACCGTCATTAAAATAAAGAGACAAAATCCTATCATCTAGTTTTCTAGATAGAAGTTATTCACATGTATGGCCCTTCTCTTTTAATCAGTGAAAGAGGTTGCTGAAAGATAAATTATTGATAGTTTTGACTTCCTTTCAACAAGGAAAAGAATTAGAGAAGGAACATGAATTTCTGCGAAGGACCAGTCCGTCCATCCATTTGACAGGAAGTTCTTATTCCTGTACAGCTGCTAAATGATGTGAACCAGCTTTGAAGTCTGTCTCCGGACCATTAGCAATAGTTTAAATTTAGTTTGCAATAGCAAATAGATGGCGGTAGTATCTGCAGGTCAAGGTTTTGCAGTTCACATCGTCTCAGGAGGCCGTGCAGAAATGGCTCTGGACCCTGAAAGATTCGGTGCGAAGGACTTGAAAGTCTTTTGGTGGGATATTAGGAGCTGATTCCTACCCGTAGACAGTCTTCCCTACTAGGTCACTTGCACTCTACAAACATTTGGTTCGCTTCAGGTGCCAATGGGAAGCTGTGTAAGTATTTAGTCGTATAAGTGGTCTGATTTTGAGATAAACCTAATATTTTTTGTTAATACTGCTCCTAAATTTAAATATTTATTTACTAAGGTATTTACATTTGATATTTTGAAATCTGGGTCAAATATATAAAATATACATGCAAAGAAATACATACATATACATATTTATGTACACATTTCTGTTAATAAACTTTTTCTGTTAAGGCATCGGTAATTCTTCTTGAAGAAAATCCGTGGGAGTTTTGCCTTGGACAGTCAGGATATAAGCTCTCGTTAGCAAGATTCTTAGTTTAATTTAAGCACAAACTCAAATGTTGCCTGGAAAACTCCCTTTGCAAATGTAGCTATCTAATTAACCTTTTCCCCCACCCACCCACTGCTTCCTAGATACATAAAGAACTAAAAAATATTCTTTTAATTTTGCAAATCTCATTCTGATGAGCATGGAACGAGCGTGAAAGTCTTTTGCCAACTTTACTTCAAACCTCACCAGTCTGAAGTCCCACAATTTGGAATCTGGGTTTATAAAAAGCTTTGGAGTCTAGAGACTTCTGAAGTACTATTAATAGCTGTGTAAAACAATTGTAAAATGTGCATCCCTGATATAAAACTGTGGCACCTGTAGCGCATACAGGCAGAGCACGCTAACAATATATGTAAATGTATTCGTCTTTTCCATTTTGTGCAACAAATTGGGAAACCTTATATTGAAAATGGTAAGTTGGAGGCCCGCATCTCCTTGCTGTGCTTGTCACTTGCAAAAATACCTTTTCATACTCTACCTCCAGTAGAGACGGTAGCACATTTTCGGCTGAAGGGATAATGAATGTTTTGACTCAGCCTTTGACTTGACTTAAGACGTAACTTGGAAACCAAATTCCCAACTCCCACCGTTGCGCTGGTGCTGGCCCTGCTCAAGGAAGTCCTTGAGCAGCTTTCTGTCGTGCAGAACTTAACGTGCCTCCACGTAGAAGGGCACAGAAAGGACGTATATTTTGCACGTTTGTGTGTATCCTACCATGGAGTGCTTCAGACCTTCGAGTATACGCGAGCTGTTAAATCCGGAAGAGGGTGAACTTTCCTGGCTTTGCACGCTTTACCTTTTCATAACTTTCCTCGGAGAAGATGCCATTGAAGCAAATTTCATCTCAGCATTAAGTCCTGTCTAACTTTGCTGCAGCCAAGCTTTTAAAGGAGCATGGAAACAAGGGACTCTGCAACTATGCAACCATGTCGGTCAGAGCAAATAAAATCCCTACCCTTGTCCAAGTACCATGTTGTATATACATCTCTACTTAGTGGAACTGACATTCCTTTTTTCTGTTACTGAAAGTAGTTTTCTGATTTCTGCATTTTACATTAGTTGTACTAAGATTTTTGTCATCATTATACCTTCCCTTCAGATATTTCAAAGCTGTGCAAATTTTCACCTGTGCGCGGCTGCGCACGTCTTGAATCTACAGCATTGCTGTAGACTAGACACACTCCGTTTTCATAGAGGGAGGAGCTGGGGGTCGCAGAAGCTGAATAACCTGTCAGTTGTCACTCACAAAGTCTTTCAAAGAGATGGAAAAAAGAGCTAAGGAGCAGGCGGGAGGCTGGTCCCTATGCCCAGGGATGGGCACTCACTACCGGAGACCCTGCAGCCTCCGGAGCCCAACACGCCGGCTCCCTGCCCGCGCTGCCCTCCGTCTCGGTGCAGAATCCTCATGGAGCAGGTCACAAACAGGTTGTAGAGGCTAAATCCGTAAAAAGACGGGGCTGCGCTTCATGCGCATGTATGGCGGTGCGCTAGGAACCGGCGTAAATCTTCTTGGACAGATGGTGCGTTGCGGGCTTTCAGGAAAAGGTTAAAGAAATGGTGATGCTATTAAAAGCTGCCTTGCATTTATGGCAGCGTGCGGAGCGCGCGTTGATGGGAATGGAAGTGTTACGAGGTGCATTTTAACAGCACCGGCCACAGCTGAAAGCGGTCTGCGCGGAGCTTGTCGTTAAAGTTAGTGAATAGCCTCTTGAAGTTTATTCTATTTTTATGATTTCCAGGAAAAGAAAACACAACAGGAGAAGGTTTTAGAAGTCTGATTAAAATCTGTTTGCATTTGCCTATCTACAGGATCCTGGTTTCTAACAAATAGGCTATATTCAGGGCTTGTTCATGAATGTAATCGGAATTCTACGATTTTTTATTATTTTTTTCCTGAGTTTCTGGATGATTTCTTCTTCAAGTTGGTGTTTTGGATTTGGGTAGGTTTGGCAGTGTGTTTTCTTTGGGCAATTTTATCGTGCGAGCAGCAGTAAAAGGGCAGGCTCTTCCTCCAAGCGAGCAGAGAGTCGTCTGCCCAAGCCCCCATTTGACACGGTCAGTCTTGAGTTTTAATGGGTTTTTCTACTGTTTGCGCTGCCAACACCATCCTTGGCTGCCTTCTCTGTGCTCGTCTGCTTACAGGTCACATCCCCTCCTGGGGAATCAGTCAGTCCTTTAAGCGGGGATGTGTCACCTCAGAAACACTGGCCCTTCTCACGTGGTGCGTGGCTGAGCCTTCAGGCAGCCCTAGTGCTTGAGCTGGAATTCCTGCCTGGCTTTTGTGGGAAGGACCTACGCCTTCCGGATGAAAGGACAGCCTCGTTGTTAGAAAAGCATCTGACAAGGTGACATGTCCTGTCACGTTAGTCATGGTGCTGCAAATGGGATTTTTATGAGTTACACAGCCACTGCCAACAGGGTGCCATTTATTGGGCATCCCACGGAGATGTTCAGTGCTAGGACTTCAAAGCAAATGATAGGCCTTCAGTAGCTGAGAGGTTTAAAAAATAAATACAATCACTGCTCGACATACATTGCTCACAAGGAGCTCTTTTTATTCAGTGTATTCATAATAAGGCTCCAGTTTAGCAGCGCTCTTGCTCTGAAAACTGGTCCTCCTGCTTGTGCGCCCGTGTGTTGAGGAACAGCCAGTAGCACCCTTGAGTCTTGCGCCTCAAAATGGTACCACCAAAATAATTCAATCTACCTCAGTCTACCTAAAAGAAGCTGAGTTTGATCTTGTTGATAAGTGGCTTTCCGTGTGTTTTCCTGTCAGCACAGGATCTTTGTCTCCACAGGAAAAAGTGCTGGTGTGTTAGGAAGGGCTCGGGCTCGCAGAGCAGTGAGAGGCTTCAGGGCTCCGACGCAGGGCGCTTTGCCGTCTCCTTGGCAGCGTGTGCAGTTACATGTGCTTGTGAGGAGCTGCTCGAGCTGCTCGTGAGGAGCATGAAGAGCTGGCAGGGTGCTCTGGGCCCTAAAATTTGAGACCTTCACACCTAAGGACCAAGTGCTGGGACATAATTAAGGGCTAAGTTGTCAATCGCAAGCGGAACTGCTGCTGTCACCCTTAAAGGGCAAATATACCCCCAAGGGGGGCCGGCATTCAGTTTTATTATCAAAATATTCACAGCTCCTCTTTTTACATGCGTCTGCTGAGCTTGTCCTTAACGAAAGCATCAACTTCTTTATCCGTGAAACCTCCTTCGTCCCAGAGCGCTGCCCTGTCCTTCTCGCGGAGCCTCCGGCCGGAGTATCCGGCCTCCCCGCAGCGCTTACGTCCTGCCCAGCATTTAGCGTGGCTCCGCGCTAAACCGCAGCGTGCGTTTGTGACAGCTTTGAAATTACATGACGTTACGTTAGTGCGGGAATTGAACGTAATCCTGTAGTGATCTTGTTCCCTGGGCTTTTCCTAATATTAGTCCCGCCTGAAAAATTCTGCCTTATATAAGAAACCGGGAACTCTTCAGTGATACTGGCTCTCTTCTGAGGGCTGAATTCAGTCGTGCAGGACAACTTTGTTTCCTCTGTGTTTGCCTTCACGTGCTATGTCCAGAGGGCAGCTATGAAGCAGTTTTCCTGGTTCTAAAAACATATAGTGCGTTTCTGGGAAATGCTGCAGCATAACTTCATAGAAAGTAATAGAATTGCCAAATAATCTGAAATGTGTTCTCACATGCTTACGCTACCATGAAGTTGAATTTCTGACTCTAACAGCAGGGAAAAAAAAAGAGTATTTCAGTATTTCTTCCACAAAAAATATTATGTATTTATTTTTATAGTGAACATAAGCATGGAAAAAAAAAAAGAAAACTATATCTAAGTGGAATATATCTTACAATTTAAAAAATAAATGGACACGACCAATGGACAATAAATGGATAAGACCAATAAATGGTCTTTTGGACATGAAGGAGACATAAGAAAGCATCACCAAAATTGCATTATCTATTTCACAGGGTAATGTTTAAGTCTGTTAATTCCAGACAGTCTTTTGAATTCTTTAGGAAAACAATAACTTAAATGTGGAGCTGTACCTGCAGTGCATTGGAAACACTGAATCTTCCTACAGAGAGCACTGGCCATTGGCTGCTGCATATAATTTTGACTGGTAAAACGTCTTGTATTTGTTTAGCTTCCAACTCCAGCTGGGAGCTGGAAGGTACAGCCAGCATCTAGGCAGCTTTTCATCCTTGCTGTGCTTTGAGAGAGCTCAAAGGCTTTGGAGGGTTCTGGGTAGTGATTTATTTATTTATTTTTTAAATTGTGGTTAATATCTTTAGGTTACCTACTGTGATCAGGCTTAAAGTATTAAAAATAATTCCGGTTTTCAAAATTTCAGTATTACAGAAAGTAGTGAATTCACTGTTTTTTAATATAAGTATTCCCAAAAGATATTAACTATCTTTTCAATGTGTTTACTTTCAGGATCCGAAACTACGTGAACTGTTGGATGTTGGGAACCTAGGAGGTCGACTGGAAAATCGAATGATAACTGTTGTCTATGGTCCGGACCTGGTCAATATATCATACCTGAACCTAGTGGCATTTCAAGAGGATATAGCAAAGGTAACACACATTGACCTGTGTTTTATAGAATTGATATTTTTTAAAGTACTGCTTTGAAACATGGATAAGTAGGAGGAAAAAAAACAGAGATTAGTAAACTGCCTTTTCAGATGAACCTAAATCACGTAATAGAGTTGTGTTGCTCAGTATCAAAGGAGATATGCACTGTCATTATTTTCTGGGAGTATTTTCAGCAAATTCTGTCACTGGTGCATGTATTAATCTCTGGGTTATTGCGCTTTACTGTATTTATAAAACTCAAATGAGCATTGTGAAAATAATCATATATGCACAGGTTAACTCAGGTATGAGATATGTATTGTGACTTTCCACCAACAATTGGCATTTTTTTCAGTAGTTATCACTCTTTAATACTTTTTCTAATTACGGATCGTTCGTGAAACCAAAGCAGGTGACCAGTTGACTTTTTAAGGTTGATCTGTATCAGACTAGTACGAGTTTGTTTATCTGCAGTTCTACTTTGTACATTCAAGTATGACAGCCAGCAGACACCTAATTTAACTTACACTCGTGACCTTTTCTAATCATGCCCAAAGGTCAATTTTTTAGTATGGATTTTGCTTACTGCTAGTCCTTGAAAAGAATTGTGAAGTAGATGTCATTACCTTATGAAAGTATTTTACACAGTACACGTCATTTCTATCCAACCAAATGATTAAAACAGCTCTGTGAGATATGGAGGCTACTACAATAGATTTTAACACGTTTGTTTTGTTGCTGTCTGGCACCATCTGTACAGCACTGTAGGTGTAATGAAATAGGAAGTGTTTGATTTGCCTCTCCCAAATTGACAATCAGAAGTTTCTCCTCTTTAGCACTCCCATTCGTATACATAGACCCTCATGATAGTCTCCAGACAACCTCACAACATGTGCTTCCGTATAAGTTGCATGCTTGAGTCCACTAGATTGCCTCAGAAAGAAAATTTGTCCACAGAATCCTGTTATTTAACCACAGCAAGGACTTTTTCAGTGCTCTTCCTATCCTCATGTGCTTTAGTCAAAGGTTGTCTTTGATATGGGCTCTCACAGGCAATGGGGAAGGTCGAAACAGGTGAGCTGGGGCATCCAAAGAAAGCCTTCACCTGGGAGCATCTGCTTTTCCATGCTGGTTTTCCATGCTGGGTTTCCATGCAGATCTTCATTAGCTGATGGGAGAGTGCAGTGAGAACATACTTTCTGCTCCTCCTGGGATACGAGAGGATAGGGACAAATAAATACATAGGGAGCCTTGGGTTGCTGTGTGGGAAGGGTTGTCCTTAGGCTTTAAAATGCAGAGCTGTATTCTACAGGGGTGGTTGAGAAACCCAACAGTGTGTAAGGGAAAGCACTGGAAACAATTCTTCAGGAAAAAACTAAGCGTATGGAGGAAATTGAATAGGTATGTTGAAACTTTAGCAGCAGAAGTTGTTAACACTTACCAAGAAGATTGTATACATCAGAAATTTATCTCCTCTTTTTTCCTGTACTGTCTAGCAAACATCAGTGTACTGTAATTGGCAGTGTCAAACTAAGTGAGTTCCAAAATATTTATTTTAGGACCATTTTCTGTTGGTAATGGAACCTTAAAATGCACTAGATAAAACTGTTTTAGAGAAGTTTTGCTGCTGTAAATCCTGGGCAGCTCCTATGGTCTGAGCAACTGAGAATCTGAGTCTTTGTTGCTACTTGCAAGTGTGGTGGACTGTGCGAATCCATATTTTAGCAATTTAATGTTTTAGCCCGGGGATGTTACTTTCAAAAGCATCTAGATTAGCTTTGCTTGCTTTTAAATCATACTAAATATCCTGATTGTTTCAGTGAGACCAGGGCCTAATCGCTATTGAATGCCTCTCAAAGTTTTTTTTCTATTTAACAAGCCTTCCAACTTTATAGGAGCCAGGGCTTAGAATGTGACCCATACAGCCTGCAGGCCCCATGTGGTGACTCAGAGAGGTCTTTGTAAATAAGCACATCGGGCACAAATCAGCACTGCAGTGAGCCCGGAGAAGGAGGGCAAAAACAAGTTTCCCTGTCACGCTGAAAAACGTGGACCTAACTGAAAACTGTGGCCCTTGCTTGCACTGCCGTTCTCAGGAAAGCAAGTGCCACTGAACACCTCCCTCACCTTCCCCTTTGCAGCATTTGAATATTTTTTTCTGATTAACCCTTCTTTTCAAGCCGTGTTGACGTGAGTCAGACAGGCCCTTGCTTGGAGGAGAAAGCCAAAGTAATCCTTAGTAAGGCGGTTAATGTAATTGAATCAGGAGATTTTCCTTTAAAGAAGGTTAGTGTCTCCCCTTCTCTTAGGACTTGCTCTTCCACTTCTATGCTAAATGACCCTCGACAACTTCTACTGATGCTCCTGCTGCAAAGCGTGTTCAGCAGGTCCCCTTTCTGACCTGCAGGACAGTTGTGAAAACAGGGGCCTTGAGCTGTTGCTTTACGTCAGCTCAGAAAAGAGCTAGAAATTGCTATGAAGTTGCAATGTACTGGTTTTTTGTTTACCATTCCCCAGGAAAATACAGCTAAAATATAAAGGCCGAAGGACACTGACCTACTGGTTGGTCCAAAGCATCCAGCTAGAAATTTATTAACCCGAAAGGTGGGTGGTGGACGCAGCTCGATGGTGAAGACAAGCAGCACTGATACAGACAGCACTTGCCCTTTTGCAGACAGATAGGTCCGTGACTGTCTTGGGACAGGGTTTGTGAGCATCTAGAAACACACAGCACTACAAAAACCAGCATTAAGCAAGAATTGCTCAAATCCTATTCTGAGCAGATGTTCTTTTGCGCCTCTCTCTATTCACAGCATTATGAAGTCCAACCTCTGAATCTGTCTTCCCTACAATATTTCATTCCCTTGCCAAATCCATTCACTTTTGAAGTGAGCTTCTCATCCCGCTCATCTCTTACTGCTCTCGTTTCAGTTGCTCACCCCAGCTCTATCCTCACTGCTGAAGACCATCTAACCATATTGTGCCTGATCCAGAGCTCAAGGGATTGTGTTACTGTTCAGCCTGAGGAGCTTTGGATCAGATTCATCACTAAGAGCTACTGAATTCCTCCATAAGTAAAATTATGTAGTCACAGATGATTCACAGTTTGTGCTGCAATGTGCATTCTAGCAGACAGCTTCATTTTTTTAAGCTTCTTAGGCTTACTTAAAAGCCTAATCAATGTAATAAAATACAATATACACTGATGTTGGTTTTTTGATTGTTTTGTTTTTTAAACAAAATTTGTAAGGCTGTCAAGGCATATGATTTCACTAACTTGCTTTGTTAACCTCTCACCAAAAACAAGCATGCAAGAAACATTGCCTTCACACGTAGTCAGTTCTGATTTGAAGTAAGGATTTTCAAGAATTTGTGCTGTCTCTTCTTACCCAGAAAGTCTCCTATCTTCTATTGAGATAAATGTCTCCAGGTATGTATTTGGATGCGGGCAGTAGAGGAGAGAAATGAGTTCACCGGCAAGAGATTTCCAAGTACGCTGCTGCCGGTACACGACTTAGCTACCAAAGCACAGACGAGCTGCCTAATTTGTTAGTCAAGTTCCTGGGAATTACATAAAAATGAGGATAGCAGTCAAAAGGAGGGTGGATTCATGCAGCTCTGTCGTGATTGATGTGCCTTGCCCGGACCTGACATTTGTTAGAAGGTCTGTTCTTCCTCTAGCAAACGCGATCAGAGGCTTCCAGGCTGCAAACAGCTTGTTGGCTCTAACACAAACCTCTTTCAAAATACCCAGATTTATATTTTCCTTTTGTGCTACATCTGTACAGGAGTTGCAGCAGTGATTCAGAGCCTGCTTTAATCTTTCCATGGTCGGTTGTTTTCTTTCTCTGCGTAACAGTTTTCTACCCTGCCCGTTCAGTATATAACCTTGCAGGCTGGAGAACAGGTTTTGCTCTGTGCAGTGCAGCAAAACGGAGGAAACATTTGGTAGCTCAAGCAGCGAGTCGCATCTTGACTCACAGCAACTCCATCCCAAGCCCATGGAAGTCAGTAGAAAGCATCTCATTTATTTCTTCGGGTCTGTGTTCGGTGCTGTTGTTTGCCCTCCTGCCCGGGGTTCAGGCCAGTGACTGGAAAGATGACGTGATCCTTGGCATATTTTCTGATCTTGTTTTTTTGACCGCAGCTTTGTGGAGACTGGAAGGAAGACCCTAAAACGGGAGAGGAAACGAGCAGTGTTGCTGTAACATGTCGGCTTGGCACCGCGAGGGGGTTAGATGCAGCTCGGGCTGCAGTAGCCTTTGGAGGACTTGGCAGGAGCACGCTGGGCTCTGGGGTCCTCCTGGAGGGCCATAGTTCTGTTTTCTAAAAGATGCTTCAGTTGTAAGCCCAGCAGCATCAGTGTGATCAAAGCAGAGCCTACCAAGTTTGTTAAAAGCCAGCCTATTTTCAGTTTCTAAATAATATTTTTATGCTGCCATTAATCTCTGCAGCTGTTAGTGTCACAGGGAGAGGCTTTAACTGCTGTTATTAGTGCCTAGCCCAAGCAGTGTTTACAAGACATGCCTATTTTGAGACTGGAAAAATGAATTACCGAGAATGAAGAAGATTCTACATTTAATGTGCTTTCCGTTCCAAGCGTCGCAGCGAATCAGTCATGTTACTGAAAGATCCTATTCTCTCCCCAGTTCTTTCCCACATCCCGGTTCCTTTTTAAATTCAAACCAGCGAGGCAAAACAAGTGAAAAAATGGAAGCAGCCACGAGAGGTGCAGGGGAAGGATACCTTGGCCACCACTGTTTAACTGCAGAGCAGCAAATGTGCTTTTAAGGGAGCAGATTTGGCTGCCAGAAATGCAGAAATCTGCTCATCTCGGCCGGCTTCCCAATGTGAGAGACTGTCCAAGGCCACTTTCAGGAGCAGGGGCTGGTACCTCCAGGGAACAAATCTTAGTGCCTTAAAAATACATTTTTAACCTGTCCTGCCTCGATCACCTAGTCGTGCTGAAACTTAAGGCTATTGAGATAAAGCAAACCTGCAAACACCGAAGTAACTTAGGAGAGTTAGTTTCATTGCAAGTCAGTGCATTTTATCAAAATGAACTCTCCCTTTTTTTTCTATTTTTTTCTCTCAAAAAAAAAAGAGGGAGGGGGGAGAGGACACAAAGACGGTGATTTCCTCCCAAACAGTGTGCATCTATGTAGCTCTGCAGTCATGGGGATTTGGGATTTGGATTGAAATGAAAGGAAACTCAATACTTAGTTTCAAAGAATATTCAGAAAAGTTCATTAAGTTAAAAAAAAAAAAAATCCCACACTGTTAGCAAAGGCATGGCGTATTTTTTGCTTGTTTCTTTCAAAGGAGTAAAACAAAGTAAACCCAAAACCACATTTGTGGTTAAGTCGGATTGCAGCTGAAGTTTGTAAATAAGCAGCAAGTTAGCAAAGGAAAATGTGCTGAAGTTGTCGAGGAAAAAGCTGCAGGAGAGCCCTGCAAATTGTTGCCTGAGTTACCTCCCAGTCTTTAGAGGGAGAGATACCGAGGCTGTTAGAACAGGCCTTTACAAAGGGAGCCGTTACAGCAAGATGTTTATTATGGTGCAGTGCGTGTCCCACGGTGTCAGCTCTGTGTGACTTCCAAGGGGATCCAAATCCATTTCAGCTCCGTTTTACAAGAATGGAAGTATTGAATCTCTCTTTAGAATCCTTTGAGTGTCAGCCAGAGTAGTATCCAACTCACAAGAAAATGTATTTTTCTGTGATGTTTATGGCACAGCTCCCAGGGACTTGAATGTGCTTTGCATCGGGCACTTGGATCCATTTGCTCTTTTTGCTCTTTTTTTTTTTTTTCCCCCAATGCACCAGGGTAAGGTATCTTTAAATAAATATTTGCAATAATCTTCATTTTCTGCAGAATGAAAAAGTCAAGTCGCATAGACTAGGAAGGAAGCTATAATAGGAAAAAAGTCAAATTCAGGCTTTAATTAGGCATTTTTTTACTAACAATATAATCATTGAAAGTATTTTCCATTATGTAAGTAAACTAAGCCCCATTTAATTAAATTTTATCTCTGTAGGAATGGTCGGATGAAGTGTTCAGTCTGGCAACGAATTTGTTGGCACAGAACATGTCAAGGGATGCATTTCTGGAAAAAGCGTAAGTAGCCGCAGTATTTATTGCTGTGGGTGTTGCTCTGCTATCTGCGTCATTTTCCTTCTCTTGTTAGTCATATTGTCATCTATTGTTTATGCCTTGATGAGCTGTCACTTCTGTAAACACAGGTTATCCTTTCTCATTGTATTCAAAAGGCTATTATCTAAACGTCATTTTTTAAAAAAAAAGTCTTGATAACGTTCCTTTCACGAAGTACTGAGTCACAGTGAAAATACACTTTTTTTAATGCCATCTCCGCGCAGTACACAGTAGTAGTTTGCGGCTTGCTGCTTAAATACCAAGAATTCCAAGGTGACCTGCTTCTAGTTTCTTTTCTTTTCTTTTGGTTATTGATCAAAAAATGAAAACCACTGGAATTCCATTTTCCTTAGTTCAATATCTCTGATTTTAGCCTGCTTTATAGAGAAGCTGTGAGTGTGTTGGTTTGCATAGATTGCATAGATTTCTAGGTACTTTCAGCAAAGTGCAGAAACTGTTTATGGCAAATTTTGGGGTGTAAAACGAGCAGGCACCTCAGAAATGAAAATTAGCGAGTGTCCAAGGAGTGATAAATGCACCGGCTGAGATGGTTTTCCTCAGATGATGTGGAGACAGCGTGGAGAAGCTGATAACTGCGGTGTTCAATAGCCTTTTACCGTTACCAAAGGGAAGATACCTTGTCCCTGGCTTGCAGGATGGGTCGTTATGCTCGGCTTTTGATTCTCCCTTGAACAGCTTATGGTTTCTGCTCGCAGGAGAATCTTTCCACTAAGGGTAGGCTTAGGTTCCTATAACTTGCCTCCCTGCAAGAAGCAAGTTTTCTGGGCTAAGCTGATGCCTGCTTGCCTTCGTTAGCTGCGTCCATGTTTATGCAGAAGGTTCCCTGGCTGCTTAACTTCAGCCCCACACCGTTATGCAGAAGTGCCTGTTGTCTCCTCTGGAAGAGGATTAGTTGGCCCTCTTCCCTCTCTCCATCAGGAAGACGCATATGAAATGCCAGCTAGGCAGTGCCTACATCGGATCCTAAACTACCTGCTAACCCCAGATTAGCTTTCCATGCAGCTCTGTGCGAGAACAAGGACAGAGATTCCTGCAGTCACCTCCCCACGCTGCAGGTGGGTTACGGGAGCGCTTTGATGTCACTGTTTCTTTGCCCCTTTGCCACTCAGATTCCCAAGTGACTCGTAGACTTGGCTAATGGGGGTGCAATGGGGAGGACTACACACATTTTCATACAGGATTCAGAGAAGGAGCATTTTATCACACAGTATAGCATTTTCCTGTGACTATTCAAGCAATATTAATTAAAGATGAAGTCACTGGACACATTGAGTAGACTGAATAGCAGGCAAGCATGGTATCCCTGTGTCTTTTCTTTTTCCACTAATTAATAAATCACTTGGGAACTGTTGGGTTTCCAGGGTCATTTGCGCAGATGCCAAATCAGATTCACTTAAGTAATCTTTGACTTTGAAGTTTAAAAATACTTGCCTCTTGTAATTACTGTGCTGAGCAAAGGTTGGCCGCAGTCCTGTCAAAAGCCTTTTGTTGAAATAAAAAACCACTTGCCTGGAAGCGGAATTAGAAAGGCATTTCTCTCTGTAACATTCAGCCCCTTGCAGTATTGGAAGTGCATTCATAACAGGTTTGAGCAGATTTACTGTGATTTAGTCAGATGAGAAAAATAGGGTTAATTTGGGGGCTGGACGGTGTTAATAAAAACTGGCATTTTAGATACAAAGTGCTCATTAATCTGTTGTAATTGTGCGGCCTATTCCTGTATGTGGGTACAGAAGTTAGTCCTCAAGTGCAGTAGTGCTGCAATGCCACCACTGAGGTGACTAGCAAAGGATGAGTCCCTGGGGTCTCATGTGATGTCCAAAGGGTGTCAGTTTGGGAGTGAGTCCGTCACTGTTGGAATGAGCCCATTTAGCTGCTGCTGCTGCTGCTGCTGCTGGGTGTACCCCTCAGCAGCCGACTTTGCAGCAAGACCTCTGGCTTCCTGGGGTGGATGTGGCTGTGGGGCAGCAACAAGTGCCCCAGGGCATCGAGACTTTGGGGGAGATAGAGGTGGCTAGTGCTGCTGGAGCGGCTGTTCTGCTGGCACGAATGGTTTGGTTTTGCTTTCACTAAAGCTCAGAACCTCAGGATCCTTGCATTTTTGTTTTATTCCTCTTTCTAGCCTTCTTGATTATAGAGGAAAACGTAAATTGTGTGGTACTTCAAAGTGAAAAAGAAAAAAAAAGAAGTAAAAAGAAATCCTTTTCTAATCACTGTGATTTTTTGTAATCTAACTCAGTTTGATTATTTTTTCCTAAATACTTCTCTTTGGTGACCCTGTAACACGAGAGATTCCAGTTTCCACAGGATGCACAGGAAGAGACAAGGATTGGAGAACACCTTCCTAAGCTAGTTAGAGCTTGTAGCACGTGCTTGGGTTTTGATGCCATTGCAGGCATTGTGAGTAGGGAGAGAAAAGGGCTGTTTATAAGAACCATGACCAGTGGGTTAAACGAAAAAGTAAGAAAGTCTCTGAAACTTGTCAGTGTCACCACAGTTTTTACCAAATCATGTTACCATAAATCTCATTTATAGTTTTAAACGTGCTGCAAAAAAATCAGCTCTTCTGAGGCTGCTTTTAGTCCCCACGTGCAAGGAGAACCAGCACGTCATAGCTGTAGGTCCAAGCTCTGCTCATTAAAGCTCCTGCGTGACTCCTATTAGACTTGGAGTCTGAAGGGTTTGGACAGAGCGCGCTACATCCTCATCCTGCTGCACTAATGAACACGTGAAAGAAGTCAGAGGCCCCAAGATATGGGGATGCTCTAAATACTCAGTTCAGAAGCGGTGTGATTGCCTGGCTGTAGACAGTTTCCGCTTGTCCTTTTTATATTGCTTAGGACCTCTGAGGTCTGGAGCTTGCTCGAGCCTCCTGTACACAGTTACGCTCTTGCTGGCGTGGAGCCCTCTCAGCTGCCAGCGATTTGACATCTTCTCAGTGGCGGAATGACAAGGTTTGGGGTCATTGTGTGCGAGGAGTGCTCGCAGGTGTCGAGCAGCGAGGCCCGCGGAGGCAGGGCGCTCGCATGTAGCGTCCGGGGGGATTTCAGTCCCGTCACTTCAGCCTGAGCATCCTGCCCCTGGGGTGCACCTTTCACGCCTGTGTTCAACCACCAGGAAAAAAATAACGTTTTCTTGAAGCTGTCTGAGGCTTAGACTTGGGCCCTTGTGCGAATGCAAGAGGGAACTCGCAGGGAGCATGAAGTGGCATGTGCGATATTGTATGATGAGGTGGATGTTACTTGACACATCAGGTGCCTTAGCCTGGTTGGAAAAGTTGATTACTCGTTGTCAATATCACAACAGGTTTTCATACAGCGAAGAAGAATCGACTAAAACTTAGGAAGGGGTCAGGGTTGGACTATGGGATTGTGTGGAGAAAAATTTTTAAATGCTACAAAAATAAACCAGAGTGCTTTTCTCTCCGCAGTTACACGAAACTGAAGCTGCAGGTCACTCCAGAAGGGCGTATTCCTCTGAAGAAGTAAGTTCTATTCCCTTTTTTGTGGGGGGAGGAGGTGGGGGATAAATACTGTTTTGGAATGGGCATGGAATCCTTGTGTCTGAAACAATCACGTGTCGGTTGTTTCTAATGCGCTTTGAAGAGGTCGCTACAGCTTCACTGCTGGGTCACTGTGCCCCCGGTGTCCCTCCGGGGCCGCTCCGCAGTGTCTGCTCACAGGCCCCAGCACTGCTGTCAGGGCGAGCGTTACCCGGCCGGGGACCCCGCCGAACAAATGGGCAGTGACACTCAGGTGCCAGCGTGCAAATAACCTCGGGGCATGGACTGCCTTAGTGAGCCAGGGAGCCAGCCCCACTGCTCTTGTTCCAGTCGTATAAAAGAAGAAGACAGCATTTCTTTGCCTTGGACACATGTTGTGAGGGTAAATACATATTCACATTATGTGCTGCTCAGGTACTGCAGTGGAGAGAGCTGTGGTGATTTTCAGAAATGACTCTCCAGGGCACTAGGAGCCTGTGTGCGATGGCATTAAGCTCGCTGAGGGCATCGTTAAACTCGTTTGCATAAATGAGCAGCAAGCAAATGGGAATGAATGTTGGTCACTGCTGACTCGGTCGGTGCCTGGACAGGACACCAGGAATAACAGCTAAATAGCTAACTTCGCTATTTAAATATTTAAATAGCTAATTTGAATAGCTGAAGACATGATCAACTTGGAAATGTTGGTGAATCTTTCAGCCACATGGACAGCATGGTGTCTTTGAGCTAACCCCTTGTTCCTGTCCATTTTGCAGCATTTACCGTTTGTTTTCCGCTGACAGAAAACGGGTAGAAACTGCATTAGAAGCCTGTAATCTTCCATCTTCCAGGGTAAGCATCTGAATTTATTCCTGGCTCCCACAAAGTGTTGCATACGGCACCCATTCTCAGTAGTTTTATCACACAGAATTTTTTGATATCTGTATGCAAATCAAGCATCTTTGCTTTGGAATTGTATAGGCAACAGGAGTGCCCGAAAGGAGCGTGGATGGATGAAAGGAAGGGGCAGAGGGCTGTGGATCCAGTCCTGGAGAAACCCTACAAGAAAAGACTCAGTGAGCAGTATACAATTGTCAAGGCATGATTCCGGAGGAGGATTAGCTTGAGGTGTGACTAACAATGTGGTCTGTTTCCTGCTCACGGGAAAATCTATATTTTGAGTTAAGTGACAATTTAAACCCAGTTTAGCTTGTCTAGAAGATTCATTGAGTGAATGTTCAAAAGCTCTACTTACACACCGAGGCTGTGGGCATGCTGCTGTCTGCTGCTGCGGCTGTTGGGGCTCTACCACTCCCTAAGGAAGGTTCATTAAAGTGGAATGAGCAGATGATATTAATTAACACTGTAGAGAAGGCTTTGCCCGTGGTCTTTCCTCTGAAGTGCAGATTTCCTCTCCCAGAAGCTTCTTCCAGGAAAATTCCTACTTACAGAGGTCCAAGAGATGGGGCAGAGCCCTCTATAGTGGAGGAGAGCCTGTATCTCCTAATCTTTAGCTTTTTGTAGAAAACTTTGTACTGTGATGATCACCCAGCCTTTGCTCCAAAGGTCGTTTCTTAATCGAGTTGGTCCTAGCACTTCAGCAGAGCGATGGAGCAAAATCTTCACAAGCCAAAGCAGAGACAGTGCTCACCAGTCAGGCCTTCCGTATCATTTGGGAGCTTTATTGGATAAAATGCCAGGGAATGCTGGTAAGATACATGCAAAAATTATAAAAATCTCAGCTAAAATAAAGTACCTGACATTTTACTGTGTTAAATAGGTGTTTGACTAGTTAAAAAATGCTCTGAGTTTAGAAACCTGCAAAGATGCATTTTAAAAATTGGGTTTCATTTAGTTGCTTGACACAAGAGATGTCAAAAGATCACTGAAGCATTGCTTTTTAACTAGGTTCATTTCTTGCTTCTGTTTATTGAATTTCCGTGAAGATTTAAAAAAAAAAAAAAACTTACCTCTCAGTGAAAAAAAATCACAGTCACTGGAGTCCTTGGTATAAACCACAACATTTTTCAGTTATTTATTTAAGCAGAGTCAATTTTACATAGACATGGCTGGATACTTGTTGCTGGGATACCATCTTGAAAATTATTCATAATATGAATTAGATACTTGCTTTATTCGGGACAAAAGAGAAGTACGCTTCATCCCCTCCAAGAAATCTTTGCTGATTATCTTGGAAGGAGAATATTTTAGAAGCTAAGTGCTTGAAAAGCACGACAGTGGGAATTTCACGGAGATAATGGGTTAGAGGAAAATCAGTGCTTTGACTGCAGTTCTTTTCCTTTGTGTTCCTGTTTATGTGAACAACAACAAAAAAACCCTGGCTTCAACTTGCAGGTTTCCTGCCCTCTTGTAGCACAGGACACGGGGAATTCCTGTAAAGCCCTGGAGAACGCAGGGCTCAGCAGTGGAAGCACCACGAGCGTCAGGGAATCTTCCCCAAGTGGATCAAGCAGAATTACCCAGAATATTCCTCCAGTCTGCCGAGGACACTGAGAGCTTTTCCTTTATGTTTCTTTGTACTCATGTGCTGTGAAAAATACCTCTAAAGAAGTCGCTTTGTTTTTCATTAAGCGCCATATAAAAAACATATTCCTGATGCATTAGAAATATGTGGGACTCGCCAGCCTTGGGCATCCCTTGACTCTTTCCTGCAGCTCTTAGAAGCTGTGAAACACACTCGGAAACGCTAAGCCACAAGATGAATTTCACAGTCAGAAGTGAGTGGATGCCAGGACAGCACGTATCAGTCCTGCCTCCTCCTGGTTCACAGCTTCGGGGTTGGAGCAGCCCCTCGTAGACCTTCACGAGAAGCGGTGAACGGAGCGGCGCTGCTGGGGGGTTTCCACCGCGTGGGCTCGTTTGGGGCACCGTGCATGTCAGCACCCGTTAGCTCTTCTCCTCGGCGGGTGCCCAGCCTGCCCTTTGGGGACAGCATGTACCACGGCAGGAGAGGAAGAGGAGGAGGAATTCGCATTGCTGCGAAGTTTCCACTCCTCCTGCTCTAGAAGCACCGAGGAGATCCCCCTGCAGCGCCTCAAATCAACTCCTTAATTCATACCGTGGGACCTTCATAAGGGATTGATTCTCTACACTGCTGAGCACTCCAGCCCTAATTCAGCCAAGCTGTTCAGCATGACTGCAGTGGGATGACTCATGGACTTCAAGTTAAGCACGTTTTAAAAGTGTGGATTTAATTTCTTTATTTTCTGGATTGGACCTGGGATGCTTAGAGTCTTGCAGCAGCTCATCTTCTGTGATCTTATTTTAAATAGCATTCATTGCCCAACAGATCTGAAACTAGGTGAATGTTTACGTGATCGTTTAAATGAATTCTCAAAAAATACCACTGAGGCTTTAAGTTTGGGATCTGATTCCCCTAAGCACTTTTAAAGATCTTCTGTAGGTGTCTGTGTGTTTGTTTAAGTCAAAGGGTGACTTAAATAGAATAAAGAGCTTTATTTTAGTCACTTGTATGGCTACAAAGACACTCGTTTCTGGTCTCTGGTTAGTACAGAGGTTGCAGTCAAGCGCTGGTGAGTGCGATTGGTAACTCAGAAAAACCCAACCAGCTATTGAGTCCTTTCTGTGCAAATAATCTAAAGAACTGTTGGGCTATTGAACGCCTAAGAGGATGGATGCAGATGTTACAAAAGCAGGCAGGTTACCGGACAAGCTGTAAATCAACAGTGCTTGAAAGTAATAGAGAGCCTTAATCACAAAGTAAAAATGAAAGCCAGCATTCTGCTAAGCCAGAAAATGGAGATGCCTCTTGGTGTTACAGAAAGTTTGCAGTTTGCTCACTGGTCTCAAAAAAAGAGATCAACGCATAAGGTGTGTGGGTGTTTCCACTGATAGGAGGATGGCTCAGACCAGGATGTTGAAAGGGGCAGTATATTTTAATCTCTTTTGGCAGGGTTTTGCAATCCAAATATAGAATTTGTCTGAAGTTGTGCTTGGGGTGGCAAAAATATACAGCAAGGCTTTGTCTCCCATCTGTAACTTTGTGTTTTGTAGCTGACTTATTATATTACCGGTAGGAAGTAATTATTAAAGGATGCTGTATGCCTGCCCAAAGACTTGTACCACTTATCCTGTTCATGGATACGCATGTTAGGAGCTTGGGAACTGAAGGATATCTTTAAATCGGAATGAAATGACAAATGCAAGGTTATCAGAGAACACCCACATTTTGTACGATGTTGACTACCTGCAAATTCCCTTAAAAGGGGAAAAAAAATGTATGAGGTCGGCGGGAGATTGTAATTCTGCGGTAACTACAGAATCAATGTCTAAAATGCCCTCAGGAGGAACAGTGGCTGAGGAGCAGCCGCCCGCTGCAGGGGGCAAATCGGGGCGCCCGCTCTAGAGAGGTTCGTAACAGAAATGACGAATGGGGGAAAACACAGGTGCCACAGCAGAGTGCCAGGGAAAAGCCTGGATCACTGGAGCTTCTCCCTTTGGGGAAGCCGGGTGCTCCGTGCTGCCAAGTGCCCCTTGCCGAGCCGGGCACGGAGCTGGGTGGGTGCCCAGGGTGTCGCTCTGCGGCCCCTTCTGCCTCATGCTCCCCGAGGCTGCTGCCCTGGTAAACCCTGCTTGCCGGCGCCAAGCAAACCAAAAAGCTTTCCGTATCATCGTTTCTTTTTTAACTCGGTTATGTAAAATTAGTTCTCAGGAACTATTTTGGTTATAACGTGCTGTGACTTGTAGTATTGAGCGTAATTTGTAAATAATGTGCTGAAACAGGTGCAGCTGCATTTAAAGGGAGAAATAGATACATTAGTAACTGCCTTCATTTTGGGTTTAAAAAAAATGTAATTAGAGCAACATATGTCACCCCGGCGTGCTGAGAGTCGTCATCAAGCATCCTCAGTTTTAATTTGGAGGCTTTTTCTGGTTAAGAACAAGAGGCAGCAGAGCAGGAAAGGCTCCCGAGACGCTTTGCGCGGGGCGCGTGTACACGGTGCACAGCAGCAGCCCCGGTTTGGTCCCAGACTTAGGAGCACAGCAGGCTGTGGCTGGGTCCCCTCTTCATCAGAACCCTGTGAGCTCCTGCAGCTCCCGGAGAGGGAAGGGGAGGTGGAGGCGTCCGTGGCTGTTTCGTTAGCCAGGGCAGGAAAAATATTGAAAAGTTTCCTTCCTGCTCCCGAAGGCTGGAATCGGCACTTCCGGTTCCCTTGGCAACTGCGCTGAACAGGCGGAATAAATAAAAACAAGCGTTTCCTCCGCCGGCGGCTTCCCCCCAGCGCGAGGAGGGTCAAGAGCGTTTCAAGGGAAGCAGCTTTGTGCCCGGATCCCATTCAGTTTTTCTCCTCTGGTTCGCAGGAATCCAGCCTTATTCTGGAGCCGCGGAGAAGCAGAATATGATTCTGTTCCCGCTTCCAGCGACTGAATTTCCCAGCTTTTCCCTTCCAATATTCCCTCCAGCCAAACTCACAGTTTCAGTTTTTTAGGGGAAAAAAATGCCGTCAAGTGTAAGGGGGGTGAATTAGTACCAGCTGGAAGCACGACTGAACGAAAAGTGCCCTAAATTTTAGAGGAGGAGCATGCAGGGGGTGCTCGGCACAAAGACGTATGGAAAAGCGGCATCGCGTGCGGCTCTCCCGTAAGGGCCGCGTCCTCAGCGCGCGTCTGCAGGAAGGAACAGGGGAAACTGCTGCCCCTCTCGGAGAGACGGGTTGTTCATAATGACGCGGTGACCCAGTCCATGCCCGGTTCTTTGAAGGAGGACAAGTGATGGGCTCTTCCTCTCAGCACCTTTGCGCATGGAAACTGATGGAGGAGTTTATATTTTTGCCAGATGCATTCTTTGCACTGCTGTGTTACTTGGGAGCGTTTGGTACTCTGGGAAGTCTGCGTTCCTCAGAGTGACGGGAAGAGAATGCAGAAGCGCGGTAGGAAGGGCTCCATTCGCAGACCGGGGATAAACACGCCGTCCCTTCGTTCACTGTGTTTTTCCCTTTCACAGAACGATTCGATCCCTCAAGATGACTTCACGCCCGACGTGTACAGAGTGTTCTTAAACAACCTCTGCCCTCGCCCGGAAATCGACCACATCTTTTCCGAGTTGTAAGAAAAGGCTCTTGTTTATTTTTTTTTCTTGCCCTCTGCTGATTTTCTGTGCTAAGGATGGCAGAGCAGGTTACCGAGCCTACAGCACCATGCAGCGATTGCCAAGGACAATTTCAGTGTCAAAAAGGGACTGTTATTTAACCTAGGAACAAGAGGTCCTTTTTGCCCAAGGTTTTGCCTCTCTTTCTCATGAGCGGAGTTTTAGAATAATTTGTTCCTAGAGGAACAGAACTGCCAGGCCTTGAGCTCTGGGTGGGTTAAGATAGTTTAAGCCTCCATGGAAGTGGAGGAAGAACGCTAAGCAATAAGAACATGCATTAGGCATGAGAATATGTAGAATCACTCCCAGAAGCTTAATTAGGAGCTGCAAAAAAATGTAGGAACATTTAGGATTTGCTCATCACGAATTTACACTATGAAATTAAAATAGCAACCAGTTAAAGTCAGTTCATACTCAGTTGCGAGCTATAAAGCTTCTGTTGCACTATTTCATGACGCTGCTGCTCCTTGCAGCAATTCACTGTGCTTCCCAATTTCAGCAGAACCTAATCAATGGAGGCAGGAGATGAAGCAATATAAAGGCAAAGTAATTCAGAAAATACATCCCAAGACTCCCAGATATTGCATATTTGCAACCTGAGCATGCAAACCTATCCCGTTCATGCCTCTTTTCTGTAAGGGTGAGATTGCAGTAGAACTCAGTCTTGATACTATCTGCTCCCACTGAACCTCCTCTCAGAATGGAGCTAGGCCAGCAACAAGCGCTGTAGAAAATCCTAAACACGTCTCCTCTTGAGAAGACTTCCCAGATCTCCATCTGGGTGCAAATCGTACCCAGAATCTGTACTGTTATTGCTAATTCTAAGTAGGCATCGTTCTGCTTGCTCTGTAAAGTGCCTAACTTTTTTTTTTGCATCTCTATAAAACAAGCAAATACTAGAAACATAAAATCAGGGCTGCTGTTGCTCCATAATAAAACACGATAGTTAAGCCTGGAGTGCCACTGGAGCATTTGTGGCCAGATCAGTATTGCTTCCCATGTGTCCTTCTCTTTTTAAAAAGGTTGTGTTTGAACAAATTAGTAATGATAAGCTTTTAGATTTGGTCTAACTCTTTCCATTGAGGCCAGTAATGCTGAACGCTTCTAAAAATCCTAACTCCTCAATGTTTAATGGAGAATGTTTGTCATTACATGCTGATAAGTTAAATTATTCTGGAAACAGAGCAGGGTGTAATTTTTGCTGTGTGATGTCTTGGTTCAGTTTCATACTGGGAAATGTGAAAGTCCCCAAACTGGGAAATAGGAATATTGAACAGGATTTTAAAGAAATGTATTGTAATCACTTTGCTGTTGCTTCAATTTTTCTCTAGTGGTGCCAAAAGCAAACCATACCTTACGGTTGATCAGATGATGGAATTTATAAATTTTAAGCAACGTGATCCACGATTAAATGAGATCCTTTATCCACCGTTAAAACAGGAACAAGTTCAACAACTGATTGAGAAATATGAACCCAACAGTAATCTAGCAAAGAAAGGTCAGTGGGTTTTATATTCTTACTCTACTCGGTTTCTGATTTGAAACAATAGATCTATTATTTTACAGTACAAGCTAAAGCAAACTGGTTCAGAATCAAATTGTATTTCTTACTATCTGCTTTTGCATCATATGAGCCTGTGAGATATCATGTGGTTAATTTTTGAGTATGTTTTGTTGGAATCGATGTAAGAAGGATGGGCTAGTTAACTGTGTAGTTTGCAATATGTATTACTGGTGGTTTATAACAGTTGTCTGGTAGAAAAATTTCAGCATAAACTTTATTATGCCAATTGCTGTTTACTGGCATCTGAAATGTAAAATTCAAAGAAATAATCAGTGGCAATGAAATGAACAAAAAAATAGTAGTCATTTAATAATGCTAACAACTCTGGCCGTCTACTTTCCGATAAAATGAAATGTGAGAGGATTTTGTGCTATAATCACAGAAAATTCCTTTTTGAAAACCTTAAGTGTTGCCGGGGCTTTACTGAGCCTTTTGCCAAAATCAGTGAGCGAACTCCTGCTCAGATCCCTGCACGTAGATTTTTACTACCACCGCAAGCCTTAAAATTGCACTGAATTTGTGTTTGCCTTCTGCTTTATTCCAATCCACACATCATAATGACTACCTGTGCTTTTAATGTGTTTGTACCTCAGAAATGTTAGGGGCATGGGAATATCTGGAAAAACAGAGCTGATGGTAGGAAAAATTTGTTTTAGTTCAGGGACTTTGGACCCAGCCTCAGGAGTTGCTCAGCGTCTGCTGAGAGCCCCTGGGCAACCTGGGCTCCGCGTCCTCGGTGCTTTGAAGAATCAGGGTCACAATAGCCTCAAAGAGACAAAGCCCTTGAATCCTCAGCTAAATAAACTGTAAGGCAGGGTCCTGTCAGGGGCCCGTTATAAACAGAAAGACTGCTGATGTCAATGACAGTGTGATAAAATATTGCCAGCAGCTCGTAGGCAGATTAATTAAATGGAGGCCTTTGTGCTCGTAGTGTAGACTGACGCAGAGGCAATCCATGAGCTGGTTGAAATATCTCCGTTCTGGTGCAAGTGCAGGACTTTGTCAGATGATGCGTTTGGTTTCACCCTTAAACCGGTGCCTCCCCACAGCCCAGCGTGTCCCAGGCAGTGAGGGCGTAGGAGGCAGGAGCAGCTGTCCTGTTCTCTGGCTTTCCAAGTCCTGCCCGTTCACTGTGCATGCAGGGGGCTGCCCCTTGCACATAAATAGATGCCTTCTGCACACAGGAGCAACGCGCAGCGTGTAACACTAGCACGACTGGGAGTGGAGGTGGGGCAGGACGGCGGTCAGCTGGAGTCTCTAGCTGCTGGGGAGTCTTTTGCAAACCGCTGTGCATTTTGCCTCTCGAAAGCCGAGTTTGGAAGAGGATCTCAGCAGTGCGTCTCGGGCAGCGGTCCAGATGTCTGCAGAACAAAAATATTCTGTTGTGGCTTGCTAACTCGAGAAACAAACAAAACAGGAACAAAAGGCATCTTTTCCAAAAGCCTTTGGAGCTTAACTTGAAGGCATTGATCGTGGTGCCTCTTCCCACTCCCCTGCTACTCCCACTGCACTCCCTGGAAGCTTGATCTAGGTGTCTCCTTGTAGGTAAATTGGAGCTCTTGATTTATCGACCATCATCTCAAACCAAAACATTTGCACTTTTTTGGAAAAGGCTTCTTTATTTTTTTTTTTTTTTTTAGTCCAAATAACTTCAGTGCTTCCAGGGATTGTAATTAAGGGCTTGTTACCTACTTGTTTATCCTACTCATGCATGTTTTTCTTTTAATATCAGAGTAGTAGCATGAGTAGATGAAAAGGTGTAGCTTTCTCTCTCCTCTTTGCAAATATTAAGCTCTTTGCTTACCTTGTTTCACATCAGCTGCAGCAAAGTCTGGTACATAAAAGATCATTCTTACTACCCAAATATTGGCACTTCATATAAGCCAAATAAAAGATTTATTAGAAGAAGGTGTGCTAGCGTGCAGGCAGAATGAAATTGCATTTTCTTAGCAATAAGAGGAAGCAGGAAACCAACTCAGAGAGAAGGGTCCCGTGGTGGTATTTGCTGTTTGTTGGCACCCTCCGAGTGCAGTTTGTGGAACATTTCCAGCTTACCCTGGTTTACACAGATGCACACATTTGCTGCAGGCACTTGCTCTTCTTTAGGAGTCTTCCTGGGTGTTTATATTATTCTTACAGAGGCAATTCTCACAGAAGAGCCTGAGTTTAGAAACGGAAGGTCAGGTTACAGCTACTTCTTGTAGAATTTTTCTGTTCAAACTTGTGCACTGATTTCCATCAGGCTGGCACTAAGGCGATAAAACCTGCAGGCCACTTCTGTGCTGCTGAGAGCAGCCCTTGATGAGCCCTGCAAGCTGAGCTGTGGTAACCAGCACATACTCAGCCTGTCCCGGTCAGGATGTGTGTGCGCGAGTTTAATCTGACATTTTTAAGATTTAAGTTAATGCATTTTATCTCACAGCCGCGGCGGGACAACAAGGTGCCTGGAGTTGATTAGTGTGCTTCAGAGGCTGCGTTGTTACACGATAAGGGGCGGTAGCTGCCATATTCTGCCATGTGCCTGTAGCCTGTATGGATTTTCAGGGTGACGAGTAAGTTATGTAGCTTAAAACTGTTCCTAATCAGCTTTGAACAAACAGTTTTAGGCAAAATAAGAACATCTAAATGTGGTTACTATTTTTATAATCACAGTTTAGCTTTGGCCAGTGCAAGATGGATTGTATGTACACTCTGACAATCTCCCCACCTGCGCGTATTCATCGGTACCATCCGGAAAATGGGAAATATATAGCCACAGAGCCAAGGAGTTCCAGCTGCCAGTTAAGTTCCATCTCTAGTAAATTCATCTATGGTCAGAGCCCGGTCTGAGCTCTCCCCAAAAGTCCGGAGTCATGCACTGCACAGAAGAACTAGCGCTGCTTTTCAAAGTCTTTGCATTTTTTAATTAGCTATTTTGTTTGTTTGTTTTTTGCACTCCCCAAATCTTGAAAATGATTGATGATGGATAAGCAAGTAAAATAGCTGTATTCTGCAGCGAGAGAGGAGTTGAGAGGTTGTGTTCCTTGGTGCAGACAATTGCACACACATTTATGTGTCTCTATACCGAAAAGAGCAGCAATGTTAAAGGTACCTGATTGTAAAGGCTGTGCTCTTTCTCCTCCCAGATCTTCTGACAGTTGAGGCAGAATACATATACAAATTCTGCCAATCCTACCCCAATGCATATCTGCAACATACTGTGTTAGAATTACAGGAATTGGCTAATCAGGAAGAACATGGGGACACGATATTTTCTGTACATCTGCTTTAATTTGGGGATGCCAGTTCAGCGTACATTAAATGAAGTGTAGGTGTGTGCTCAGTCCTACACTCGTAGAATAATTGCAAACAAATGCTGCATGTCTGTACAATGTCACCAAAATATAACAGTGCGCATTAAAAATAATGATTTAACCCCTTAATGTGGTGTTTTAAACGGGATCGTCACTCAGGATCCCTGCTGTCAAGGAGGACTGGGAATATAGGGAAGGCGGAGTGAAGGGCTCACTACAAGCAGCGCTCACCTGGCCCACGGAGCAGGGGTGCCGTTTTTGGTAGACCTGCTGATGCTCAAGCTGCACTCGCATGTGATGCACTGCTACACAGCCACAAACTTGGCATAACTTCCGAGCTCTGCCACTTAGACGCTCTGCCGTGGTGCTTGTGGTGGTGGTCAAAGCCTCTTCACTGCTGTGGCCAAACTAATCTGAGAGGCAAGGATGGAAGCGGGAGGCGTTTTGAACGGCCAACGTATCATCAGTTAAAACAGCAAGAGCAGAGAGAGACTTGAGGGCACCCAGGCTCCCAGGTAAAATAGGAAGAGGTTGGTAGCCTTCATCCTGCGTGGCTCTTGGAAAGCAAGACCCAGGAGGCAAGATGGGCTCAGGGGGTTGGTCTCTGCGTGCTCCTGCATTTCGGAGTGGGTTGGAAGGGATCCCAGATTAAAAGCTCCTTAGGACTAATGGGGTGCAACAAGAAGCAGAGGAGAAGCATAGAGAGGATGTGAATAGTGGAACAAGGCGCACCAGGGAAAGGTAAAATGTGAGAGAAAAGTGATGAGCTGCAGCATGGGAGAATGAGATACAGGTGGCTTAATGAGCTTCTCGCTGTTGTACCAGCATGATGCAATTAAACTAATTGGACTTTTGAAGCAGAGAAAGCAGAGCAGGGGGAACAGCAAGTTTTGCAGAGGTTGGGTTTGAGAAGCAAGCTGGAGGGATCGACAACATAGGATTTGTATTTGTTCTTCCCTGCCAATGTAAAGGGGATCATGGATAAAGATACAGAACAAAAGAAATGCCATGAAGAAATGGAAAGCTCTTTTAAAAGCTGGGCTTTAAACACAATATTCCTTGGCATACTGAGCAACCTTGTGGTGGTAGAGCCACCAGGACAGTGGTTTGCACACATTAGGTGATATAAATTGTGCTTCTTTGCAGCTTTCGTGCAAAGCAGATGCTCTTTTCTTCAGGTTGTTGCGTAGCGTGAACATGAGCACGTGTGTGTGTGTGCGCACGCAGCTGGGTGCACGGGTGCCTTGTTGGGTGTCAGTGCACACTCTGTCCGACAGGCTCTGCTCGTTGGCGTGGTAGAGGTTGACTCATTATTGAGGGAATTCAGTATATTGCAACAGAAGTTAAATACGAGCATATGTGTAAATGGTGAAGAGCTGTCTGCTCGCATGTTCATTTCTGCATTTAATTATTTTAACATCTGATTCAGTGTTCAGACTTCCCACTGAAAAACACTGATTAATGTTCAACGTCTTCATGAAAAAGCCAAGCTCTTCTGCTGCATTCTAACTTTAAAGCCTCTGTAGCTGTTTTTTAAATTGCCAAAGAAAATTACTTTTGTAAACTCCTGAAACAAAGTCAGTGACAAATGCCCTTATTTTCCAGGTATTCTCTGAAGACACAAGATCTAGACTTTAATCATTTCTCACAAAGACAAAATGTCTCTTATTTTGTGCACAACAATGCACATGTGGAGGTACAAACTTAAACCAAACCTTTGCACTTCTTGGGAATTAAAAGCATTTGCTGAAAGCAATTATGTTGAGGAAGCAAGATTTTGTATTTGCAACATGGAAAACATCCTGCCCTCCATACAGCAAATCACTTAAGCGTATGTTTATGTTTTCAGATGGTGTGGGAAGAGGGGATATAAAATCTGTTATGCTCCATTTGCTGGAACATCCTATTAATTCTTTACTGAAGCTCAATTCCCGTAATTACCTATTTCCCAACTTTGTCAAAGTGAAATTTCAAGGCAGTTCTGTGCAAAGTGATGATCACAGGTACGCGTGTCACTTCAAAGAGAGGGATGTATGTACTTCATGGCAAATAAAATCTGATACATGAAAAGTTCTTTTGAATAGAATAAGGATTTTTTTCTCTTAAAAACAGGAGTTATATGGCCATCATTTTCTTTTCCTTGTATTGCTTTCAGTGAGAATTTTTAATTTCTAACTCTTGTGCCACCTTTCCCTGTTGCACCAGCCATGCCTTTTCTCAGCTAAGTCCCTTCTAACAACAATTTAAACTCATTAATCCCATCAGCCTGTTTGGAAAATCATTCTAGATTTTCACTCATGTGATGATTATTCTAATTTCCCTTCTAATTTTATGATCTGTGTACACACTCTGTGTGTCAGTACTCTATTTTCACTTAATTCTTCTCTCGTAGTAAATTGCATGAATTTATGTAGAATGGTCATGTTGCCTCTCAACTTCCACAGCACGAAAGTAAGAACTGTTTTGTCTAAGGCCTTAGATCACTCTAACAGCTCTTTTTCTGCAACTGTTCCAGTTAAATTGCTGTGCTTTGAACATAGAAAGCAAGAACTGTACACAATATTTTTAACTTTTATGACATGGCTATTCAAGTTCCTGGTAAAAAATCATACGCCTCTGTGTACTAGACCACAGATTGTACAGTTTTGAATGAAAAGGCTGCTTCTCTGCATTGCTAACGTGTTTGCTGTGGTGTTGGGCTGTGATTGAGCTCCTGCAGCATCAGCAGATCCAGGGTCTTGACATCTCCATAGGTTAAGCATATGGAGTAGTGTTTTACTGTGGCTGAAGCAAACTGTGATTAATGCCTTGTGTCACACGGCGAAGGAGATGGATGCGCTGTGCGCAGCGTGCTCCCCTATCAGGTGGAGGCAGAAGGAAGCTCCTGGTGAAGCTGAGCAGGTCCCACTGTCAGCAGAAACAGAAACATGTTCTGTTGGACCTGGTTAAGTAATGTCCCCAAATTCGTAGGGGCCAACTGATTGGTTGAAAATTTCCTTACTTGCTTTAATTTTTAAGAAGGCTTCTATCAAAATAAGTTGTTCAGGATCTTGTATTATGGGTCAGATATAGGATAGCGGTGCAAATTCCCAGTGTCTTTGCTCTAGAATGTGCAAGCAGGGGAAGGTGCCTTGTTTCCCAAATTCTGTGAAATTCGGCATATACATTCCGCAGAAATTCAAGCAGAAATGTGCTAGTTCTTCTTGACTTTTGGGTGCACTACATTTCTAAAAGTTCTTCAGTTCCAAAGGACCCAAGGGCTTGAAGAGCTCAAATCCCGTTGCCTCCGTTTAAAGCTGTGCTCCCGGAAGCAGAAGGTTTTGGGAAATCACTAGCAGAGCCTTGAGTCCAGAGGTATCCTCTGTCTCCTAAAGACTTTACTCATGTAAAAACAAAAATTCTACTCATGTACCAGGCTAGGAATGAAAACTGTTGCTTCAGTGCTTGCTTGAGAGAGGACACCTGAAAAAGCTAGATTTTACTTAGAATACATCTTCGAGATAAGTAATGGAATGAACTTTTTTTTTTTTTTCTGTCTCTTGAATATGCATAAATAATATTTCTATCTATTTTAAGATATTCAGGATTGGGTTGTGTGGCATCAACTGAAAAGTTAATTGGTTGACCCACAAGGACAAAATCTTTAGATCTCCATAGAAGAACTTTTCTTCTGATATTAAGTGTTTCTTTTCCAAATTTCCTCAACTGTACCTTTGCATAAATAACCTGTGTTGGTTGTAGACAGACACGTCCATAGAAAGATTCTAAGGGAGCCTATTTCATGACCCACTCTGAATTTCAGTTTTAATTCTGCTTTGCTGGTGCAGATTTATTGGCACTTATTGTGCTGGGCTTCTTCAGATAATAAAATAAGCAATTAGCATTAGATTAAAATATAATTAATTTTATTCTGTATTTACTACATGTGTTTTTTTTCCCATGGTAGCATTAACACCAAGTGGTATCCACTCAAATACAAATGTATCTTTCCTCTATTAAACATCAACACATTCAAATCACTGTGGTCTCATTACATTAAATTCACCTTTATTAACTGCCTAAGAATAGTTACACATTAGAGTCTTTTGATGACAGAAAAAGGTTATTTCCTAGGCAACAGATTTCATTGTCACAGACGAGCACTTTTAAGACATCCTTTAAAATATAGTTCTATTTAAAATGTGAGCTCTGGTGTATAAACCGTTCAGTCGAACGTAGAGGCTTTCTGTCACTAAAACATCTGTAGGAAGTGTTAGCAAGTGCCGAAATGCTTTGACCTCCTAGCTTTTACTCTGGAAATTAAGAATATTTATCAGAAAGCCCCCTGACTGTGTGGTTCTCGGTGTGTCCCAGTGTTCTGTCGTTTCAGTAGAAGACCACGCAGGGTTGGTTCTAACTCTGAATGAAGACAGAACAGTAGATCCCAGGCAAATCGCAGTTTGTTACTCTCTGAAATTTGTAAGTCTGTAATTTATAAGGCACAGAAGTCCTAGACTGCCTCATGATCTCACCTGTAAGTTCGACGTAAGTTAGCTTGCCAGAAAGCTCTTTTTTATTTTTAAAAATATATATGCAGCAAGTATTAGTGTGAACCATAATTATTAATATATCATCGTAAGTCAGTTTGTGGATACTTCTCTTGTCAAAATAAATTAGCAAAGTATGCTTCTGTAATACGTTATATTTTCTTCTTAAATACTTGTTTTTGAATTACCATGTTGTAAATTCAGTTGAGATGTTCCAGTGGTCCAGGAGATAATATCTCAAGTAAAAACTTAGATTCTTAAAATCTTTCAGAATGTAAAAGCCTCAATTATCGTATTCTGGAGCTGCCTTTTTGCATCTGCATTTGAGATGAAGTTTCTCATCGTTCTAACTTAACTGTAAGGAGCTGATGAAGATCATAAAATGGAACTGTGATGTGGACTGGTTATAATGGGGTTTGCAACAGTGAAAAAAAAAGACATAGGGGTGGCAAGATAACTTTATCTGGCTTAGTAACAAAGCAAGATTGTTATTAGCTTTATACTTGGCTGAATTTTTAAAAGATTAGGACTTGGCTTGGATCTGAGACCTATGCGCTTACCCGTAGAGATAGATTTTGCTGCATTTAGAATAGTGTTCACACCCGAAATGTTGAGGATCCCAGGAAGGGAAAGTTTCCTACTCTTCTGTGTATAGTAAGATGTAAGATATAACAAAATGCTTTGAAAGAAGCACGAGGTTTCCAGAAATGTATTCTGGGATTATTTCTGCTATCTGGTACCAGGAATGGTGCCAGGTCTAGATTTAACAGTTTCTTGTAGATGTGAGATTTCATTTTCCCTATTCATGACAATCCCTAAACAGAGACATATTGAATTCATGTCTTAAGATCCCCAGGGCGAAAAATAATACCGATAATGTAGAATAATTAGTTTGTTTTAAGGTTGTATCAAAGAGAAAAAAGTGCTGATTTTGGTTGGGGAAGCGCTCGCTACTTGCCATAGGAACAGACACTAATTCCCCAGACACCCTCCAATGTCCTGGCTCTGCAAGTGGGTGAAAGATCCTGGCAGACGGACTTAGGGCAACAGAGCTGCAGAGTGAGCATGGATGGAGATGTTGGAGTACCCGTGGCTGCAGAATTCCCTTCCGCTGGAGCCCTTGGGATAGACGTCTCTTGGGAAGGTTTTACATGAATCCTGCATTTCAGGAGTTAACGAGAAACTCTGCTGCTGCTGCTGCCGGCCTTTATTGTGCTTGACTTCGCCTCAGACCGGCTGAGCCCATAAATAGAAAAGTTGCTTTAAAAGCAAAACAATTCCTTTTTGCCGCTGCTGTTGTACTGGCTCTTTTATGAAACGCGGGGAAGTATTCAATTTTAGTAGCAGCATTTATTGAAGATGAATATCAGGTAGAGTCTGCTTCTGAAAACATGCAGCAGCACAGAGGGGGCCAGCTGAAGGAAAGAAATGTAGATAAACTTGGAGTGAACGTTGCCTCTTCATTATGACTGCTACAAACGCAGTGCTTTGCAGCTGCACAGGGCCCGTAAGGACAAAAGGACTAAAGACTCTTGTGATCCCCTGAAGGAAATCTAGAGCTGGAGGCAGTTTTCTTGGCACCAATGAGCTGAGTGACATTTATCAGCTCCTTTCAGTGCACCTCTTCGTTTTCTTGCCTCATCCTTTGGTTGGCTTTTCTAAACAAATAGTCAGTCTCTGCCCTGAGGAGCTGACAGTCTCCGAGTCTTTTGGTATGTTTGGGAACTGTCCTAACAGGGCTGCAAACTTCGTTGGAGCCTGGGTGCTCCTATAATGCAACTACCATTGAGGAAATGGAGGAAATTTTGCTTATAATATCAGATGTTATCACCTGTTGTGGTAGCGTGTCTCAGCTGGAATATGGCCGTTGCCTATAAATACACAAGGGTTAAACACTGGGAAGGGAGAAAGTAGTAGTAAGCTAAAAGACAATGTTGTCGTAAGAACGCAAGGGTTATAAATTTGCCTTGGATAATTGCTTAGACTGGAAATTAAAAGCAGTTTCCTAACATTATGGTTCTGGCACAGCCTCCCAGAGGCAGTAAAGAGGGCAAAAAAGGCAATTATGAAGATGGAGCTTGGTTTGTCTGTGAAAGAGATGGTATAATGCAGCGCCTGCAGCTGCAGGACCAGCCTTGAGGATGAGACAAGGAGATCCCTGCCAAGATTATCTTTTTTTTTTTTTTTGTTTGCTTATTTGGATTATCTTTGCAAAACCATGACTTTACTCTTTTCCACTTCTTAATAGGGGTTTCTTCAAGTGAAGGAGTTTTGGGAAGTAAATACATGAACCCTAGCCAAAGACTGCTCCCGGTTTTTCTCACACCTGCCGAGGGTCATGCTCCACTCTTCTTTCTTACCACGACAGCTCAGAATAGACCTTTTGGCAAGGGCTGCAATAGCTTATATAGAGAAGTATCACTTTAGAGAAAAAGAAAATTGTATTTTTAGATGTCTTTTAATGCAATTTAGCAGTTGGAAGTAAGCCAACCTATAACATTATTACCTCTTCCAGGATTACTAGTAGACCTTCTACAGAACATATTTTTCCGAGGCTTGGGGAGACAGTGATGTATTCCAGTAGTGGCACTCATTCAAGATTCTGTCTGAAATAAATCATGTATTGCCGGGATTAATGGTATTTTTATCTGTCTGATTTAACATCTTGCCAATTATCTATTTGTCTGCCTGCCTTAGAAATCCCTTGTGTCATAATGTGCTCATTCCCTTGCTAGCGAGGAACAAGTATGAAGGTGTCTCCATAGTGTATCTGTAGACTCAATTGAACTTAAGCTATCTACCTTGTCGTATCCTCTAAAGGATTCTTTATCCTCTCAGAAATTCCCTCTTACACAACATCTGTGCTGAAAGTTCAGAGCAGCTAGACAGCAGGTTTATGTGTGTAAAACATACATAACCCACAGGGCTTCTGCCCACGGTAATCACCGCAAGTGGTTGTAGTTTGAGTTTGAGTTTAGAGCATGAGTTTAGCTTGGTATCTTGAGCTTGGCTATTCCAACTAGGAGGTTAGGGTGCAGTTCGCTGCGTTTTGCTTAATCTGTCTTGCTATAATGAGTGAGATCTCGAGTGAGATGTGTGAGGGCTCTAGCACCTCCTCCTGGGTCACACTCCAGGCCTCAACCCAAGTCCATCCAGCAGCAGGCACGTTGCCGCGTACGGAACAGCGATAGTAGGAAAGTGGGTCCTGAGGACAGATTCTGCCCTCTATTTAGCTGACACCGTAGGAACATATTTTACCTCAGTGTGTTGCTCTGCACTGCCTTATAACACGAGTTCAAGTCACAAGGACAGAGGTTCCTTCTGAGTTTTCAGGGCCAAGGTCCCGCTCTTGGAAGAGAACCTGGAAGACAGCAGCGGAGACTTACTAATGTAAAGGCTGCATAAATCAGGCCAACGCTTTTAAGCAAAATTAGATTTGGCCAGGAGACAAAAAAAAAAAGTAAAAAGTAGAAAACTTAATGCTGCCAAGAAATATGCTGCAGTTTCTTGTGATTTGATAGCTAACTTTAGATGCAGCATTTCATAAGCGTCCAACTTGAAGATGATGTTGATCATCACGTGCGAGTCTGACTTAAAGAAAGTGCTTGCTCATCTACTCCAGAATGGAAATCTTCCTCGTTCCTTAAAAATTGCTGATATGTCTTCAGAAATGCCTGTGTGTGTGTGTGTTAATGATTCAGAACCAGTTTTGGCTTTAAAGAAAGAGCTGTCTGTGACTGAGGTGAAAACAGTGGAGCTAAACCGAGTGTCAGAGAAAGTCTAAACCATTACTACAGCTTTTTAGATAAAGTAGGGAGAACTTTGAGAGTTTGATGGAGGAGGGATTCATATCTAATAAGCAGGATAGCCAGAGGACATCAAAGGACTATAGAGATCTTGTTGAATATTGTATGGAAGTATGTACAGAATGGGAAATAACCGGATGTAGTATTCAAACTGAAGATACTGAAGTACCACGTCATTATCCATAACCACCTCAATGAACATGACATTGATACTACCAATATTTGGAATTTATGTTTATGCTTAGTATACTACCAAAGTGAAATATGAGAAAGTTCATTGTGGACTCAAAGTAGAGGATCATGACCATTAGGAGAGAGAGTCATGTTAAATATAGTAATATATAATATATGTATCTATTGTTGTTTTCTAGTGTTACTAGAGAAGAATGCAGTGAATTTGTAGTCCCTGTAGGTCGCAGCTCTCTTCTGAGAATTTGAAAAGGGTTTAAACGCCCTGTAGCTTCTGATAAAATAAACAGCTTGCTCAACGTTGTGCAACTGCTTTAAGATCTCATTAGAAATGGCTTGTAACAAAAGACTCCAAGGAGATTTGAAAACTGCTGCTGTTCTTCACAGATGAAACTCCACTTGCCTTTGCAGTTGAGATGGCAGCGTCCTTGGAGCACCTCCGAAGTTTTGGTTTTCATTGAAGAAGCTGTTCATTAGAGAGATGCGACTTTTGCTGCTTAACATGCCTTTTCTGAAACCTTGTAGTAAATGCGTCCATCCCTGAAAGATAACAAAGTGTCTTGAGATACAATGCCTCTTCTGAACCCTGTCAATAAATCGTTTTTTATTTTACACTCTTTTTCTTGAGCTATCCAATGTTAGTTTTCTTTGTGCATCCATACAGATGTAAAATGTAAGCAATAGCTTAATTAGAATGACAAACATATCTGATTCAGACCTATTTAATTCTACTTTATTCGTTTGTCCTTTCTCTGCAAAATGCTCTCGATCTTACTGGTCTTGGCCACATGATGGTTCTGTGTGGGTTGTATGAGTGCTGTTTAAGCACAACACATTTCTGATGCTTTCTGTACCTGACTGCTTGTTGTTCAGTGTGCATTTAGTTTGGCTATTACACACAAGATTCCATTCTCTGATTATATTCAGATTTTGCCATGCTCCATTGCAGTGAATCTTGCTCTATTTCTCTCCTACTGCTTTTTGTTGTTTTTGTTTCTTTTTCCAGAATTTGTCACCAAAGAGAGCTTGTTTAGCATTCGTTTTGGTTTGTGGCCAAGTTGCTCTCATTCTACAGAGAGTAGTTGAGCAAATACAACTGAGAATACTTCTTGTTGGTTTCTTTTCCCTAAGATGAACATCTGAACTGAGATTTGAACATAACAGCATATTCTTCTGGAGTATCCCAGATTTGGTTTGAAGTGATTTAAACAATCAAACAACCAAAAAATCTCATTCATCTCTTTCTTACTGCAGTATTGCAAAGTTCTATAAAATATTCATTCACCCCAAGTTTTCTGTTATTTATTCTGATTTCAGTGCATTATTCTGCCCTGGTCACCTTAACCATTCTTCATCCTTTTGAATTACACTTAAAACACTTGTTGACCATTATATTATTTCCACTTAGACTTTAATGTTTCATTTCTTTATATTTTCTTATATTTTGGTATATATTATGGCACATGTTATTAGTCACTGCACTTATCTAAATAGACTTCTGTAGCTGGGCACATTTCAGATACTAAGTAATGAAAACTATATTCATGAGACTGAGTACAGTGTCAGTCCTGTGAAATCCTTGAAGCCATTGATAGTTTATTTAGTTAAGTATAACATTATGTCCATTAAACCTGTGGGACTGCCTCTTTAAATAGGATTCGTCGTGCATATGTACGTTGGTATATTCGATGCCATGCATATTTGCCTCTATCATCAATGACTTGATAGCAAAATGTCCTGGCAATTAGATTTATCAATGATGAACTGTGTGAGTAGCCTGAATTTTTCACTTTGCTGATCACTGAGGAAATTACTAAAACGAAGAAGTTGGAACCTTCTTCCTCTTTTTATATAAGTAGCATATGGTCAGTCCAAAGATATTTGGAGGCATCTACAGATCCTGACATGAGGATCTGACCTGAACGTCCTCTCTGTATTTCCCCAGTACTTTGTGTGACATAGAGTAGCGCTGACGTTACTGCAGTTGTTCATAGTTTTAGGGATCACTTTCAGTCCAGGACAACATTACACCATATTCCGCTCACCATATTCTCGTGCCCCCTAGTCTGCACCATCCAGGAAAATGTGCTGGTTTGCACAGTAGATTTCCCAGCGGAATGCATTGTACAGGTATTTTACAGGATTATGAAATACCTGAGATATATGGAGTTTTTAATCTTTGAGTTTGGAGGACTGCTTAGTTGTATGGGATTATAATGAATGGGATTAATGTTACGCACTGTATTGAAATAGGCCTGATTTCTCCATCAAATAAAATGCCAGGGTCATTTAGTGTTGCTGACTGAGAGATAAGAGGTGCCAATCAATCGTCTCTTTTCTTTTCCTATTTGTTTTCTATTTTAGTGTAACAAAACTTGTTGGCACAGTCACGCTTTGCAGATACCTTGTAACTGAGTGAGCAATAGCAGGGCTTAGGCAAATGGAAGGTGCTATTAAATGTGCAAATATATGGAAGGAAATGTTCAAGATCCATGCAGCCAAGCAGGTTGACATGGTATAAGCAAATATGCATTTTTAACTATCCTGCAGAAAAATCCACAAATTCGAAGGGAAAAACAACATTAAAGTTCCAAGGTGAAAATAGCAAGAAAAGTGAACACATCAGTGGTCTTGTCTGCTGTCTCTTGTGACCATCTTGTTTTCTGTCCTACTGCATGACAAGATCTTGGCCAAACAAAGGTCTCCAGAAGGCTGAGAAATTTGCAGGATGAGCTATGCAGTTATATTTTCTCCAGATTCCTACACTTCTGGGTTTTCAGTGCTATCTTGGGCCCCTGCAGAGGATATGGACCGGGAAAGAAGCTTCTTTCTGTGTAGATGCTCATCCCTACTTGCATCTCACGTGTCTTAGCTTACGTTCAGCGTGGCAGTGATGGTGTGGAGAGCCCAGGGCTCAGTTTACATCCTGTGGCTGATGAGTTGTCAAGATCCCAAGGATTCAAAAGCATTTCCATATCCAAACCGATGTGGCTGTCATGTTGGCACACTAATGAGGTTGAGAAAGCAGGAATTTGCAGAGTTATTTATGTTTCCTATGTCTCAACTAGAGAGAGATTTTTGTGTGTGCTTTTGCCAGCCCTGGAAACTGCATGAGTGTGAGGATATTATCTGTGTTTAGGCTTGCACAGGGCACTGCACAGTGCCCTGGCTGAGCTCAAGGACTGTCACAGCCCTCTGACTATAAAAAATATTCTGTGTTTGTCTAGTCCTAGGCCAAGAGTATTTTTTAAGAGTCTGTGGCAACGCTGTAAGTCTTTAAATGGAGCAATCTAGTCACTTTGAGGAGCGGATGTGTGAAGTGTGCCCTATCCTATCAACCCCTATCCAAAGCCAGTTTAACTGACTGGCTGGAATTCCCGTTTCAGAACAACTTTGCATGCATCATCTCCAGGGAATGGGGAGATTCTAGGTCTGATCAACTGCAGACAATCCAAGTTTCCCTGGATTCTTACATGTTTCTTACACAGAAAGTCACAGCTACATTTCTACATGCTTTTCTTTAAACTTTTACCCATGAACATTTACATCTTCCATCCAAATTTAACAGATCTTGAAAGATATTTGATCACTCTGTTGTAGCTTGTGTGAACGTTATTTGAAATACTCTGAGCCTGCAACTACATTTCTCCCTTTTCTCCCTTGGCTTTTTTCTCCCTTGTAACCATTTTGGAGCAGTCAGGGGGAGGGAAGCCAGCAATGCAAAAACAGATAAGGCTGCTGCACAGACCCTTTATATCTTTCAATTAATATTCGACTCAATAAAACATGTCGGAGTCCCTGTTAAATATATTATCCTTTCATTAGGAAATTATATCCCCTTTGCACCAAATTTTCCAGAAAAAAAAAATTTGGCTGAGGATCTGGTGATCCTTCTTTGATCTCTCCGTGAATTTCAGCACCAACCAGGTTTTTCGGAGCGTTCATTCAAGGTGTCCGGTGGAATCACTTGCTCAAGCGGCAGCCTCACAGCTTGCTGCAGGTGAAGCTCTGAGCCCAGGGACATTTTTGGAGTCCTTTGGATCTTCTTCCTCATCAGTTAAATTGCTTCAATACAGTATGTTCCATGAAGGAAAAGTATCCAGATGTTAATCACGGAATAAAACTGCACAAGCCTCTTCCCTTCTCTGTAGCAATTAGATAGTTGTGACAGGCTGCGAGTAACCCAGCTGTGGCACATTATGCAGTTGCTTCTTGAAGAGATGTGCTGAGATGGTAGTTGTCTTTTGAGCAGCAGTGAGTTTGAATAGAGATGAAATCTGAAAGATTGATTAGAATATGCTTCATCTTCTTTCTCGTGTCTCCAGTAAACTTTGAGATAATGAAAAAGAATCGCTGTGATATGGATGGCATCAAGGTTACATTCACAATCAATAGTTACATCTTTGCACTTTTTTTCTTAAGTAGGTTAAATATTTAGCAGAATGTATTCCAGAAGCACCGTAGACAGGAGTTAAGCGTTAGGGATTTAAACAGGCCAGAAACCACAAGGAAAAGTAAGAATTTTTACATTTCTACTGAGTTGTTTTTTTAAAAAGTAAAGTACCCCTATGTGATTCCATAGGGAGATTCTAATTAACCACATAAATTTAAAGGAAGTATTTGAGGAAAAATACAAAATCCTTGTATAAGTAAACTCTGAAACCAGTAGAGGAAAGTTTCTTAAGTGAGTTCTGTTAACGTAGATTCTGGTACGGTCACATCTTAGAGTTTGTTCTTCTTGCTCCAACACCGCCAACAGAGCTAAGAGAGAATGATCTGCACTCTCGTGTCCCTTTGCATTGCCTTTAGCATTATTTATTAAGATCTGGGTCCCAAAGTGGTTGAAATTAACAGTAGCATTTCTAGAAACCAAAGCAGGCTTTGAATCTGCCTTTCTCTAATACGTGACGTTGGATCAAATTTACATGAGGCAAGAGTGAGTGAAAAGAAGAAGAGAAGCCAGTTTAACCCCAGAGCTAAAAATATATAAAGTTTATTCACCATATAGAAAATAATATCAAAGACATAGAGTTCAGGTAATCTTAGAATTGTAGAATCCCAGAATGCCCAAGGTTGGAAGGGACCTCTAGAGGTCATCTACTCCAACCCCCCTGCACACGCAGGGTCACCTAGAGCACATGGCACAGGGCTGCATCCAAGCGGGTCTTGAAGATCTCCAGGGAAGGAGA
>JAWLRI010000888.1:1769092-1783006 GCA_034781795.1 Crypturellus tataupa
CTGCTGCCTCATGGTCAACCTGTCGTCCACCATGACGCCCAGGTCCTTCTCTGCAGAGCTGCTCTCCAGCAGGTCGGGCCCCAGCCTGTACTGGTGTCTATCACTGTATTTGTGTAGAGGAATATATGGAACCAAAATACAACAGAAACCAAGTGAGAATTATGACCTGCCGACTTCTGTAGGGCTGAACCATCTGCTCATCTTTGTGCTGGCTTCTTCTTTTTACAGAAGAGCATTTTAGCATGAGTCTACCTTGCTGTTGTGTGTTTGTTATGTTTCTTTCTCCTCTCATATTTTATTTCTAATCATATCATTAAATCTTCCTAATATGTATGTGAAGATAAAAGGTGACAGCTGTTATTGAATGAATGGATCAGAAATTATTTTTTCTTGGAATTGTCTGAAGTAAATTTTTAATATATTTAAGAAGACAGAGAGCCAATCTTACAATAAATTGAGGCTATTTCATTTTGTGTGACTATCCGCAGAGGATTGTCCCTCTCTGCAGCTGGCCTCAGAATATCATTGACATTGGTCACAAACAATCTACTCCTTAATATCTAGGAGGCAAAATGTCTTTGACATCTGCCATCTCTGTTCCACAGTCAAGCTCTCACCAGCGCGATATGGGTTGTAATTGAACTTGCAAATTGCTTCAGGTTCTGAAATGCTGACTGCTTAATTATGATGGGGAAAATAGCATTCTACAGCCATAAGCTCAGATAACTGTGTAACTCAGAAACTATGTAATTATAAGTGTGAATAATACGTGCTGTGATTTATGTTAATATCAGCGGGAATGTGCAAAAGGACCACCCTGCAGACCTTGTGTTATTTCAACTTTCTGCAATGCGGAAGGGAGCAAAGAAGCAGGATGAACCACAAAACAGGGAGAAGGAGGGAAATGCAGGCCTCAGCTTTGCTTCCTTTAGTTCTGAAGAGGTTCGGCTGAGTCAGAAACTCAACGCAGGCTCAGAAGATTGTGCGTTTCAGTTGTCAGCTTCACCTGCAGATTTTCTATGGAATATCGGCCAGTCAGTTTATCCGTAGCTTCAAGTTTCCATCTGTAAAACAAGGGCTGCGGAGTCCCTTTGTTTCAAGCGTGCTCTGAGGATTAAAAGCAGAGACCACACGGAGAAGCTTGGATACCTGGCCTATATGAGTCTGCATGAGTACGTGCAGAGCAACATAGAAGCCTTTTCTTGCTGCACAGTTTTTTGATGCCTCCTTAAAGGATATGTGACAGCCACTTTCTTTCATTTGAGGCTGGAGTAGGAATGCCAGAACCTCCTTGAGGCTCCCACCCTCACTGAAAACACTCAAACCAACACGGAGATCCCCAGCAAGACCTATCCAACGTGGCGCTCTCACAAAACTGGAGAAAATACTGTAATAACCTGGCTTGACTAGTGCCCCAGGCTCCAACTCTCCCATTCAGATCAAGCCCATTTTTCAGCACTTGTGTGGGGTGTCAGTGCAGGGCGTTTCTGTACATGGATTTAGCTCACGCTAACTCCTTGATAGTGCCTAGTGCTGTTTACACTTACCGTGTGTATTTGCTTGATTCACGCAGCAGACTGAGTGTTCATAAATCTTTGTGTCCTGAGAAACCTCAGTAGTGTTTGCTTCCTGATTTGCTGTCATGTAATTTCTTCTAGTGAAAGGAAAAGTATGTAGGCTCTGTCTGGATGATTAATTACTCTATAACAAAGCAGCTGTGGAGCCTGACAAGATTGCACTCAGACTACAGTCTTAAAATAGTGATGCTTGATACTTTTCCTTCCATCTTACAATTGTTGTGATAAGAATGAATGATAATTGTGTTGCTGTGTGTTATCACTATATTTTTTGTTGTATGAATAAGTTCATTTAGTGCTACCATCAGGGGTGTCTTCCAAAATGTGGCATCAGAATTTAAAACTGTCACATCTTTTCTTCTCTGATCAAGAGCCAAATACCAAGGTCCTAGTACAGGTTTTAAGTGAATAGTTCACATACTACATTTACATCATGTGTATGCAAGGAGCTTTACAAAAGTGCTAGAAGTTTGACCCTTTCTCTTCCATACGTTAAAAAAAAATGAGTGTAGGATTGTAAGTTTTGAAATAAAAAAAAAACTTATGTAATAATCTTAGAAATAGTTGACCCTAAAGGCAAGAATAACAGAGTTACTTAGAGTTGCTGGACTGAGGTCTCCCATTTTTCACATCATAGTCTATTGACTAGCATTTTTGCATGGAGATACTGTGCAGAATATTTTGGGATCGGGCAAGAGGTAAGAAATTCTCATTATTGAGAGACACCAGTCATGTAGCTAGTTCGTGGTTCTTCAGAGATACAGAAGTCCTGTTCTACTGTAGAAGGTAACTGAATTAACTCCAACTAAGCAATTGAGAAATCAACAGAGGAAAGCAAGAAAAAAATAGTAAAAATACCAGCAGGGAAAATGTCCCAATTTGATTCAATAGAGCTTCAAATATAGACAACTGGTTCCTTCCTCCCTTCCTCCCTTTTATTCTTCCTTCTTTCCCCCCCTCCCTCCAATCCTAAAATCAACATTCAGGCAAAAAGGTTGATAGGAGAAATTTGTCCTGATGTAATGAACACATCTCCACTGAGATGGTTGCGTTTGGGCTGAGAATGGAAGTTGGCTTCTTACGTTGCTTGCAGCATATAAAGTGTTCCTTTGTGCTGGCGTTGGAACACAAGTGAAAATTGCAAAAGAAAGTTTAGTTTCCACTTGCTTTGCAGCTTATTTCCATTCAGATACGTACCCTGGATCAGATTCAAAAGAGAGTGAAATTGCCTGTTTTTTTTTCACGTGACTCTCTGTTCACTGGTTTTCCGGTCTCCTCTGACACGGATGCTTTCTCCTGTCCCTGAAGTGCCCTTTCCTTGGTACTCCATAATTTATTTGGACAATTCTTTTAGCCCTTTGTATCTCCGTTTTCTCTGTGCCTTTGGTTATATGTTTATATGTGATACTTACTGTGAAAGGACTTCTCTTAAATGGACATCCACAGCTTACTTGGCTGAAAATGAGGTAGTTGTAACAAGAAGGCTGGGTTAATAAGAATAAGAATATTATAATTAATAAGGTTAATAAGAAGGCTGGAAGAGAGAGAGGGAGCTACCCAGCCACCTCTGCTCTTCTTTCTGCTCCTTTTTGCTTTTTCTTTCAGCGCAGGAAGGAGAGAGGCTCAAGAGCTGGGGCTGTGCGAGCAAAAGATGACTGCACTGAAGGCCCAGTATTGCTGTGAAGAGAAGGCAGGAGGGAAAAGTGCTTTTTCCTTCCTCGTTTTGGGCAGGGGAAAAGCTTGGCCTGGTCCTGTTGCCACTGCTTGTGCCTTCAAGAAGCTGTGAGGAAATGAATAAAAGAAACAGTTTGAGCTCAGCCTTATGCTCAGCTCAGCCTTATCTCTCCAGACAAGTCAAGTTTCCTGGTAGGGAGCCGCTAGTCCCACCACCCGCTGATCATTCCCACCAGGACAGTACGTGCTGAAGGGCCATCTCTGCAGGGTGTTACCGAGCACAGAAGAGAATTCAGGAAAACATAAAAAAAAAACCCTCAATAGCTTGACTTTATGGTCCAAAATGCAGTGTACCGAAATGCCAGCTCAAAAACAGTGTAGCTGTCCATATACATCTCCTGTCGAGGAGATGGGTTTTTTGTTCTCTCTACCTAGAAAATGCTTTTATATGCTACATCAATAAGGATAAAAGCCAAACCAGAGGATCGCTTTTGAGGATGGATTTTATCTGGTTTTGTTGCTGCGTTGTTTTGTGTCGTTAGGCAGTTCACACTTCAGTTTGCTTACACATAGAGAATAATTCTCATTTGTGGAGATTTTGGAACCTTTCCAATTAAGAGATACTCTGTGAATACCTTACTATCGGTTGCATCATAGATTCCTGCAGATTTTCTGAAGTGACAGAAAAATCGAGCCATGTTTCTGTATTCTTCTTTCTGGGGAAAGCATTGGCCATATTGGATAGCACCCACCTGCGTTTGGGGACAAGTCAGCAGTGATTTAACAGCACAAACTAGATATATTTCTTTAAGCTTAGAACATGAGATTTGCTGTTGTAACCATCATAGCTCCGTTGTAATCTGCTACTTGGATTTAAAAAAAAAAATTAAAAAAAAAAAACAGATTCAGAGTTTCTTGCTATCTGGAAAAGTTGCAAGAGTCACCTGTACTTTCCAAAGAAACTGGGTTACAAGAGACTTTGCTGAAACAGTGATATGCAACAACTTAGTTCAGAAGCACCTGATGTATGCTTTTAGGTGCAAAAATGGAACTTTAACGTGAATCCTGAAGGCCCTATTTTGGAGTGGAATGGAAGAAGTAGTGTGTCCTTAAGCCCTTCTTGAAGATTTTTGTTGTAGTTTGGGTATATATAAATATTCTTTTTATTCCAAAAATATCTAGATGTTGTAATGTAGTTAATTTTCTACATAGACGTTGTACAACAAGAAGTCTTAATGTATGTACAGTAAACAGCTGCAAGTGTGATGGAGTAAACTAAGCAGTCTCTTCAGGTCAGATTTTTTGTGGCATTTGTGCAGGCCTGGGCAGAAGAAGTGCGGTGTTGCATAAATCATAGAATAAATAGCAAGACCTTGAGACTTGACAGCTGAAATTTCCTGTAAGAAATATTGCATTAACTGACTTTCCAGAAGGATGAAAATAAGCTCATTTTGCTGCTTTAATTGACTTCAGAATTCTTCTTATGCAAAATTAACCTGTTTGAAGTTGTGGCAACCTATTTAAAAATTTAAACATGCTATAATTTCTTACTTAATTTTTTAGCATGCCTGTTTGATGTTTTGAAGAAATTTAAACATCCAAGGTGGAAGAAGTCCCTATGTAAACACTTCAAACATGTTTTGGTATCTGGATAAACTAGTTTCTGATGACTGTAACCACTTCTGTAGAGACAGCAACAACCTTTCTTTGCTTCAGTTTATTCAGTTCAATATTATAACTTAACTCATTCAGAGTTAAGCGAGGGAAAGCAAGAAGAACCTGTTTTCTTCCTCAAATGTGCACAGTAATGTAGGTAGCGTGTGCTAGTTAGCAAAAAAAGAACCGACTGAGTGTAAACCTCATTTTTAATTACAAATTTCAGTGTCTTGCTTCTTTGCAATGATTAACAGTGCTTTCATAAAATAGAAACTTTACTCTGTTATCTTAAATAAAATATTTTAAATATTTTTGTTTGTGATTTTTTAGTAATTACAGTGTTTCATAATTCTTTAAATCACTTCAACCTGTTCCAGTCTATTTTACAGACTGCTGTAAATGTACAGATAGAAACCAGGCCATTGATTCTGTATGTACAGAAGACGTGTACAAACCAGAAAAATATAGGCTGGCTTTTTGCAGCCTGAACCCTTCTCTAATTTGGATTTGATTGTGTTATTTCTTTATAATTCCAGGTGAAGAGTATTTATTTTTTTATCTAAAGGGAGACTTGTTGACTCAAAAATTTATTCTCAGTCCCCGCTATATATGAATGGCTTTGAAAAAGAGGGGGAGATAAAAGTCCAATTTAAACAAACTTGAGTATTTGTTCTTAGTATGTTAAAAACTTGATGTAAAAGTGGTCCTTAGCAAATGGTATTTGGAATGATAAGTCTGTTGCATTGTGCAAAATGGAATTTTTATGCCAAAAAAGTTCATCCTATTTGGCCTCTGTAGTGAGCCAGCTAAATTAAAAGGAAAACCTCTAATTCTTCTACGCAGCTCCTTACTGTGGATTAAATGCTCGTTTGTACTTCTTCCTGTAAAACAAAAAAGCCTTTTGGAAACCTGACTTTAGGCTCCTCCTGCTCCCCACAAGTGTTCCGTATGATCCTGTTTTAATTTCCTAAGTGCAGGAATCTTGCAGAGGTGCTCAGTGCGCTCTTGGGCTGTGAAATTTTCTGCCATACTATATTTATTGAATCAGAATGGTTAGTGGGGATCTGAAAAAGGTATGTAAATGATGAAATGATCCCTTCGCTTAGAAGTTTTTAATAACTACTTTAATAAGTTTAACCCTTCTTGTCTCGAGAGAGGCTTGCCTAATCTGTCTTTATTTGGGAAGAAAATTCCCTGAAGGTGTCCACTGTGGTGGGTTAATACATTTCTGTGATTATTCAGGTATTGGCTTTTGAAATAGATGGTGCATCTCTTGGTGGGTCTCTAATGACGTTAATTTCTAAGAAATTAAATGTAAAAATACGAATTGTTAAACTCAGCTGTGTACATGCCTGTGTAAGGAGGGTCTGCAAAACATGAAGGTGGTATTTTAATCCTTGGAACTGGCATATTAAGAGAAATTATTTCCAGCATGATGGAGGCTGAATTAAGGCCAATTAATTCCATGACTTTTCACACATAAGATAAAAATTTGCCCCTCTCTGTACAGTTTGCCTTTCAAGAACGGTGAGTTCTGGTTTTGGCCACTGAAGTTGCTGCTTCTCTGTAACTTCTTCTTGACAGTATATTAACAGTGATGTGTAGAAGGCACAAAAAGTCAAACTGTAAGTGATCTTGCCGTGTATTCCTCTGAATAGCGACTGAGCGGGATAGGGTGAGGATAGAGTTGAGTAGATAATATCTAGAGGTCCCTTCCAACCTCAACCATTCTGGGATTCTGTAGTGATTATATAGTCTTTCATGTATCTTATTGCCAAGTGTATGTTGAATATAAAAATCTTTATGACTCAAAATCTGTTCTTGAGATTAATTGGTGCTTTCCCTGGATCTCTGTTTCTCTTAGGACAGATATCAGTGGATGGATTTATGCGATATCTGAGTGGAGAAGAGAATGGCGTTGTTCCACCTGAGAAACTGGATTTAAATGAAGATATGTCTCAACCACTGTCACACTATTTCATCAATTCCTCACACAACACCTACCTCACAGGTACAGCGGTAGAGTTATCTCATTCCTTACTTTACAAAAATTTGTAGCGTATTTGCGGGGTTACAAAAAGGTAAAGCAAAATCATGAGGGCCGATGATGCCGGAACGTAAGTCTCCAGGGAAGCCCGGGTATTTCTTCTGGTTGTTGTTTGAATGGCTTCACACATGCATCAAAGATACTTTTATTGACAGGGTGAAGTTGTTCAGCTAAGGTCTGATCTGAAGCTCTGTGAAGTCCCAGGAAAGTTTTCTGCAACTTTGATAGAATTTCAGAACAGATCCTTATTTGGAGAGGAAAGGAATTGTTTTTTTTTTTTTTTTTAATGACAAGTAAGCAATCCAGAATATGAGAGATGTCTCAGGGGCTAATAAATCTGTCCCTGAACATCAAATTTGACTTTTTTTGAGGTCAAGAGTTCAGTGAAATTTTCTTTGACTCACAGATGACAGTGAGTTCCCAAAATGGCACATACCTCTCTGATGCTACATTCCTATCAGCGACGAGTGGAAGTCTGGTGTCTGACTGTATCCACTGCCTGGGTTGTAATGTTTAAGTGCTGTCATATTTTAGCACCCAGAAGTTCCTGCTGATTTTGAATGAGTTGACAAGTCTGAACTGTGTCCTTTGTGCACTAAAGTAAGCAAAACATTAAGGCACAGTTTAGGAGCAGAACTTCCAGCTCTCCTTTTATAATCTTAAGATTTGTTACTGTGAGAAAATACACAACTTTAGGTTTGTTTGATTTGTGTAACAGCAAGTATTTCTGACAAACAGATGTGTACAAGGAATTTTCTATGATTTCATGTTTCTTTGTTTTGTATTGCATAAATAAGGTAGTGCAAAGACATCTCCTAAAAATATTTCTTCTATAATTGTAGTCTTTTAATGTTATTTAATTAGCAGACTTGCCTTGACTGACGGAGTCAGTGAGAGTGCAGAATGCCAGTACGCAGTAATCCAAACATAACCCTGCAGTGGTGATGCCCTGTTTAAACAGAACATGTGGTTGTTGAGTCTGTTTTGTGTTTGTGATAGCTCCTACTTTCTGCAGCTCCTCCTAGTACTTTCATTAAGTGAATGAACTGTCATTGTTTCCATTAGACATCCATTTTTCAGAAGTTTATGACTTGGTTGTAAAATGTGTTTTGTTCTAAAACACATATAAGTATTCCACTTGACAGCTACTTTGTTTCTTTGAATTGCAAGAAATGGAAATCCGGATGGCCACTTTCAAGTTATGACTCCAATACGCAAAAATTTATGCTCTTTGGAAGAGCGCAGATATTTTCTAAGCAAAAACAATTTTTAATTATGATATTTTGCAGGCCTCTCACCTCCAGTGCGGACTCTGTTCTGTCCGTGAGGATTAGGACCCACTTTAGCAGAACGCTGCAGCGTTAGGCGGAATTCCTGGAGGAATTTGGTTCAACAGCAAAGCTGTTGCCTACGGATTTCTACAAATGTAGGAAGCGTCGCCCACAGAGAGGGCAGAACACATGGTCTGCTTCAAAGTTTGTTTAAAGACATAAGAGAGAAAGCTCTCCTATACAGACATGAATTTATAGCAGGTGCCACACCGCAGATTTTGCTCACGTCTGATCAGGACAGTCATGTTCTAAAGATCTAAAGGCCAAAGAATAATGAGCTGAGGATGCAATCTAGTTCAACTCTTTCTAAGCTTTTTTAAGCATCTCTGCACCATATGTGACATAACATGCTTAATTATTTTAGCAGAAAGAAAATTTACCTTGAAACTGTTTCAAATTCGCTTTGCTTTTTATGAGAAAGTCCCCGTCTCAGATTGCATCTACAAATTTTTTGACCTATATTTTTAAATAATTTTAGAAACTTCATTTAGAGGTAGGATCTTCGTGTTCTTCAGTGTTATTTTAACATAAAAATCCTAAGTAAACTGGAGGGAGTAATTCAGAGTGAATTGGAAGGGAGGACAAATTAAGCTGGAACTGCTTTCAAATTCCATTTGAGAGCGTGCATTTTAACATTTAGAGGCACAAAACACATGCCCTTGCCTTTTAGCGGATTCATTATGTTCAGCAAATATGTGACAGCTGGCTGGCAATGAGATTAATGATTCGATTTTTATCTGTGTATTACAAAACCTGCCTGCCTCTAGATCCTGCTTTCAGGCTAGACGAGATAAAACCACCGTGTTGCCATTAGCCTGCTTCCCACCAGGACTGCATTCAGGTGCCACCTGCACCATGAGTGGTATTAAACTGCTCTCTCGCCCAAGAGGATTCCCAGGAGCCTGCTGAAGTGCTCGTGCCATTGGGAGGGGAAGCTTCAGTAACACCTCTGCCCTCCCTTGAGTTAAGAAATGGCACCTACTTGTGTGATAATTATTAGGCAGTAATACCTTATGTGCTTATGCCCCTACCAATTACCTGTCCGTTTTTGTTATTTTTTTTTATCACAGAACAAAAGACCCACAAAGAAATAACATTCTAACTTAAAAAGAAACGTGTGCACACTCTGAATTTATTTTTAATTACCCTGATCATTTTCCTAGACTTTAGTGGAAACCCTTGGCAGTACATCAAGTCCTGATTATTTATTTAGAAGTGTTACTGCTTCTTTCTTTTTTGCTAAAGGAAATGTAATTTTATGGAACAAAGGTAAAATTTTCATCAAGAAAGAAGTGATTTATGGTGATCCAAGGATGGAGGCCTTCATCACCCTCCCTAGCAGTATCTCCACTGGTTTTAGAGATCGCAGTGCCGTACGGAAGGGGAAAAGGGCTGGGTGATACCAGTTCCATGTGTGGGTTTAATAACACCCTTAAGGAGGAGGAGCCATCACTGCCCACACCAGGAGCTTGAGTTAATCCATTCCCACAAACGTGAGGTAGAGTCGTGAGGTTCCTGCAGGGTTTGGGAACTGTGCCCGGCACCATGGATGGAGTCGGAGGGTGGAGGGATGAGAAGAGGCAGTGTCGGTTGGCCCCTTCCATTAGTCAGCAGCTTTGGGAGGCATTCTTTACTTTACAACTCTCACTGTTTTTCACAATTCCTCTTCAGAGTATCATAAAGGCCCATGTGACGAGGAAAAAGGGCTGAGTTTTCAGCAATTAAGTGAATTTGAACACGGTAATTTCACCTCACAGCAAGGAAGCTGCAGGCTCTCTGCTCCCAGTGGCCTACTCAGTGCAACTGTGGAAGCAGCTACAGTTTCCCAGTTGTCTTGTTGAAGTGACTCTTTATTAAAAAATAAATCAGTGCAGGGAAAGCGGTTGTGCTTTATAAAGTGAAAAGATGCTCTGTGTGGTCTCAGGTGGAGCTTTTGGAAACCCCAGGTCTGTCCCTTGCCCCAGAAAAATTTCCTGCGTATCCTGGAGGAGGGCATTGCCTCCCCCAAACCCTGTGGGTCCCCCAGGAAGGAAGGAAGGAGGCAGGAAGGGAGCGCTGGGGAGGAACCAAGGTGTGGAGAGAAGGGAGGTGGTGGATGCTGCTCGCTCATTGCCCCAAGATGTGGTGGGAAAAAGTGCTCCGAATTTGAATACTTAGCCATTATTTTAAGGAAGATTATATCCGGGATGGGCAGATGTTTTTAACTGTGATATAGCACCATATGGAGTCAGATTAGCTAGGATTAAGATTACATGGACCATCGTACATTGATATACGCATCTCTGCAGTACTGCAGATGATTCCTATCTTCCCACTCTTTTATGTCTTCCTCTTCGTTTTTGATTTGTTTTGTGGGAAGATAGCTGTGAAATGAAGCAAGCCTCTGTGTAGACAGGGCTTTGGTCATTTTCAAACTTTTATATCATTGCTCCAGTTTTGATGCCTGAGTGTTGATACTAGTGCTATTAAACCTCAGTTTATCTTTTTATTTTATTTACAGGTGCCTTAACATCCCCTTAACATCGTCCCTCATGAATTTCCTCTTTCTGAAGTCACACTCACAGTCATTTTGCACTTTTAGAAGTGAACAGAAACATCTTGAAAAGGAGAGAAACAATCATATAGGTTGGGTCTTCAAAGCAGAGTTAATTACTCTAATTCTTACCAGTTGTTGGCAATAAAATTTTCAGAGAAGATTCGTCTCTGCTAGCAACCAAGGCTACAAAAACAATTACTGTTTGGTGAGATCTAGGTTGCTAGATTCTTGGGAATCAAAAAGAAATCCAGTTCTTCAAAACATTTAGTTCCCTTTAAGGAATATTCACTATTTCTTAATAGTGACTTTTCAAGATATTTAAGTGTCTGTTCTTATTATCCGTTTTAGTGTTTTAAGGCCAACTAGTTGAAGGACGCTGAAATAACAGAACTGTTGTTTTCTGAAACCCTGTCTTCTGAGAGGGTTAAACTCTGCTGATGGTTGGGTAACCTATCTAGATCTAACAGCAGCGCTTAGTGATCTTCTTAAAGCTGAGATCTGTAGAAGGAAGATGCAGGAGAAGGGCTGCCTAGGTAGGTCTCCATGCCCTGTTTGGGGGCCTTGCAGGGCTGTGCAGGTGGGTCTCAAGGGGACTAGCAGAGTTAGTCTCAGCAGCCTGAGCAGGTCCCGTAGCACTGCCCAACTCATCCTGTGCATGGCAAAACAGCTGGCAAGGAGAGTTAATGCGGATGAATGCAGCGTGTCCAAGAAACGCAGCCGCTAGCGCCTTCCCTCGCTGCTGGAGCCAAGAGCCTGACACGCAGCAGTGCAGGGCTCTGCGCTCGCGTGTTGCAGTTTGTTGCGTGTGATCCAGAGCGCTCACTGCTTTCCCAGGACTTCCCTTAGGAGATGTGGGTTCGGATCGCCCAGGCAGGAGACCCCGCGGGCACTTGTGCGTGCCCCGAGGAGGTGACACTGCGAGGACGAGGCAGCGCCCGGGGGACACCAGTGTCAGAGCAGTAGGAAGTCACTTGGCTGTAAACACCTGGATCCAGATATGCTCCAGCTTTGGGAGGATACGTGTCTTGAGAATATGCGCATTGTTTATGATGTGTGGATTCGACATTTGATTATGGTTTTAACAGACAGAGTTGATTGCCACTTACAAACCAGAATAGCAGGAGCGTATTTGAAATCTGGATTTTGCTTCTCGTAAATCAGTCCTTTTGGGGGATCAGAATGCACACAGGGACACAGTAGAAAATTTGGGAAACCAGCAGTGAATAAATCCAAGAAGGATGCATTGGCTGAGAAGCAAGTATCTTAAAGCTCTAGAACTGAAGAGCTGATATATATGGGAAAACATGGGTCAGATTCTCAGGTTATACAAATTAGCAGAAGCCCATTGACTTCAGTGTCTGTTCTGGTTTATGTCAGGTAGGATTTGGCCCAGTATATTTTAGAAAAACTAACTTATATCAAAATCTCCTTATCGGATGCAATATAAGGTGATAAATATACTACTGTGTCACCATAGGTGCTATGTGTATTATAGAAAGGAATAAAAAATACTTTCAGTTTCTAGCATTAAAAATATGATCTGCACACAGCATATTAAAAATATACTGCAAGTATTCCCTGTAGTGTCTGTATGAACACATTCAAAATGTGTCTGTTAAAGGGATAGCTTGGAAGAGATGCAGATTGAGATTCATGCAGCAGGAGTTTATAAAAATGTGTAAAAAACATTTGAGAGAATTTCTGCTGTTTCATATTTCTAATATTCTTATTGCATATTTAGACCGTTGAAATATTTGCTACCGTTTTGTGCTCTGCCTGGGAGCTTTCTGAAGATTGAATGTTATGGAGGTTGAATATCCACTCATCCTTGGCAGGAATCCTTCCAAAAGGGCTGAGTTTTATTAATAAGGCAGTGTGGAGAAGTGTCATATGGCGAGTGATCCGTGTCATAATTTACTTAAGGACTTTGAAGGTCAAAGATCCCATAGTCCAAAATGTAATGGACAGTAGTCTCCAAGGAAATACAGTAGAGTTTGTTAATCATAACATATTTTGTTAATCAAAATTCAGTATCTTTTAAGGGGAAGGAAAGGGTACAGAGGGAAATGAAAGCAAACAGTTTTTAAACAAATGCAGTTGTTCAGGCAGCACAGTTCAGAGGATCCATATAATCAGGGCCGTTTTCAAAGCCAGATTATTAGAATGAGTGTACAAAAACCTTTGGTGTTGGGCCTTGATACATGCTTGTGCTTATCTGCATCCTGCAAGAAACAGAGCAACTGCATATCCTACACAGTGTGACTGCACCAAAGAGAAGCATTGGTGGGAGTAAAGACAACCTGCCATCATCAAAGGCGAAACACAGAAGGCAAATGAAGTAAAAAAAAAAAAAAAAAAAGAAACATGTTGTCACTTTACTAGCTCGCTCTTTGGATTTCCAGAATCATCCAGCACTGTCCAACTTCTATTATTAACACATATTTCCCATGGATTCCAGTAGAAATAGTGTGAATTTATTGTGGAGCATTTGTGATGGTTCCAGATCATGTACTGGATGCACGCATTAAACAGGAATTTTCAAACAGAAGGGTTTTTTAGTTAGGATTTATAGGGAAGGGTAAAAACCCAGAGAAGGCAGACGATGATATTTAGTGAAGCAAACCAAAGCATGTAGTTCCCAAAATGAAATTTGAACACTGAACCAAAGAGATCATAAACGAGGATTAGAGCAATCTGCATTATACTATGTCAGTGTGACTCAAGTATTTATATGACCCCCCATCAGTGAAGAATCTGTAGAATAAATGAGCTCCCTGCTTGCTTCAAAAACAAGTGAATTCCATTCAGCAAATCCAGAAATGCTCATTCAGGAAGTCTGCTACAAAGCAGGAAATTGCATCTTGTTCTCCCCATAACCAAAACACTCGCTAAGCTATCCTTTTATTCTCTTTACCTCTCTGTTGCAAGAAATTTGTATCAGCATTACTGGAACCAAGCCTGCTGTAGCAAGTGAAGACAGCCTGGCTCCAAATCCTTTCCTGAATACAAAACAACCTGTTTTATTTTATTTTATTTTATTTTATTTTATTTTATTTTATTTTATTTTATTTTATTTTATTTTATTTTATTTTA
>JAWLRI010000888.1:1783106-1815435 GCA_034781795.1 Crypturellus tataupa
ATTTTATTTTATTTTATTTTATTTTATTTTATTTTATTTTATTTTATTTTATTTTATTTTATTTTATTTATTATTATTATTTAACAGTTTGTGACTATGGAAAGAGCTGAGTTTTCCCTGTTTATTTTTAGATTTCTATTTGGAAACTTGTAATCTCTAATTAAATTTCTCACTACATAATGCAGTATCACATCAAGAAATTTAACTGACCGATTCAGTGTGGCGATTGCTGTGTTAAATATTGATTGGAGACCTACTAGCGGTACCATTAATAACTGTGCAGGAGGTTTGTTTAATCTTGTGTTAAACTATATCACATGTGATGAGAAAACATGATTTTGCTGTGTTCAGTTGTCTCTACGTTTCACATTGCTTGTGTTAGGATAGCAACGTTATTAAGAACCGAGACAGCCCTTTTGTTTTATTTAATTGATGCTGTTTCGCAAAACTTTTGTGTCGAGATAACCATATGGGCTCCTATTCCATTATTCCTTCTCGCTCACAGTAGCTTGACTGCAGGCAGAATGCAAACTACGTCTTTGACTCAGCCCAAGTCATTTCCATTAGGGGTTTTTTTTGTGCTTTTGAGTGTTCCTACTGCCAGCTGAGGATAAACGATGCTGTTAGTCTTAATTTTTATTAGATTATTTGTATTTATTCCCGAGGCCCCAAACGACTTCCCTTTTTCCGTGTTCTCGTTGTGTGGTCGCAGCTGGGCAGCTGGCTGGGAACTCCTCGGTGGAGATGTACCGTCAAGTGCTCTTGTCCGGCTGCCGCTGTGTGGAGCTCGACTGCTGGAAGGGACGGACGGCCGAAGAGGAGCCGGTCATTACCCACGGCTTCACCATGACGACCGAAATATCCTTCAAGGTACAACCGCGCGGCGCGCGGGCCGGTTCACTTCAGCCTGGGCCGTGTCTTTTGCCTCGAGCGCGTGACGAGGACGTTGCCAAGCTTGGAGAAATGCACTCGGAGGTGATGAATGCAGAGGTAGATGGGAAGAATCATGTGGGATAAGAAAGGACATTTTCATAGGAGATTTCGGAACACGTGCACGGCCACTGGAAGAGGAAGGAAGCTGCGGTGTTCCTGTCTTTCACAGGGCGAGGTTATTGGTGGCCATGGAAATCTGAGGAAAAGGGATTATATGAGATGATTGCCTGTGGTATCCGTGGACTTGACTCAGTGTCACTTCCAGGGCCCTCTCAGATCTGTGCCCCAGTGCAGGTGTGTGCAGAGTATCTCATGGAGAGGGATAAAACAGGCCCACGCAGTTAGAGCTGGAAGACCAAGTTTTGCTGCTGTAACTGGTTTTGCACACCAAAAGGGCAAGCGTGAAGTGGATCTAAAAGTAGATATGGAGCTAGGAAGACTGGAAAGAAGGGCTAGTACGCAGTAGAGCTACATTTCTCAGCACAGGAAGGGAATCCTGCCTGCAGCAGTGTGGAGTGACCACAGCACACAGCGCTTCTATTCAGGCTGCCAGTTTTCACTGCTTCAGACTCGTGTCTCGCTGTGTGTTGTTGGGTTTTTTACCTTCCCTTATGACATACAGCAATTTGTGGAGTTTTGTCAGTGGCAGCAAGCATGTGAATCTGTAGAGAAACAAAAACATTTTTCATGGCGTAACCAGGAGTCTGTGCGTGTGCTTGGTGTATACCTTGGAGAACTGCTTCAGGTGAGTCATTCTGCCACTGAAGGAAGACACAGAACTTTCCATTTTGTTCTTTCCTGTACATAAAGATTTGCATTCATATTAGAAGACACTGCAAGACTGAATCACCAAGATGCCCATTTCTCCAATGAACCAATGTCTTGAGCTTCTGATTCCCAGATTTTCTTTCTATTTTCCCCCGCATATACTGAATATTATCTTTTTTTTTTCCTAGTTGAGAATGCAATTGAAAATACCTTTAGGAAGTTATTTTCCATAACGGGAGCAAGACTGCCTGCTTCTACATGCAAGCATATAGCAGAGTTTTGCTCTTATGTGGAACACCACTCCTGTCTTGGTTCAGCTCTGTTGTATAAATCCAAGCACAGAATTTGCCCGTGGTATCAAAGCAATGTTAAAAGTGTGACATATGTTGTATCTTTCTCTGAACATAAGCTGTTGGTCCTTCAGAAACAGCTTGTCATAGATTTCCAGTTTACCTCTCTAAATGGTGGGACTGAGGAGTCTAACATTTCTAAGGAGAGGAAAATAGCCACTTAAATCTTGGAAACATCAGAACAGGCCCTGTGCTCTCTGCAGTACCTCTCATGTCCAGGCTCACACCTTCCTGAGCACTTGGTCTATAACCAAGGTGAGGTGCTGGTAGGTGGAACCAAGCTAATGCCCGTGCTGTGGGTGGAAAGCATCTGAGGGAGAGGATTCAGCATTTGTAACCCCACGTTCAGCCCTGTTTTTCACTTGCAGTGGCAAACTTGCCTTAGGTGCTTTAAAAATCCCACCCACAGTGACCAGTCCGAGGTAGAAGCAGCACTTAGAGTTCCTGGAGCTGGAGAGCGAGAGGCAGGTGTGACCCTAGAGGACACCCGAAGCTAGAAGTGATCTTAGTTGGAGCTTACAAATGGCTAGTGATATGTGAAGTGCTTCAACGTTGGGCAATTGCGGTTTATTAACTACGGTCGTTCATCATGTGTCAGCGTGTGCTGAGGGAGCTGGTTTCTCATCTTCTAAGGGGTACGATGGCAATTCGTGCCTGAGCTGTGTGTCTGCTCGAGTGAAGCCTATGTGAAGTCTAAGCTGTCTCCTGCGTATGTGAAGACCACAAATTCTGCTATATCCTAGCTCATACCAGCAGCCCTGAGAGAGCTTGTGCTTTCCTTCAAGCACAGCTTCTCCAGTCTGAAATAGTAAGGATGTGCCAGAGGCACAGCTTTCACTTTAGGAAGGGCATTTCTAATGGTTATGCTTCTGAATTGGACTTCAAAAAGTACAAAAGACCAACAAGAACTCCAGAGGCCTTGATTAAAGTAAATAAATCTTGCAAGTTTTAGTCATCCTTAGGATTTGAGAGGGAACGGGCTCATGAGGTCTTTCACACTACAGATGTTGCCAGCAGTAAGTCTTTGGTGCGCAAGTTCCACTGAAAAGAAATCCGAGTAACTTCCAACAGTGATGCATTGCTAGAGGATATGTTGTGCACCTCGCTAAAATTAGTTTGATAATTCCTCTGGCAGATTTACAGTTGGCATCTGCCATCAAAGCTGAAAGGAAGCTTCTACAAAAGCTCCAGGTTCTGAGCCCTGTGTCTGATGACTATTAGAGTCATCTCCTGCAGCTGAAACACACTTTTTCTGTCTTGTTACGCCTTTGAGAGTTTCATTCATTATATCAAAAAGTGGAAAAGAAAACTTGGGGGTCAGAAAAACTAAGGATTTTACAGATGAGTGCTTGTAGAGATGATGCGTAGAAAATGTAAAATATCAAAGCGTGTTTGCTGTTATGCAAAATAATTCACACAAACCATAGCTTCAGGCATGGAACAATTCCATGCAAACACCGAGTTTTACATTTAAACTATTGATTTAGTTGGATAGAAGTCATTTAATTTATGGAATAATATAGCACTAGAGACTATTGAAACATTTTGAAGGTCTGATACAGTGAAAAATTTGATGGCTGCTAAAGCATATCCAGAGATTTCTGGGACATTCAGATTTCAGGCAGTCTGGGTATGATATCACCTGTCTCTGGGTTCTTTTCTGTTTGTTTTGCAAAGACCAAAATGCCATTCCTTTAGACACACAGATTTGTAACTGTATGCATTTTAATTCTCCAGGAAGTAATAGAAGCTATTGCTGAGTGTGCATTTAAAACGTCACCTTTTCCAATCCTCCTTTCCTTTGAAAATCACGTGGATTCGTAAGTAATTACCATGTTTGCTTTTTTAGGATTATGTTTTTTTTTCAAATGAACACGGGATTATGTATATGTTTGTGGTAGTTTTATTACCTGACATTATCAATAGCTCTTACCCCAAAACTTATACCAGCCTAAATAACCAGAATAAATTGTGCATGTCCTTGAATGCATTTCTGAACTAGAATCTTTCATGAAAAAATGAGTGTTTGGATATTTGTGAGTGAAATTCTGCCAAATTTGTGGTCACAAGAGGCACTGCTGGAGTGAGACAGTACTTCACCAGAGAAGAAGCAGCAGTATTTCACTCTCAACCCCATGCTGTGCTGTAGACATAGTCTGTGTTCAGAATTTGGTCTGTTATTCTAGTGATTTAGAGCGCAGAACAATATACTAGCCAGGATTACAAAAGGGTCAGAATGGACATTTTTAAAAATGAGACCTTTTTAATTTAAAATAGAAAAAAAAAAATCTTTGGGGCAGCTGTTAATGATATAAGGCAAATCAGAAAAGATATTTTCACATTTTCTGCCCAAACAGAGCAGAGTGTGAGGATTCTCCATTGTTTCAGGAAGAACATTCTTATCACAAGAGCAGGAACTGGTAGAAAGGGCTATGTAAGAGTGGTTTGGGGAACAGATATGACTATATCAAAATGATGTAAATGATAGAAAAAATCCGAGATGTGAGATATTCCACCTTTATACTTTGTAGACAAATAAGTGCTAGCTCTGGTCACCCTTTGAGGCCACGTGGTTAGGACTGAAATGGCAACCTACCTGTTAAACCACAAAGATGTATTTAATTCCAGGAAATTCCCTCCCTCTTCTCCTTTAAAAGATGTTATATCCTTAGACTCACTTAAACTGACTTACAGCTATAGGCTTTATGTGTTTCACAGTGCTTCCAACTGTCCTTCTTCAAAGTATCATGTTCTGTATTCATTCTTCTGTATTTTTTAAATTTATATTGACTGGGTTTCTGTAAGGAAGATGAGAAAAATTGGCATCTGATGTATTTTAACTATGAGTAAATATTCCATTTTAAAAAATTAAAAGTTAAATCGTCAGCTATTCTAGGATGGTCTGATTTTAGGAAAGTAAAGAAGTAAATAGATTCCTATCAGATATGTTATCTATAAAAGTGACTCTAGAACTGTAGGATAAAACTCTTGTCAGAACTGAAGGTATTGTGAGACTACAGGAACATCTCAAAGAGGGAGAAAAATTCCTGCTGCATCACTCTCATCTTTGTAATATAGCCCACAGAAATCATTGAACCTTTCTCTTCAGAAAAATCTAGCCATGGAAAAATCAATCATTCCTAACTATATTATCTGATAGCTTTTTTATGTGTTACTATGACATTAGCAATTTTTTAGTAAAGCAGTTTTGATAAGGCAGTATCTAATATTTTCTCTTTACGAAGCTTTATTGCTATTTATTGTTTTTGGTTTTTGTTTTTTTTACTGCAGTAAATCATCAGACTTAATGTATGTGATTTCTAATTTTGCTTTGGTTGAAAATAATTTCTAGTTATTTTACTGCCTGCTACAATTATCCTTTCATTTCTTCACTAGTTGCTAGAGAAATCTGCAATTAGTCATGCCACTCAAAGAAACCTTCACCTAATTTCATGGAATGCTCCTTTTGTCTTTTCATTTACTTGGAATGTTGTTTTTCTTCTAGATTTGAAAGATGTTTTTGGCCATGAGTATTATAAACAAAGCTATGAATGTTTTTTATAGAACTGCTGTCAAACAAGTTCCCAAATATCAATTCTCATTTCTTTTGCGTGATTAATTTTTCTTCTGATTTTCAAATTACGAGAGTTGATATTCATGGGTGAAATGCTGGTACCCTGTAAATTAGTAGAAATCTTGCTATTGACTTAAGCACAAATATGGTTTTACAAGTGTTCTGTATTCATGTCTTTTATTTTAAAAGATTGTGGTTTTCAGAGTTAAATATGTTTTAAATCGTCTTGTTAGATATGACACTGTTAATCTCCGTTATGGTTTAATTGCATTTTGTCTTCCTTTTGATTTGTTTTCATGAGAATATTTTTAACGCATTTTCTCTTGTCTGCCTAGTGAACAAATTACTTTTTAACACTTAGTATTAATCATCGCATTTTGTTTTCTTTCAATGTTTTTCCTAGGATTCTTCTGAAATGGTTTTATAGCATGGGAATACTTTTTACTTTCTTTACTGTAATTCCAGTATGCAGTAGGTTCATTCTTGCTTAAGTCACTAGACAAGTAGCTTGCGAGTTGTTACTAGATAGTAAGAAGTTCAGAAATAGAGGTGAGTGTTCAGAATATATAAAATATTATGGGTAATAACAGTTGTTTTGATTGAAGCCGCAATGTGCATACTAAAAAAAGACCGTACTAAGAAAAGACATGGGTCTGTCAAAAAAATAAAAAAGTGCCCTGAAAATGCTGGAAAGACCTCGAGAAGACCTTGACGTTTGAAATTGGGCTTGCAAGAAGATAAGCTATCTGCAAATCTGAGAGCAGGCAGTCTATAATTAGAAATGCACTGATGACATAGCAAAAGGTTAAGTGATCCTTGAGCAGGATCCATATAAGATTGCTTCCAAGATTAAATTTAATTACAGTTATTCATATTGCTGCTTTCTTGCTGGAATTATTACTTCAAAGATTAACAGGATTTTTATCACTTTTTTCTTCCTACACTTTCAATCATTTTAGACATTTCTGGGAAGAGAATCTGTGTCTTTATATGTGTCTTACACAGGAGAATGATCTCTGCAAAAGCTGTAAGACAAAGTTAGGAGCTGAAGTTCTCCCGTGATGCCAAAGAGCCTCTGGGACTGACCTTCATCATAGGCACAATGCAAACATTGTAAAACAAAATATAAACAACACAGTAAAGATAACAAAATATTTTTCTTCTTATGCTCTGTATTTCCATTTCTCTAAGTACAATGTCCCCACTTAATCTTGTCTTGCCCCGACGTTTTTTGGGGATATGTATTTACTCTATGTGCTACCAATCCAGATACATATAGTGAAAGTCGTACTGAGTAGACAAAATTAGCTTTTTCAAGAAAATCAATATTCAGTAAATTACATGAGTCTTGACACAATTTTTCATAGCAGCCATTGAGGACTTGCTTTTTACTTTAGGAAATATCTGCTTTTTTGTTTCATAACAACACAAGTGAGGAATTACATTGATGTAGAACATCATGATGTAGAAAAGTGGGTATCTCAATCAGTTGTTCTGGTTCATAATTTTGAAAAGAAAGGAAAAAAAGAAGTAACATTCCAGCTTAAAATGCTAACAGTGATATGTGATTTATCCAGCTAATAACGATATATCTCTTGAAACAATATCTAAGTAGGGAACACACAAAAAATGCTGGGACACACGAAGCTCTGCCCAGGGGTGGATGGGGAGTGAGTTGGGAGCTTGTGGGTAAGGATGAAGGACCAGGCCAACACGGGGGACACTGCTTGGATGTCCCCTACAGGTCCCAGGCTGGAGGAGGAAATCGATGAGGCCTTCTAGGTGTCTATGTGATTCTCCTGTTCCTCTTCCCTTTGGGAATTACTGACTTTAGAATTTGTTTGCTAAGCCAGAGTAGGTCGCATGAAATTATTTTCTTCTTGCAAAATGAAAGCACTCACTGTGCTGTCTTTGAGATAAATATGTAGTGAAACATGGAAGATGACAAGAATTCGTTCTAACGGCAGTGATCTTGGGAAAATTATTAGATTTAGCTTTTGCATTGTACTCTCTGTTCTCTATGGTGAGTTGTTCTTGGAGTTGATGTGCCCACTTAAAGAAGCTGATGTCTGATCTCATGCGTGTATTGAGTGTTAAATAACCGTGCTCTTTTGATTTGAGGATATATCCTTTGAACTTCCTGGGTGCGAGGAGCATGGATTCCTTCAAAATATACCCTGGTGGAGAAGACTGAGATACATTTCCTTAAATTTATCTCTTGGAGGCAAGAGTGTTAGCGAATACCCAGTCAGCTCTCTTGAAGTTATATATTAAGTAAAATGACATGCCTTTATTTTCCTTGGGAGCTGCCAAGTAGATATTGTCGCTGCATTGATTTATTCTTTCCATCATCTTACTGGTGGGTTTAGCCCTACTGGCGTGCTCATCCTCCTCTGGATTTTACAGCTTCAGCTGAAAGCGGCTCTTAACTTTTTTTTTTGCAGAATCAGCTGCACGTGGAGGAGAGCGTTAATAAAATAATGTAGTGCCGTAGGCTGCATGCAGCCCTTGCGTAGCTTGGTGGAACCATTTCAAACCTGCGCGCAAGAGGTTTTGTGATTGACTGAGCCGGCAACCGGTTTACCCTGTGCCAGCACCAAGTGCCATCTAGAACGCTGAACTTGAACTTGGGAAATGGTGTTTGGGGATTCAGATGCCATCCCAGGTGCTTCTCAGCTCCCGTTTGGCCCCAGGAGCTGCTCGGGGCCACCTGATACAAAGTGGTCGTAATGGGATAGGGGAACTGCCTGAACAGCAGGAAGGAGCGTAGTTGTGCAGGTGGGAAAGGAGAACCATTTGGGAAAGACTTAACCTCCTGAAGAGCTTTTTTACTGTTCTGGTAATGTAGAGAGCCCTTCGCAGGAACCCACCATTATACCTTTAAACTCTTTTCTTTAGAAGATTAGACACATACGCTTAAAACACTTTTCAGGAAGAGGAATTCCTTTTTTGAATCTGATAAAATATAACAGTGAGTGTTGGGTTTTTCAGACTGTCTAAACACTCAGGATTGTACCGTTGGTCTCCCATAAAAAAAAAGATGAGTACTTCTCTTCATAGATACCCTACTGTTTTGTCCTGAAAAATAACTCCGTAGTACCATAATTGCTTGTACCATTCATGTAGCTTCCATGATATAATTAGAAATCAGTTGAGGAAGTTATATTAGGCAACATAAAGCTGTCCTTTTTTAATTGAAACTTCCCATCAGGGTATCAAAAATAGAAACTTTCAAAGAGACCTAAGCTCAGATGTTTCAGCTCTTAAACAGGCGCATAGAACACAAACACATGGTTGTCTGAAAGTAGGAAGGGAGTGACGGTAGCACGGAGCTGCGTTTATGATGCCCGTATTTCTAGGCAGTATAACCTATCTTCAGTCCTAAAACTCCCATCGCTGTGACATGCAGGAACTACTTTATTCTTGGGTCGCATTTTGGGCAAACTGATTATAAGTAAAGTTTGCTGAGGTTTGGCTTCTCCTTCAGAGGATGTCATGAAAGACACCAAAGTAATTTACTATGGTAAAATTTGGCACAGTATCTGATAAAAAAGGAATCTCACCACTGATCCAAGCGGTGAGATAAAATTATCATCCAGCAGCTCCACCTAGCAGCTTGTTAGATCCAGGTCGTGGCCAGGAAGGCTTTTGTGGTGGGTTTGTCCCAGTTATGTGTGTGTTACATGCACGTAGTTGGAAACGCCGGCTGTGCACGTAGAATATGGCTGTGCCAGTGCTTGTTCTCCAAGACAACATTGCCTGAAGGAGGCAAATTCATGTTACAGTTATTTCCATACACTAACAGCTAACATGCTCCTTTTTTATTTTTCATTAAGATGAAAATACACCTCAATCTTATGAGTTCTGTTTTACTAGTATTCAAGTGAACAGTGCCTTTACCTCAAGTATAATCCTTTTGATAAGCTCTAGCAGAGAATTCACGTAATTGCATGATATATTTACATCTCTGCAAACAATTTAAATGGTAGGATCAGAAAATGTTATCTAGTTTAGGGATGTTAGATGCTCTACTGCTGCTGTTTTCAGTTTGCAGCATGAGCAAATCTCAATTATTTCTTTTTTTTTTTTTCCTCCTTTAGCCCTAAACAGCAGGCGAAAATGGCAGAATACTGCAGATTGATATTTGGAGATGCATTGCTTATGGATCCATTGGAAAAATATCCGGTAATATGGCTTGGTATTTATGAGATCACAAACATCTCTGTGAATTCTTAAATAAGCATTCTAATTCTGTGTCATTTGTCATATAAACCCTTCTCGTTTAGAAGATGAAGGAAGGAGTTAAGCAACATGTGCTACTGGTGACTTAGGCAGATGATTTCTGATGCAAATGTTATTCTGATATTCTGAATTGCAGTCCTCTCATTGCAATTCATTCTCATAGCTGCCATTTGATAATGTAGCCTTTCATATCTGAACTAATACTTATTGCAGTCATTACTGTAGACATTTTATAAGGCATTTTTCTTTTCTTTTTGAATGTCCCCAGTAGCCTTGTTTCTTTTAGTAGGGTGGTTACCTCTTGTGGAAAACACATTTCATTTTAAAAGGGCTCATAGAGGTTACAAAATTGTCTTGCACCTAGCAGACCCTAAGCAATTGCTGTAAGCTCGTATATGATCTTGTTGCTAAAAATTTCTCTTCCTTTCCTGCAAGCTCGAACCTGGGGTTCCCCTCCCGAGCCCTACGGATTTAATGTACAAAATCCTGGTGAAGAATAAAAAGAAGTCACATAAGTCTGCAGATGGAAGTGCAAAAAAGAAACTCTCTGAGCAAGCTTCTAACACATGCAGTGATACATCTAGTATGTTTGAACCTTCCTCCCCTGGAGCAGGTAATAATTCACTTCTCCCTTCTCCTTCTTCAAACATAAATGCTTAATTAAAGTTGTGCTTTGCAACCCGTTTGCGTTGCTCTAGCAAGGTAAAGGCACAGCAGCGTGGGCCTTACTTTGCAGGAAAAAGGGTACCTGACTTTGTTCCAGGAGACTAGGAAAACTTCAGGCTACAGAGTCACTCACTCGGTGACCCGGAGCCCGGTGATGTGTGCGAACATTTATCTGCTCTGCTCAGGACGCCAGGCACGCTGACAGCCGCGCCACCTTACGGGTGCCCCGTACCAAAGGCAAACACTGCTTGTTGCTCCTGGGCATGCCTTGCATTGGGTGTCCCTTCAGAGCCTTGCTGCATCTCACTTTGCAAAATCAGCAATTAAACAGAGAGATTGCTTTAATTTACCAGGTAAATTCCGGTAGTGCATATAGGATCCGCAGGGGTCCGTTGTGGCTGCTGATGTGTAAAAGTACAGGAAGAGATGGTCTTTGCTGTGAAGAGCTTGAAACATAAATAGGAAAGAAAGTGCAAAGAGAAAGTATTTAACCCACAAAGGCACATCAGCAGCGGAAAAAGCAATGAAATTTGGTTATTCCCAGCCCGGGGCCCATTCCTCCCAGCAGAGTTCCTTTTTCCTCTTAAGGCTGGATTTCAGAATTGCTAAGGACATACATATTTATGCCCTGGTTTTAGAATACTTACAGTGTAAGATTGCCATCTCCACTAGAAAACAAGTTCATTACCGTTTGCCATAAGAGATTCTGTTATTCCATTGCTTGCACTTTCTTTTTTTCTCTAAACTCTGATTAATTGAGCTGAAAGATTTCATGCTGACTGTTTCCCTCAAGCTGATTTTTTAAACGGTCCTGCTGTATTTGTGGATGTCATTGTTTATCCTATTAGAAGCAAATAAAGAAAGAATTTGCAGCCATTGTTTAAGAAATTTTAAGAAGGTCGTGCTCTGGGGCAGGTCTTGAATTTCAAAGGAACATTTACCCTGGTGTCAGGAATGTTTTAATTCCGTTTTCATGATTTGCTTTAGCAGATTGCAAGCATCAGAAAAATAAGTGTGCGTATGCCAACCCCCCCCTTTCCAAAACTTGGGATTGACCGGAGGTCAATCTCAAGACCTAGGACTCTCTATTTTTGTTGTCAGCACATACTGAAAAACTGGTGGCAAAGTGCATGTCTGCTATTTTTTTTTTCTGAGTGGCCTGAGTGCATAGGGAATAACAGCTTGGTGCTTCAAGAGCTTCTGCATTAGCCCTGTTAAGAAGAGGCATGGGCTGTGAATCCACATGTTGAGGATGATGTAAAGGAGATCAGTCTTGTACTAGGGTACCTAAGTTTAAAAATTAGCTGTGAATATTATGTTTATATTACTCATATATCGAAGAATCTGTGATTATCGTAGGTTGTAAAAATAAGCAGTTAAAACAGAAAATGCTGGAATTGAGAATGGAGAATTAATTTGGTCACTTTGTTCATGTGAGACTGCCAAGATGGATTATACACAATCACTCTGTTGGTCATTGTTCTCCTTTAGGGCTAAAGACTCTTATAGAAAAAGTCAATGTTTGCTCTAGCAACACGCAGAATCGGATTTTTAAGAATATTTTGAATTTTTAAGTATTTAGTGCACAGCTCCAGGGACTTCAGCTGCAACTATGATCACTCTGCATTTCTGGAAATCAGATACCAGATTTCTGTTGGTGAATATTTTTTTTTTTTTAAATCACCCACTAGTTTATAAGAAAACTATGCCAAGATCAAGTGTAGAGACTGCCTCCCTGGGGCAGTATTCAAGTACGGTAATCATGACACTCTTCTCTTCATGGCCACTTAAAACATTAAATGTTTTAATTCTGCTGTCTTAATATACTCTTTTACATTTAGGAGGTTGGGTGTTGTATTCAAATAATTCTCTTGTACTCTATTGGACCCGTCAAAATTACTGCTGATCTCCAGGAGACAGTTGTGCACATTGAGCTTTTGGGGAGGTTTTAAGTATGTTTTTTTTCACAGCAGTGCCAAGATTGTGAAGCTCCATGCTCCAGTTGATAGCAAGCTATTCTGTGCCTTGTACCGCTACATCATTCCTCTGTTACTTGTGTCGGATCTGCTGTCGGAGGGAGAACTTGAAAATAAGATTTGTTCTCCTTGTTGTTTGTTTGTGGGATTTTTTTTTGATTTATGTTTTAATAAATGGATAACGTGTTGCATATTTTCTCCGTGGCCACTTTTAGTAGGAACGAGCTGTCATCCTCTTGGTAGTGCAGCAGTGCAAGCTGGCTGACATCTGCCCTTGTCTCCCTTTCTGTGCATTATGAGAAGTGTTATTTTGCCAGTCTGGATAAATAAAAGGAGAGCTTCCCATGCAAAGACTGTCGCTGCAAATCCTGTGAGAGCACGGCTGGCTCTCGTTGAAGTTCCCTGAGCCATCCCTTGAGCCTCCTTCTTGAGCAATCATGTTATTTTCTTCAATGAAATGTTCGGGAAGAAATATGGTCGTGAATAAAAAGCGTGACATTTCAACATCTGCATCTGGAAGGAAATTCAGCCTGGGTAGTCATCCTTTGGTTGTGAAAGGAGCACTCGTTATTTAAATCATATGTGCTCTACGTGTTCGGAAGGGGCCCGCTGGGCATGACTGAAGACCTGTTGGAATAAAGAGGAATTTCTTTATGGGTTCAGCAGGCTTTGGATTAGGCCCTAAGTCGGCATAAGGAACAGAGAGGGAATTACCATTCTCTTGAGAGCTTGGGAATGCTGCACAGTGGTTCGATTTTGTGCTACCAAAATGAAATTGCTACTGCTAAAGAAAGCTGAAAGCTGTGGGCAATAAGGTCTTTAAGGAGAGTTGTTAATCTCATATGTGCAAATGGGTGATTGCAGTGTAGGTTAAACTTCTGTTTTCAGAGTCTTCTCAATACTCGTGGTGTATACTTTGTGAGAAACAAAGCTATGATAGGAAATAGTAAAGAGAAAGAAAAGGTAGGAGAGAAAGGAAAAAAAAAGATACTACTTAATGGATTAACTGAACCCTGGGGCAACTGAATCAAAATATTTTGTTGGAGGGAGGGAGGCATTTGTTAATTAACGATAAAAAACCTGAGTCTATCCCATAGGAATCTGACGAGTATCCTGCTATGGGGAACAAGGTTTAAATGTGTTTTGTTTGGTCCCATTTATGCCTTCAGTTCGTTTTCAGGGAAGAGATGAGATTTAGGTGTCTTTTTCACATTATTTGATTAGCACTGCCCTCAGCTGGTGAATTTGAGATCCGCCGCCTCAGTTCGAGTAGGAAACTACACCAAGCCAGTCGCAATGAAGGTAGCTGAAGTCATGCTGCTGAAATCGGGTGTTCTGGTGCCAGCCCATGCCAGCTTTGCCCCCTGGGTACACACAAGGTGCTAAGACTAAGACAAGTGGATTTGTCTGAACAGTCCTTGTCACCACAGGACCTAGGAACCTCAATTTTCGTGTAAGACTTGTTCATGCTGTGATCACTGTTCCCTGTCCGCTCCTGGCTGGGGTGAAGGAGTCCTTCAAGGGCAGGCAAGGATCCTGTGGCATAGAGGAAGTTAGAACTTGTCTTCCTAACCCCAGGGTGGTGACCTAAGGATAGGACTATGTTTTCAGCACACTGTGCACACCGAGGACTCTCTTCTCAGATCTGATCCCCACTCCTTGATGTCCAAATAATGACCATCCAGCTGCTGCAAAGGAGGTTTTGTTGTTTGGGACGGTAAGAACACAGATAATTCCCTCCAGATTGTGTGTTTGATTTGTCTTATGACAAACAGTACCTATATAAGGTGGTGTGCTTAAGCCAATTCTACATTTTTCAAGTATATAACTGTTGCTTCAACCAATAATAATCCTGTGCTTAAAACATTTCAGGGGAAGCAGAGATTGAGAGCGACGATGATGATGACTATGATGATGACTGTAAAAAGTCCTCAATGGATGAAGTAAGCCTGTAGATTTGTTTTATCTTGATGGGTCCATTCGAGCAATTGAGAGTTGACTTGTCTTACCAGGACTTGGACTACCATCTAGTGGAGAAAGGAAGCAGAGCACTGGGAAACCTGCTGCACCCGCTCTCCTGAGTTGGTTGCTAATAGACTCGGAAGCACATTTCTGCTTTGTTCATTTATATTTTAATTTATTGAAGAATAAGAATTCATAACACCATGGTAGATCTGTTTTAGCCAACTGCTTGTGCTTTATTTAACACTATTGGAAGTAAAAACTGGAAAAAGTAGAGCAGGATATTTATCCTGCAGCTGATACTCAGCACCATGTCAGTACCAAGGTAATGCCCTCCCTTCCCTAGGAGCCCTGTAGACAGAATGAATACAACATCAGCTTAATTTGACCTTAAAAGATGTAGCAAATTCTCTTGATTAGTATATGAAGCTTCTTGTATGAGACATTGACTTCACTTAGCCAGTATTAGTAGAAGACATCAGGAGCATTGGTATTTGTGGTTACTGCACTGATGGGCGCCCTGGCTTTTGGTAGGCTAAATCCGCAACGTTTTCCCTTCTCTATCGCAGGGAACTGCTGGAAGTGAGGCTATGGCCACAGAAGAGATGTCTAACCTGGTGAACTACATCCAGCCAGTGAAGTTTGAATCATTTGAAATATCAAAAAGTAAGTTAAGCATGAGCAATATCTTACGGAAAATTGCTGAAAATAGCCACAAATAATGGGAGAAAGTTCTGCAGAAATGCTAGCTCTGCACCCGCTCAGTTAGCTGCAGACACAATGGTAGAAAATGTTCTCTTGGTATTAAGCGTAACAGTTCCAGATCTGTCTTGAGACCTGCATTAGTGTAGATCTCAAGCTTCATCAGCAGTAATTGCAGTTTCAAAGACATTTCTGAAGATGTTATACTTACATTGTGTTTCTTGTCCGTGACTGAAGAGCAACTAAAGGAGCTTGAAGGAGGAGATCATAAATATTCCTTTAGCTGGTGGGAGAGCATTTATATTTTGCCTGCACTACTTGAATAAAGGATTTAGCAGAGAGTTTGCCCTTCCCATATGCAAATTCCATTTTTCCTGCCTCTGTGTATTGTATAGAAAAGGCCATAACTTCATCCCCTGCTGGCTTTTACAGAAGATGCCTTGCTGGGAATGCGCTCTATGGTACCCTTAATGAACACTGCAGCATCTTTCGCTTCCTTAGAGCAGAACCCCCTACTGTTTGCCTGCCCTTTTTCACTTTGTTTTGACAGGTTACAATATGTTCTTGGAGCTTTTTAGTTAAAGCATGTGGCTGTTGAATTTATTACGGATTTATGGAAGCCTTGGCAAAGGGCAAGCAATGGGTTCCTAAGTCTGTGTATCTATATACAAGATTTTCCATTTATTTCTTTTGAATAATAACTAACAGTATGATCACAGCTGCCTAATTAGAATAGTGTTAATGCATCCCAAAAAAGAAGTATTAAAAAAAGTTAAAAAGTCATCTACCTATTTATATATATGAGTATATACAGGCATATACAGAAAATTCCACATAATCCTAAAGAGTGCTATACTAGTCCCTTATAATAGTGTCCCTTGGATGTTTATAATTTCCATTAGCTGTAATGACTGTTACAAGAACACAGTGGGAAGGAAATGCTTTTTCTGGCAAGGAAGTCTTGTGAAGCCTAGCAAGTTGGTGCAGCTGTTATAAAGCCCTCATGCGTAGGTGTCTTCTGTAGCACATGCCCATGCCTTTTTGAGGTATATACATTGTAAAGAACTATTCGTGTCCAGATTTTCTACTGTGAGTCTTGATGTGGCCTTGTGAACTCATTCTTAAGGAATGCATATTTCTGGTGTTTGTATAGAGAAAAAAAATGTAGTAAATGTTGCTGGTTGGTTAAAGCAGTGGCCTTTACAGCCTGACTTCTGGCTTTTGCTCTTGCTCCTGGCCCTGGCTTCCTGCTGTACATCCACTTCATTAAATTCACTGAACATCAGCTGAATAAAAAAGAACTAGATAAGTATTTTCTCAGTTTAAAATTAACAGAAAACTAAGTTTTGTTTGCTTGGTGCTAGTCTTTAATTACATTTTAGTTACTAAAATGTTTTATTTGTAATTGTTTCTTTGTTTTAATTCCCCATGGTTAGTTGAGTTCATGGTTCATGGTTCAGTTTTTCAAAGAAGATTTTTTTCTGGTTGTCTTCTGAATGAGATATGCCATTGCTAAGCAAATATCATACATAGATCCTTGAAACTGGCATCATGCATAAATGTATTAAAATTTCATAGGTCAACAAAATAGCTTTGTTTTGACTCCTCTTGCTGTTTGCATTTTGCCAGCTATGCTCCAAAATGACTTAGGTGTATCTATATATATGCATTAATTGTTCCTAGTATTGGGCACCTAAGGCTGTGAGTACTGTGAATGTAGTCAACATGTTAGAAAATGCGTTCAGAAGACTAAGCTTTTCTTTTGCCCCCCTGAAAAACCTTTGTGCTGAAATGCTGTGGCTTTAAAACAGCTAAGATCAAAGTGATAAAAAAGAACATACTCTTTAATGCAGGTAGTTTCACACACACCTAAGTATGACCATATATGTAGTTTGACTGGAGACAGAAAGGCTATTCAAATACCATTACCTAGCTGCAGAGTCAGAAACCTTTTTTTAAAGGTTTAAAGGTTTTTTAAAGGTTTAAAGACCCTTGTTAGCTATGTTCCCTCTGTCTGACAGTACATAATTGATAAATATTTAGAGGGTTTTTTTTCAAGTTTTTCAAGTTTGTCTACTCTACAGTGACTTCCTTTTGATGAGGTAGCATGCCATAATGCATCACTAGCCAGAGAAATGTCCTTCCTGGACAGTCTCCTCTTCAAATGGGTTTCTAAGTCCTTTCTAGATCCTATAAGATAATAATTGTGCTTATTTTAATTATGAATTTTGATTAATACTCGGACATGCAGTAGCTGAATCATTTAAGAACAACAAATTCTGTTTTTCAGTGGATGCTCCTCTATTTTAATACAGAGCTGAGAGACACAGTATATTGCTGCAACAAATTATGGCACCTGTATTCAAAATAGCCTAGAAAACATGCTCTTATTTTTATTCTGGGTTAATAGAAAATTGTTTTTCATGCTTTACAAAACAGTCATACTGTAGTCAAATAGCCATGGAGGTACAACAGATCCAGTCACTATTTCTTAGTAGGTGAGAATTTAAAGTAAATAAGTGATGATGAATGAAGAAGAGGAAGACTAGGACAGGTCAAACAGAAAAGCAGCAATGTGATTGTATAAGATTTCACTTAATTCTTTTTTCTCTGGTTAGCCGACAGCTGAAATGTTTCCTTCACGTGATACAAGCAAGCAGACATGCTTGTTAGAGGCTCCAGGGAAGCTTCCCTTCCTGGAACGTGATTCAGTTGATCGTTTCTAGGTGATTCATAAGAAACTCGTAATTTAGTTAGCAAAAAGTGAACGTGGAAGCAGGAATACATGAATGCCTCTTCACTGACGAGCTGCTTGTGATCTAAGTGCACTGGCAGTCACCGTTAGTGCTGTCCATGTGTCGCTAGTGCTGTCACGTTGGGAAGGGAAGGAATCATCTGTTTTTATAAAGAGCTCGGATGGGAATGAGCCGTCTGGAACCAGGTCTGGAGATGGAGAGGCGATAGCGTGTTGGAAGGCAGGGAGCAGCCTTCAGGGAATTGCAGGAATCTTTCTATAGCAAGTGGGAGTAGCAAGATGGTTGCTAACTAGAAAGCAGTTTTCAAACTTCCTAAAAAAAAGAGGATAGTGATAAGAAAATGGTTTTGGAATGAAACAACAACCAATAGGTGGAAATACCAAACCAAACATTTATTTTGGGTATAAAAGAACACAAAAACTAGAGTGAGGTTGGGGAAGAGGGACTACAGTGCAATGCTAGTCCCAGCCCTCCTGGTGGGAGGTAATCACTTTTGGTACCCTGGGGGATCCTCTGGTTCTTTAGCAGATGCTGAGTCTGGAGATCACTGTCTGGCAGCACCTTTTCCTCCCATGCTGGCCAAAATAATCTAGCTCCTCTCTTTGAAGCCTCTGCTTCCCTTTTGGCTTCCTCTAAGGAAGTAGCCCACCTGTTTCATCCTGCTGCTCCCTCCAAGACAAGTGCTTTGCTTCAGTTTTGTCTGTCTCCTGTGGCTTCACCGTTTGATTTCAAGGAGCTGGTCTCCTCACCATCCCTGGATTTCTGCAGTCCAATTATTTCTAAAGGTAGATGAGGGCGAGCTCTTTCTCTGGCTTATTGTTTGCTTTCAATAGAGTGAGGCTAGAGAGTTCATGTTGTAACATGTGCAATATTTACCTTGTTTAAAGAGAGTGGTGCTGACACATTTAATGGGCATGATCCCTCAGTGCTCTGGCCCCTTCTAGGCAATACACACAGCTGATGATGTGACAGCATCAGAAGCTCTTTTCTGCAGGAATCCTTACTTCCTCTACAAAAGTCTAAAGGAAAAAAATACTTTGCCTAAAAGGTTTTGACTTACAGGCTTTCTGCAGCAGCATGGGTGCGTTGGAAAGCTGTGCACACATCAGGCAAGACTGGGTAACAAACGATATACAGATGAATGTTTAACCCACTAACTTAAAGGCTTGGTGTGGGCTATTCATGCCAGCTCACAAAGCTGAACCAAACTGAAGAGCTCATAGAAGCCCCAAATAATTCTAGGTTTCGGGCTGGGGACGTGCTGGGACACAGGAGTGCACCTTTGGTCATGATTAGATAGGAATGTTTCAGACACCGTTTGAGGCAGTTGGGAGCTTCCCCAGCCGTACTGAAGGTAACAACAAACCCTGCAGGCACAACTAGCACGTGGCTTAGTTTAATCTGATAGGACATTAGTTATTGCAGCTTCAGATCGTCTCAGACCCTTTGTATCCACCTGCAAAGAGAGCACAGAGATCCCCCAGGACCCTCTGTGTTCCCCCCAATAGCAAGTGTGTCACCTCTGCTCCTCACCCGCGAGCTCGAGGCTCTGCCTCCCTGCACATATCCACATGGTGTAAGTGAACATGAGGTGTCTCTGCCCGTGCAACGACTTTGTGGTGACCTGCAGCCAGTGCCCCAGGTCAGCACCAGTGCCCTCCGCTCCAGAGTATTAGTGTGGGCTTGACAGGGCCCTCGAGCCCGGGCAGAGGGAGCTCACTGCCGCGTGGACGGATCCTTTGAGATTGCTACGGAACAAGCTGGTGAGCAGTAGGTGGGTTAGAGGCACTGAGGCTAAACCGGTTGCTTGCAGCTCGTGTGCAGCATCAGATTTCATGCTCTAACATGTCACCGCTTTCTTTCCTCTTTAACATTACAGAACGCAACAAGAGTTTTGAAATGTCTTCCTTCGTGGAAACCAAAGGGCTCGAGCAGCTTACAAAGTCTCCTGTGGAATTTGTGGAGTATCCTTAACTTCCAGAGAGTTGCTTTCCTAGCCTTTTTATATCTTTGAATTGCTACAGGGCTTTCCTGGTATTTGGGGAGAGGAGCTAGGAAAATGGGAACCCTAATAAAATGTGTAGGCTTGACTGTCCTCCTGGATGAAGGGCTGAGTTGTGATGAACTGATTTAAAAGCTGACACGAGTCCTCCTGATGTGGCCTAACAGTAGAAGGAATTGACTCCATACTGAACACCTGCTGCTTCAGTCTCATTGTGGAACCAGTCATCCCATGGAGATGGTAGCAGTTATGGGGACAAAATTGTCAAGATGGGGATAACTTGGGTGTTTGCAAGGGCGTACAGGAGAGTGGGCTCAAACTCTCCTTCCTCTGGTCCCAAGAGCAACTTTTATCAGCAGCCGCTTCGTGTTTAGTTTTTCTTTTGTAGCTTCTAGAGAAAAGCTGAGGGTCTCTCTAGAGCTTTCGGTGTTTCTTACTGTCTGTTTTCTGGCAGCAGTTCTGAAAGAATGATCAATATAAAATAATGCCTTAAAGAAGATTAATGGACAGAGATAACCTGCAGCATGTTATGGTGCCTGAGATTGATGGATTTGGCTATGAGTACATACTCATTCTTTCTGTCTGCATGTGGACACTAATTCTAATGCTTATTTCAAAAGAGCCCTTGCTTTTTAGCTGAGCACCTCTCTCCGCAGGAGTGGTTTGCTGGTTACAGCTAATTAGTCTCTATAAACACGATCTTAGGAAAATCACAAATTAGTAATGGTGATGATACATGGAGTTTTATGAACACTATCTTTTTGATGAATGTGCCTACGCTGTTTCCTTGCTTACTTCATGTACTCTGCACAGGAACAAATGGCACCTTTAATCATGCTGTGTTTATCATGTCTTCAACAAAATTATGGACCTCAGAAAACATTCTGGTTACAGGAATTTAAAGGGCAAAGCTGTGGCATTCTGTAAAGATCATCTGCACTTGAATAATGGAATTGTGTAACCTCTTCTGCAAGGTAGTTTTCATCACGTGAACCAAGTCTTAACTACTCCCACTTTAGATACAACAAAATGCAGCTAAGCCGAATTTATCCAAAGGGAACGCGTGTGGATTCTTCCAACTACATGCCGCAGGTCTTCTGGAACGCCGGTTGCCAGATGGTTGCTCTTAACTTCCAGACTGTAGGTAAGTTGTGATGGTCGTTTGGCTTAGTAAGCTCTACATTTCCACTTCTCTGCAGGTTTTGGTGGGGAGATAGGAAAGGCTTTATTCACCAAAAGGTTGTCTGCAGTTGAATTATACTTAATATTAGTTATGTTTTTAACCAGGTCCAAAGAACATTCCTAATTAACGTGCTGTAATAGTACAGTGTATGCACATAATGATCTTCATGTTAGCATCATTTGTAATTGGTAGCTATTGAGCAGCATTTGAGATTTGGTCATGACTTTCTTTCCTGTGTCTATGAAAGCCTCAGTTTATCAAGACCAACGTGAGATAGCAAATTCCATTTTAAAGGTGAGAGTTTTACAAACGAAGGGATTTAGGCTCCTAGATGCACAGGTCACTGTTGAAATAGGGTCTGTTGTCTTCCAGGGCTGTGGCTGTTTTAGAGATGGACGGGTCCTGCATCCTGGTACATATCCTAGGCTGGTGTCATTGCCTTGCTGCTTTCCCAGTCCTAGTATCAGGCATCAGGGATCCTATTTTGGAAGAGGTTAGAGACAGGAGTACTCTGCTAGGTCTGGACCTGAATCAGTGCAACACTCAGGAACAGAACACCTAAGTATAAATGCACCTTCTAACATGGGAAAATGTTATCGAGAAAGTAGGCCCTGAAAGATGTCTCTTTTCTCATGGAAAAGAATCCAGGAGGATGGCTGCAATCAAATCTGAAAGTTCTTTTAACAAATGGTAGTATTCAATAAACGACTGTTTGCATTACATGTTTGAAATTTCAATGCATTTTCATTATGCAATATTATAAAATAATATTTTATTGCTTGTTGATGACTGAGATCTACTCGGAACTAATCTTTATCGATATTTTTTACCGCCTAGATTTGTCTATGCAAATAAACATGGGGATGTACGAGTACAATGGCAAAAGCGGATACAGGTTAAAGCCAGAATTCATGAGGAGACCAGACAAACATTTTGATCCGTTTACTGAAAGTATAGTGGATGGAATAGTAGCTAATACCTTGTCTGTCAAGGTATGTATACAATCCATGAAAATGCTCTCTTCACTGGGTCAGAACATCCATATGAGTTTTGCAGTAGCCTAGCAAATGACCGTACTAACTGAGGAAAATAAAATGCATTTACTTTCAGGGAGGGAAATTTATTTTTTAAAGTGTGGAGGATCTTGTCCCGCATTTCATATTGCAGGTTAGAGTATTTTATTGTATATATTCTCTTTAAGACAAATGATCAGGAAGTTACTAATTTAAGAGTAGTTTGGCTAAGTTTTTAGTAAGTTGGTTTCAGGTTTAAAATAAGATGTAGCAAACACCAGCTATTTATTAATTATCTCAATGTGGTAGCAAAACTTTATAGCCTTAATATTAGGATACTTGTTTTCTTTAGCTTAGCTTCTCCCTCCCAATAAAAGGCACATGCAGTTTCCTTGCTGCTCGCACCTCCTTTTGTCCAGCACTATCTTCTCAACCTGTGGTTGAAATTGCAGGTCTCAGAGATGTCTTGTGAAAATAGGCAGGCAGATTGATAAATGAGACCCAAATTAGTGTCCCTGCCGAGGGAAGGCCAGCAGTGTGGTTTTAAATGCATTATTACTCACAGGGGAATACAGGGGCACGAGGTCCCAGAAAAGGAGGCCTCCTAAGTTGTTTTGCTCTCTGCAGTGTTAGACAGTGGCTTGTTTATTGTTTGGGGGAGGTTGCTTTTAAGAACACGTGCTGTCCTATCATTAATGAGAATTACCCATCTGAATATCAATCGCTCATTTCCTACTCAACCGAGATCATCTCTACTGATCCTCATTGATTTTGTTTTTAGATAATTTCAGGTCAGTTTCTTTCTGATAAGAAAGTTGGTACCTACGTAGAAGTCGACATGTTTGGCCTGCCTGTGGATACACGAAGAAAAGCTTTAAAGACTAAGACCTCTCAAGGCAATGCAGTTAATCCTGTGTGGGAAGAGGAGCCCATAGTGTTCAAGAAGGTTGGTGTAACACTCGTGTCCCGGCAGCACACTGCACCTGTTTGATCTCTGTCCAGGAGGATAATTCCCTGTTTCCAGAAACTTAGCATTTCCCAGAAAGAATATAAAGAGATTCCAAATGTTAGGTTTTTTTTTTCCTTTCCTTTGCCTGTTCATTGTCAACCCCTTCGGGTGTAACATTTCTACTGCAACCACGCCAGGCTCTACTAAAATAGGTCAGGTTAAAAGTGACCTTGGTTGTGTCGCTGCCACAGCTGGAAACAGCAAACACGTCAATAGCCAGATCTCTGGGACACGTTGCAGCGCTGTGCAGAGCGAACAAGGCAGCACAGAGCCCAGCACTGGTTCTCTTGAGTTTCTCTGGCATTTTGCCTGGGCTGAAGAGCCTTGCTGAAAAGCAGAGCCTGGTAACCTGCAAGCAGCACCCTGTGTCTGTAGCTGTACCGATACGGCGGTCCAAGCTGGCACATTCAAAGCAGTGTTATCCCTGCTTCGCACTAGGTCGTGCTGCAGAAATCTAACCCAGGTGATGAAATAGCTAAATGCCATCCGGCTGAACTGAGACATAGGCACCTGAGACCTTGTGCGCACTCAGCAGTTTTACTCAGACTCAAATCTCCAAACCTGCAGGGAGCAGAAGAGCTAAGCCCGTTCCAGCATCGTGCAGCACGGCTGCCTTACTGCGTTTTATAAGCCTGCACACAGCCACTTTTTTGACAGGAGCTCTGCTGTTATTGAGATTTTGTTTATTGGACAGGGTGTTTAGTGCTTTCTGAGTCCCAGTATTGGAGGAGCAGCAGCCTCTCTCACGTGTCTGTAGGCAAAGGTAGTTCACGGGGGGATGCTCACACACAGCGTGCAGCCCCTGCTTGCTAGGGAGCAGCCCTCTTCCCTGAATATTTTGCTTTCTGAATGACTTTCTTTTGGCAGTCTGCCGGAGCTCAGCTTTGGAAGCATCACTAGCATTTTTCTTCTGCGAGGAACTTCTAATTAGAGTACTTCATTTCTCTATTTAGCTATGATTAGGCTCGACTGCCTCTATGCCCAGAAGGAGCACGGATTACTATTTTTAGTCAGGTTGAAAACAGCTGATAGAAACTCTTAGTTTTAGATTGTTGAGTGTTTTTTCTTTATCTAGATAAATTTTAGCATGATACGTTACTCAAAAAAATGCATTTAGGGTCAAAATGCATGTACATGTTTTCACATTGACAAGAAAACGAGATAAATTATGTTGGACATTTTTAAAGGCTTATTCACAGGGCAGGAATAAAATTGAGATTTTTTTGCTTCTGTGATTTAAGAGTATATCCAAAGTGATTCAGATTGTGGGCCAGTATAGGAACCTGTCTTGCATTTCTTGATTTCTTTTTTTTTTCTTTTTGCTGTTTGTCTTTTCAAAAACGTGGGGTCTTCTCACACGTGGGGTGTGAGAACAGAGCGCGCTCAAATGTAGTAAAAACGGAGCTGCCCAAGTGCCTTGCGCTGCTTCTTAAAATGTTTAATACTTCCTGCAAATGTACAGGTGCTGCTACCTGCTGGACGGAACCGTCTCCTTCTGTCTGCAGCGTATCCTGTATCTGGAAGCGGGTGCTTCGTTCCAAGCAGAGCATTAATAACGCCACATTATTTCCTGCTAGGTTGTTTTGCCTTCCCTGGCATGTTTGAGGCTAGCAGTGTATGAAGAAGGAGGAAAATTCATTGGTCATCGGATATTACCCGTCTCAGCAATTCGGCCAGGTAAACTTTTTCCTCTTTGGGGACCCACACTGCATATTAAAAGGAAACAACAAGCCACAATTTCAACTGCTGTAGTCAACAGCAGTTCTGCAGATTTGTAACCACTGGGATTTTGAGTAATATAGCTTATTTTCAAGCAGGAAGATACTATATTTCACCAGAAATTTAAATCTGATTTACACTTAAATCTGGTTTTCTCATTTAAACAAACCAGGAAAACCCATAGAGTTAAGAACTGGAGACATGGTTGGTGCTTGCTGCTCTGCAGCAGATCAACTGCTTGCTCATAGGTTTATGCTGGTGAGCACAATCACACTCTTTTGAGAGGAAGGAGGGCAGCAGCAGGCAGTTTTGGCATGTCGTCTTTGAGCGAATGGAAGAGCGCTGGGAACGAGAGCAAGTCCTGCTGCCATGGTGCAGTGTTTGCAGCCCTGCGTGCAAAGACTGACAGTGGATGTGCACTGAAAAGCTTCTAAGCTTCTAAGCGAACGAAAAATTATTTTATCTTCATTGTGGAAAATCCTGAAGATCTTTTCGGTTCTCTGCCAAATCATATTGTTACTCTTCAGCTTGTGGGATGCCCACCCCTTTGAGCAGCATAGAGCCTTTTCAGAAGGGCGCTCCCGCATGTACCTCCTTTTAAGTTCCAGCTTTTTAGGACAAAGGCCACTATGTTAGACCATACAAGCCCTTCTGAGAGCTCCTACCCACGGGCCAATCTTCTGTGCTGCTGACTTCATGGTTATTTGCGAACACCATGTGATGGAGAACAGTGGGATGATTTTAGCTTCCAGATATGCTGAAATACAGCTCAGAGGAACTGAGAAACGTTTTAAATATGTAATTTCTCTTTCTGTTTTAATTTATTTTATTTTTATTTATTAACTTATTTCTGTTTTAATTTAATCTTTTAACGCCTGAATGAGACATTATTGAAAACTATTATACCTTATTGAAAACCATTATGCTTTTGCAGAAATCCACGGAATTACCATTATTCCCAAAGCAAGGTTTGAACCAGTACATATTACTGAGTGTGTAACAGTTTGTCCCAGAAAAGGCCATCCTGCTGCTGACATATTCTTCCGCTGCCTGTGCGTACAGCTCCATAGTCCCGCCTGAGGAAAGAGCTGCAGTTTCTGAGGCAGAGGATGCAGCTCTAATGGATAGAAAACTTCCTGCAGTTTCCAGAACTTGCTTTTTCGGCAGCTGAGCTTGCCCAGGCGTCCACCTACAGCATCAGACAAGTGTCAATGCACAGCAGCAGGCGCAGGAGTGCGTGGTGGGAGGCTGGAAGAAGGATCTGGGAGCCGACCATTAACTTGGCTCATCTGCACTGTAATGTTGTGCCCTTACTCTTACAGGACAGCTCTCAAAACATCTGCAAATTATGTTTTTGCAAGTACCTTCCTAAGGTTGGTCACACAATAGGGTTTGTTCTGACACGGTCTTTAGAGGAGAGGTGCCGCGTTGCCTTGGTTGTTTAGTTAGATGCCGTGTTCTGGATGAACTAGGACATCTCAGTTTTATCAGCAATTGAGATCCCCGAGTACGATGAAAGTTAGTTTTGAAAATTAAACAAGAGCTGCAAAACTAAAAAAAATCTAGTCAGAAGGTAAAATAGAATATTTCAAAAACAGCATAAATGGCAATTTAGCATCCTTCAGGGACTTAAAGCAGAAATACTCTTCTAAACCTTAATATTCCTGTGCTTTCCTAACAGTCCCTTGTTTGTATGCTTCTCTCTGAAAACCTTAAGGTAAATCCTGCCCTATCGGAGGTTTCTGGAGCTGCTGGCTCAGCTGGCCACACTGTCAATGACAAATGATAACAGGATTACACTGGAAATACCCCGTGTATGCTCTAACCTCAGTGACTCTTATTGTGCAGGCTATCACTACATCTGTTTGAGGAATGAAAGGAACCAACCTTTGACACTGCCAGCTCTCTTTGTGTACATCGAGGTCAAAGACTACGTACCCGATACTTATGCAGGTAATTTGTGATTTTTTTTTTCCTATTGGGAAATATAAAGGTTAATTGGCGTGCAAAATGGATGGCATGTCTGTGACCTGACATAGTGGGATAGCGGTGTTTCGAATAAAACACTGCATCTGACGGGTCATAGTGGCTCATCACTCATGCAGAACAGCTCAATTTGTAGCCGTCTACCTGTGGTTTAGGATCAGCACAAACTAATTTTCAGCAGACTTCATGTGACTCCAAAGGAGGAAGTTTCCCAGACATTTGTCATTGAAACCTTGTTTACGTGACACAGTTGTGCGTAGCTGCTCCTAGGAAGAAGGGAGTGCTGGGCTGTAGGTAGTGCTCCTTGTTGTGCCCTGTGTCTTGGAGCAGGAACCAAGGTGGCCACTGCTGAAAGCCTGTGAAAATCCATCAGAAAACACCACGTTTACAAAAATGCACATCCATGTCACCCAAGCACAAACTCAGACACGTAGTGAAAAGCTCAGCCAAAGCAGCATCTTTTGTCTCCCCTGTTTTGCTCTTAGCTCTTGGTTAAAAAAATGGTGAGCAGGGTCAGTGAAAAAATGCTGCCAGCACATATGTTCCCTTTGCTGGAGTTTGATCTTAGAAAACTTGCACATGATATAGCATGCTCGCTTCCAGTGTTGTTTTTGGAGCCTAAGAATACCTCTAAAGAACAGATCTTTAGAGAAAATACATCTTTTTCTTAAAGCCTGAGGTACACTAGAACAGTACCTTGCAACTGAAGTATTTGCTTTATTTCTTAGATGTGATCGAGGCCTTATCCAATCCGATTAGATATGTCAACCTGATGGAGCAGAGAGCTAAGCAGTTGGCAGCATTGACACTGGAAGATGAGGAAGAGGTGAAGAAAGAGGTAAGGGAGTTTTCAGAGTCCCTGTGAATTACGTTATGGTATGTGAAAGCTGCTACCTTGCCTAGAAAGACAGTAGGAAATATATTTAAGCACCTTTAAAAATCTTACCCAGATTTAGGCTTGGATGTGTTTTTTTAACTGAGGAACTTAGCGCTGTGTGTGTGTTTCCACTGAAATCAGCACGTTGTGGGTCGAGTGCATTAAGAGGTAAGGAGACGCCAAAAGCTCAGTGAAGAATCGTACTAGGTGTTTGATGATGTTCAGTTTTGTTATTTAATAAATGAAGGTCATCATAAGTCATTCCTTTGGTGCTTACCAGTCTGATGCAGGAGTCACCCTTGTAAAAATGATAACTCTGTATCAGTAACTTTTCCTGGAAATAGTGCAGATATTCCAGAATTCTATAGGCTGTTGATACTAATTTGTTTCTGGAGAGAGTATTCTGTTCAGAAACAGACACATCTTGCTGATCCCAATGACTCTACACGTTTCTCACAAGCAAAGAAGCACTTAAGACACCTTATACTATCAAAAAATAGTTTAGGTAAGAAAGGACCTCTGCAGGTCAACCTCTTGTAAGAAAGAGATGTGTATTGTGATGTGTATTTATATAGAATGAGGAATTCAAAGGAATTAAAGAGATTCAGTTTCCCTCAGCTTCAGTCGTTATAACTTGGGCATTTCCTAGCAGTGTTTGAGAAGATCTACCTTGTATTTTAGAGCATGCTTTTGTCTCGTGTTAGGCATGTCGTGTGAATCAAAAGACGCAGATCTCTAGCAAACATGGAGAAAGGCTCTGTGATCCTAAAGTGTTCTTGGCTATAGTGTCTTTCTTCTCCAAATCTCAGATGTGCAAAACCTCATCTGAACTAGATTTTGTAACCAAGAATACATTCCCAAAGCAGACCAGCTGAGTAAAAGTCATTACAATTCAGTGGCCAACAATCGACTCTTTGTGCCACAAGTTTGGCTGAATGAGGACACTGTGAAATGTTCAATAGTATCTTAGACATTTATCTAGGACGCTTGGCACGTGAGATTCTATTTTAATAGCAAAGTCTTTTTTTAACCTAATGCTTTAAATACCTCTTGAGGTCATTTTTACTTTTGAAAAAGTACAGATCTCCCTTGTCTGCGCAGGCTTATTTGTTAGTTTAAGAAAAATTCTGCCACAGAGTAACTTTTAAAGCAACTAGGAGGAGGGGAAGATGAATTGCAGTAGGAGACTTAGGTAATGTTACCAAATGTCAGGGAGCTTGAAAACTCACAGACTAACAGACCTAGTTTAGAAGTACCAAAAAAAACCTTTAAATGAAACTATAGTGATTGTAGTCACATATTTCCTAAAACTATATAATCATTCAAGTAGAGACAGCAGCAGAGGGAGGATAAATTGCCAATTTATGTCTCTGTCTAGATCCACCTTTCCCACCTTGTATTTACAAACACACATGCTAGGTAAGATATGTGGCAGCTGGGCTGCATTTGGAAATCTCCAATTTCCTGACTTCTAAAATAACATTTTCTTCATCAGTGTTTGGTTTCATTCGCTTGCAGAGGCACGTGAGAAGCACATTGCTTAAGAGTTGCAAGTTATTATCATTGTCAATGCAGTTAAATAATTGCAAGCATGTTTGCCAGATATATACACGTATACACCTGGATTGATTTTTTTCTAGGTACAATTCCAAATCTACACACTACTAATGTTCTTGTGTCCAAAGCTACTAGCTCTGATCCCTACCACAAGCCCCTTTCCCTCTGCTCACGGACATGTATTTATCTGAGGTGGGTTCTTGCAGCTGTCAAAGTAGAGGAAATTGAGAGACTTTTTCTTTGCTGTATTAATCTGTAAGCTGCATTTTTGTAAGATGTTCCTCAGGCTTCTTGCAAAAGAGCAGCCAAATAAGCTACTTAATAATAAACTATTTTGAACAAATAAATTTAACCTTTCTATATATCTTAGAATTACACTGTTAATTATCAGTGTAATAACATAAATCAAGAACACTAAAAATTGGTAAAACTTACAGCAACTATTCCGTGTTATTTTGCAGTGTTCTTATCTTGAATATGACACAAAGTCCTAGCTTTAGGTTTCTGACCAGTATTTAATTTCAGAGCTTTACTTCAGCCTTGCTCTAGAGTAACTGCTCTGCACAGAGGGCTTCACAGAACAAAAACACTGAACTACCTGCACTGTGGGGCTTGCACATTTAACTGCCCCCTTCTGAGTATGATCTCCAACCCCTTTTGTTGTAAAAATAAAAATGCCAATATGTAAGTATGTACTTGCACAGTATCAGTCTGTTTTAAGAGTAAATATACCACGACTAAAAAGACATGGCACTGAACAGAGTAGAAACTATTTTCCATAAATACTGTAAAATATAAAAATTATAGCACATATTACAAAAAGAAGAAGAAGAAAAGAAGAAATGGAGTACTCTCCATTAAAGGAAAATCATGTTTACTTTAGCATTCTGGGTGATGAATTATGAGAGGAGAAAGTGCTTTGTCATTAAATTAGATTGCTTGATGCACTGAAAATTACTCTTTATTCACTTCCTGATCCTGTCTCATATTTCTGCTTCAGTTACTGAAAACAGATGTTTTCTGTCCAAAACTGACAGGCTGTATGAGCAGTTTCTCAATACCCCCTGATGTAGCATCTTGCCGCTTACAAACCTAGTCCCAAAGATGATGATACCCACTTTCACGTGCAGTAGCTTTAGGGTACAAGCTTGCCAGAAGTTAGAAATTCTAGCTTTATTTTGTATCAAATGTTGACGATTGGGGTGGCAAATGTTCTTTTTGCTAAATTAATGAATTGCCTCCTGTGAGGTGGATAGATTTATACCACCACAGCTCCTGCCATTCATTCTACTATGAGGAATGCTGGTGAGGTCCTTTCTTTTATTGCAGTTATTCTTGTTTTAGATAAATGAAGCTTGGCATGGCTTTCAGTTGCATAATGCTCCCAACTACAGCATTTCTCAGCTATAATTTTGAGAGAAATAGACTGTTGAGAGAGAAATACGGAGTGATGTCAGGGCCGAGAGGAAGGAAATCAGCAGCAGGAGCAGCACAGAGCGGTTAGGTCGGGTTTTGACTCCGTTGATGCAGTGGCCCTATGGTGTGCAAGGCAGGGTGCGATGCACGTGGTAAACCTTCAGGAAACCAGAGAGAGAGAGAAAAGATTGCGGAAAATGCTTAAATATTTGGATACCACAGATGTTTTTTATTCAGCAGGATGGAGGTACTGTTTACATATTATCCTTGGAGTATAATTAGAAGAATGAACAATGTTAGGAATCAGAAGTATGTCTCCGTGCTGTAAGAAATGGTGAATAACAATAGGGCTGTGTGTATCTCTGAAATTTAAGGGCAATTTTGTGTACACATTTTGCTCGCAGCAGGGATTTGAGCAATATTTTCATGCCGGTATCTGCATTATTTCTAAAACAGTATTACAGCGCTGAACAACGCTTTCCCATAAAATACAGATTTCACATCTGGTGCAGCTAATATATACTGAACTGAAAAACGTCCCTATTGAGTTATATCTACGTAGAATAAAAATACTGTTACAGAATAATACATACTCTATTTCTTTTTGAAATTTACCCTGCAAAAATGAGCCACCTGTTTTACCATGACCCTTAAAAGATACTTTTTTTTTTTCCTTTTCTTTTAAAATGATTACTTCGTAGCCTTTACAGAATTTTACAATTTAAAAGGGGGCTAAACTGGATCTAAAAATAAAAAATTTTGATTTTGTTACTGAAGAAGAGTAATGTAAATCATTATGTATTTTCAGGTTGACCATGGAGATGCACCATCAGAAGCCAACAGTGAACCCAGGCCAACACCAGCAGAAAATGGGGTGAATTGCACTGCCTCCCTCACACCGAAACCAGCAACTCAGGTGGTCCATAGCCAACCAGCACCAGGTAAATCAATAGCAAGGTCTTTGTAAAATAAACCTGCGTAAAGATTTTTTCATGTGCTTTAAAGAATAAAAGGGTTTTCTTGTATGTGTAAACAGGTAGGCATTTTCCCCCCAGTCTTTTTCAAATACACAAATATCTTCTACCTAAGAAAGTTGTCTTTGGTCTGAAATTGAAGATCATTATGAGCAATGTGTGCTCAATGTTTGCTCTTTGTTGTTATAACAAGTGTGGAAATCTCCTTGACTTTTACAGTTTGCCTAATTTGTGCATGTTGTTAGATCTTATTCTGCATACACAATACACAATACATTTTTAGATACTTATATGTTCTATATACTTTCTATTATACTTTAATAAATATTTGCTAAACCACAGTGTTTATAATTTTATAACTGCAGTCTGCATAAGCTTCATCTAACTGACTTCTAAGGAGCTGGATTGATCTTCAGACTTTTTGCACTGGCTTCATAATATAAAGCAGTTGTGCTAACCATCAGCCTAACATAAATGACTCATCTGAGTGGTATCAGTGAGTTCAGTAACATCCTTCTCATAAGTAAAACATGGAAGCTCAGGTGGGTTATTAGTATGTGTTGCTTTCCATGTTGCTACATTTTCCGTTGAAGAGATGTGTTTTCTCAGATGATTAATAAATGCTGATATCAGCATATGTTTTATGTCAACTGTTGTGTTTTGA
>JAWLRI010000888.1:1815535-1835209 GCA_034781795.1 Crypturellus tataupa
TTGAAGAGATGTGTTTTCTCAGATGATTAATAAATGCTGATATCAGCATATGTTTTATGTCAACTGTTGTGTTTTGAAATGCAGTCCGGCAACACAGCAGTGGTTTTAAAAGAGGCAGAGTCATTGGTCTCTTTTATCTCTAGGTTCGATGAAAGCACCTGCCAAGACAGAAGATCTTATTCAGAGTGTCCTCACAGGTAATAAATACACAAGAAACACATTTGTGAAATGGGCCATCTGGCTTATATATTTCTTCCAGTGATTGTGATTGCAGTAAGTCATAGAAAATGTACGTACCAGCTCTTCTTCCTCAGCTTTGAGGCATGGAATGTCTGAGCACCCAGTACTGCATCCCTGCAGGAAATCTTTTTTGAAATGTCCTGGTTTTACAATCTTCCAGGCACAACGCTATGTTACCATTTCACACAGGCGAAAGAATGCATTATTATCAAAACTGAAGCTAAGTTGCTCCAAATATTGTGAACAGAAGTGAAATTATTTTGTCTCCATTAGCTTTGCAGCACTCCCGTTACTCCTGCAAAATCACAACTGCTCTTGTGACGCTGAGCAAACTGGCTGCCAATCAGCTAGTGCCCTATTGAACAACAAATATTGAACAACAATATTTCCAAAACCAGAGATTTTAGATTTCAAATTCAGTTTATTTTGTAGACATTCCCCTAACTTAGAACTCATTCCATGCCCAAGTGTTGTGTAGGCCCAGATTTAGGTGTGGAGAACAGATAAAACCCGTGCAGGTCAGCGTGCTGTTTGCCTTGCGGTCTCCCCAAAAGGCAATATGAAGAGACTGGCCCTGAGCACAGGCAAACTGGTCTCATACACCCGTTCTCCAGAGGGGTCTGGGAACGGACTTCGCTTTGGCTTTCCCGTATTGGCATCCCCAGATCACACAGACCAGGGGAAGTAAAAGAGACTCTCCGAAATAGCAAAGACAACCTGAAATGGCTGCTTGCTCCCCCTCGGTTGGTAACATACCCTGGAAAAACTTCTCTAGAGAGAAGTTCCATTATTATAACTTCTCTAGAGAGAAGTATCCATTATTAATGGATAAAGAAAACATACATTTATATACATTTGCGATAGTTGGGATGGTGGGAACCTTCACCACCTGAAAGGGGTTGAGGAATGAAATAAGTGTTTCTATTTTGGGGGCCTTCTTTTTGTTCTAAATTTTCACTTTGTTTCACTTTATACAGAGTTTCCAGTTTTACTTGTTTATTTCCAGACGAGTTTACTTGGTTGGTTGAAGCTAGTGCCTCTCGCTTAACGTCAGTAAAGAACCGTACTCTGTCTCCTTGGCTGCTGATGGCAATCTCTGTGTGCTGATAATGTCGGATTTCAGTCCGGGAACATTGAAGTGGCTTTTGCTCTTGCCATTGCAGAAGTGGAAGCCCAGACTATTGAGGAGCTGAAACAACAGAAGTCATTTGTCAAGCTTCAGAAGAAACACTACAAGGAAATGAAGGACCTTGTGAAGAGGCATCACAAGAAAACCACTGATCTTATCAAAGAGCACACTGCAAAGTATAATGAAATCCAAAATGACTACCTGCGACGAAGGGCGGTTTTAGAAAAAACGGCAAAAAGAGATAGTAAGAAAAGGTATATTGAATACAGCTTTCCTGCTGTTAGTATTAAAGATCTTTACTCAGTCTTGTTTTATGGTAGACAAATACTATGGAGGTGACATTAGGGTACGGATAAAAATCAAAATCAAAGACTTTGGTATAGAGAAATCAGTGTGGATCATCAGACAAAACCTTCCTCCTGATATGTGATATGCTGCCGCTTCTCTGGAAGGTAGATAAGATTTTCCTGGCTTCATAGCTCCTTCCTTGTAAATGAGGGCACACGATGTTTGTGTCCAGAGGCTCCCAGCTCTGATACTGGTAGCTAACTCAGCTGTGCTGGCAACAGCAGCCAGTGGTTTGGTGGTGGCCTTAATGGTAAACTATGTGGTGGGCCATCTGCTACATGAAATCCCAGACTCACAGCATGGTTGAGCTTGGAAGGGACCTCTAGAGATCACCTAGTCCAACCCCCCTGCTCCAGCAGACTGAAGGGGTTCAGGAACCAGCCTGCAGCGGGAAAGAGCTCCAGGCCATCTGGATGATGTATTTTACCTTCCTGCTCAGGTCAGTTGTGGTGTTCCTGCTCAGGTCAGGTCTGTGTTATCAGAGCAACCCATCACCTCCTTCACTGGCCTCCTTTAGGAGAAGGAATACCAGACCCACACAGCCCTACACTTGATAATGGGACTTTATTATATAGCGACTTTTTCAAGCAAAGGGAGTTTTTTTCAAGTAGCAACAAATAATTACCTTGTCCATACTGAAGAATTAGTTTACTCAGGCCATCGGAGTGCGCTTTCTGGAGGCAAAGCAAGACCTGAGTATCAAAAGAAACACAATTTAGTCCTCTGTGATGTGATTATTGTTGGATAGAGTGAATATTCTGAATTTGTTGATGGAAGCATTGTCTCTGGGTTAGAACCCTGATAAAAACCTGGTTGTGGAGTACAAAGCATCCGATATATTTACATGAAAGAAACTCTTGATAAGAGTTATTAATTTCTGACCACAGCTTAAATGATGATCCATCTAGATCACCTTAGGCCTCCGTAATGACTTCATCGCTGAGTGCATCCCCCGTCTGTGCCATATCTCTTCCTCAGTCTTACTTTGCCCTATCATTTTTTCTTGCTCTTGTCATTTTTACTGTATTTGTTTAGACAGTACTGAAGAAGCATTGCATTCTTGATTAGCTGTTTGAAATACAAAGACTCCTGTGATTTAACCTGTTCACAGCTATCATTTTGTTTATATATGGGGGGTCTTTTTGTTAATAAGCTCATTCTTAACTTAAGGCAAAACTTACACCCAAACAAGTAGAATCAGTATCTAACATTGCTAAAATCGAGTGTTTAATCGGGCAAGGGTACCCCTAGATTTCTCTTTCTCTCATCAGGGCAGCATTCTGATTTTAACACCATTTATTTCTTAAAGCAATTAAGTAATCACAGAAGCCCTTTAATTTTTGCATAGAACTGATCAGTTGCTATTCCTAATAAAGAAGAAAACATGAACGGGGCAATAAGAAAATTTCTTGATACTTTTTGGGAGGAGACCATCACAGAAGACAGCTACAAGCATTCTCTGGCTGCTGAACGTATTATAAGTAACTGGGATTCAGGCCATAAGCTCTCTCTAGCAAGGAGCTTATTCATTTTTGCTTGCCTCATTTAGCTTAATAGGAACATAATACTCGTGGTACATCTGTGCTCAGCTGCCCCTAACTGTAGCCCATTTTCAGGCTTGGAGCTGCTGCCTTCAAGTTTTCTAAACTCCCTTAATGACTGGTTGTCAACCGCATGTACTGTGACATTTTATATGCTGAATTTTCCAACATTGATTTGTGGGACAGATAGTGCCAGACAAAATAATTTCAGGTTTCTTTCTTTTCTCTAGCATATCCTGTTCAAATTTAAGCAGGAAAACAAACTGAGTAAATAAAATGACTCATTCATCTCTGCATGAAAAGGATTTTTTTTTATATATTTCACCGTGATCTGACCATAAATCATTCATGATAATCAGCCAATAAAACCCTTCACTCCCTTTCATTACACCAAGCTGTCACAGTAATTTCAGAGATGTGAAGTTTTATGTGCAGATACTAGGAAATCTGAAGGTTAAAAAATAGATTTTGAATTTCAAAAAGGCAGACGTGTATTTAGGGTGATTTGGGTGAAACTTGCAAGTACACATTATCTCAAACAAAACTTTTAATAGAATACCGCTTCCCAGCAAAAAGGCAGTTTTTATCTTTTAAACTATTACGACAGTCGTCTGCCTGTAACTCGAGTACAAATCACTACTTTATCAGGAGTCTGTGTGTCGGATTGTCATAAAAATGCATTTTCTGTGGTCAGCAGCCATCAGTGTTTTATGCCCCGTGTCTGAAATTCAGCCAAGCTTTGGAGATGTTGATATTTGGGGGCTGTGTATTTATCTGCTTGTATTTTACGGGTGTAAAAACTGATGAAAACAGCTTCGTGGTACCTGAGCTGTGACTGCAAAACTTGCTGGGCTGGATATACCCCGGGCGCCTTAGAGATGCAGTGCGGGGCGGCGCGTAGCCACGCGGTGACGCGGGGCCGGCGGGTGCCCGTGTGTCCTTGCAGGTCCGAAGCGGGGAGCCCAGACCACAGCTCCTCGACCATTGAGCAGGAGCTGGCCGCGCTCGACTCGGAAATGACCCAGAAGCTGGTGGAGCTGAAGGAGAAGCAGCAGCAGCAGCTGCTGAACCTCCGGCAGGAGCAGTATTACAGCGAGAAGTACCAGAAGCGGGAGCACATTAAGCTGGTACGTGTGCCACGGCGTCTGCTGGTCCTCAGCCCTCCCTCCGTGGGAAATGAAGGCAGGGAGATGGTCTGATGGAGCCGGGTTTCCCTCTGCTCGGAGGCCAGGTCAGGGCTTGATTTCCTCCAAGGGTTTTTGATGCTCCAAGCACACGGCAAGGGCTTTGGAAAGAAGGCATAAGGGCAGCATGATGATTATTGCCGCTGAGTCCTCCAGTTACGTAGTTTCCAGTTTATCGCTGTGTTTGGATGGTGTTTCCATTTTGTGCTGTCACTTTTTTAGACATGCAGGACTCGAGGAGGCAGGACTAGCTGGAAAACAAACTGAACCGAACGCCATGAAAATAAACAAACAAAAATAGCTTCAAACATCCCCCGGGGCACCAAGTTGTGCCTGCAAATAGCCTTCTTGCAGACTGAGTGCTTTCAGGGAGGCAGGGCATCATCTATATCTGATAAAGAAACGTTTTGCATGTATCAGGCCAAGGCAGCTTATGTTTTTACAGCTGGAGTTGGCTGACAGCTCTGTTAGGATCCCAGGCCCTCTGAGCTGCAATAGAGGAGCTTTGGCAGATGGAAGCTGATGCTGATGAACGTTCTGCAGCCGAAAGGGACGTTTGTACAGGGTGCTGTGGAAGTGCAAACTGTGTCCGACTCCAGAAGATCCTATCTAATTCCTATAGGGCAGCTCCCAGGAGCTCCCTGGGTGTGAGTCACTTGGGTGCTCAGGAGCAGGTTGAAAAGCTCCCTCAGCATCTAGCCCATGTTCATACCTGTTTGCTCAGAAAGTTAAAATTAGTGGAAGCACTAGAGGATGATATGTACTTTTTTTTTTTAATTATTTTTAGTTTGCTATAGTAAAGTATTTTTAATTCCTAGAAAAATAAACCATTTTAGACTCTCACGGTGGTGAGGGTTCACTTTGTAAGTTAACTCCTTTCCAGTTTCAAAATGGAAGATGGCAGTTCCCAAAGCCTAGTCGCGATTTCTCCATTGCTGAGGTACCATCATAATAAGTGAATTCTTTAACCTAGAGCATTTCGACTGTTTTCCCTCTGAGCTGTTGGAATTAATATTTGTTCTGATTAAAATTAGTCTTACAGACAAATGTGTAAGGCCAAAACACTCCCCTGAGTGTTCCTGCATGTTTATTTTCACTGCAGGGGACCCTGAGGCACAGATAAGTTAGGAATCTTAGCTTCTTCACAGCTCAGTCAACTAGAAGTTCTCTTTTTTTTTAATAATATAACATTTATACGTGTCTGCCACATTTTTGAGGAAAAATTAGATTCATGCATGGTGCTTAACTGATGATTTTTTTTTTTTAGCTTATTCAGAAGTTGACAGATGTAGCAGAGGAGTGTCAGAACAACCAGCTAAAGAAACTGAAGGAAACCTGTGAAAAGTAAGGTGCCATTCCCTTATAATTGATCACAGCTCCCTATGTTATGTTTGGATACATTCCGAACTTACCTTTATTTTCCTCACTTTTTAGAGAAAAGAAAGAATTGAAGAAGAAAATGGACAAGAAGAGGCAGGAGAAGATCACAGAAGCAAAATCTAAGGATAAAAATCAAATGGAAGAGTAAGTGTATCCTTGAATGCATCTCCTCACATATTCTGAAGAGACGCAAGGTTTTTCAAAATTGGAAAATCAAAAGGTCTCAACCCTAAATAGAGGGCAGCTTTTAGTCAGACAGGAATCGCTGACTAGAGGAGTGCAGTCCTGTCTAATTTAATTTCTTGGGACAAATCTAATCTCCTGTTCTGCAAGCCGGCTGCGGAGGGCCCATCGCTTGGGTTGGACGCGTGTTTGTGTCTGCCTAAAAGAGCTTGGGGGACAGAACAGTTCACTGAGAGCCTCTTCCAAACGCTTCCTTCCAAACACTGCTGTTCTGAGTAAGGCTATAAATAGACTTAGGGGCTTCAGTTCCTGCAACTTTGAATCCCACCTTAGCATCGGTTTTCACTTGTGAGTTGTCTTTTCTTCTTAAAGTTGTTAAAGCTGCTCTCTAAATAGCAGCAACGTGTCGGAGGGTTTGCTCTCCTTTGGTGATGTATTTCCCCCAGATGCTGTGCTGCTGATTCTCCTCCAGTGAGAATTCTCTGCAGTTACTTCTAGCGAAAGAGAATTGATCTCGGAGGGTGCAGTTTCTGTGAGCGGGGACAGAAACATTAATTTAAATTGATCTATGCACCACAAGACAATGCAAATTGAAGTTGTGCAAGTTGATGATATTCTTCCCAAGGGTATCCAGGTTTGTTTATCCTTCATCTGTTGTGGCAAACAGCTCAGAAGGAAAATGAAACATGTAATCTTAAGCTATTTGTTAACTATTTTAGTAAAATTCAAGAGCAGTTAACAATGCAGGAAGGACACTAAAAGTCCAAAATACACAGTCACAAGCAGACACGTGTATGCGCACACACAAAAGGGCACACACAGGAAGCTGCTTTAAGAACAGAGATTAAGAGCTCTCTTTAGCATCTTAGAGAAAAGAGAACAAAATGACAATGTTTGATGATGAAAAAGGGGGAGAAATATTTAAGATGGCTGTCATTGTTAAAATGGCACGAAAATCATAGTAGAAACCAGAAGTTGGCCATTGTTGTACTGTCAATTGCAGTAGGGAATTATTTGCCAGCTGAGATGATGAGACACCAGAGAGAAAGGTTTGAAAACAGGCATAAAAGATAAAAGTATTTTTCTTTTATTTTCTTTTTATTTTTTCCTCGTGTTTCCCAAGGGCTTTCCTTTGCCAGGATTTTGAAAGCGCCCGTGGGAAAGGTGAGATAGGAGCTGCGTGGGAAAGGGTGCGTTTGCCAAAAGCAACAGTTTGTCCTCGCCCGTAATGTAGGACAGGGTGTAGGAGACCTGTGGTGAATTCCACCTGAGTCATCTGTGGCAACTGTTCCCTGGGAGATGTTCTTAACACGTATTTAGGAAAGACCCTAACACACAATATATTATATTAATACACATATATATGTGTATAGATGTATATACAATACACACACACATATATAATGCATATATAGTGTATTATATATTATATATGTGTTATATATATATGATATATTACATTATTTTTTCTTTTCTTTTTTTTTTAATTCTTAGATGTGCCCAGGGCTTTTATAACTACCTAAAGATATCAGATTTTAGTGCCACCTGAATAGATAACAGTTCACTGTTCCGGACTTAAGTTTGAGAGTCCTGGATCTGGTCAACTCAGGTTTCCAGGAGTTATTATTTCCTGTGCCTTCAGCCTTTCAGGGGATCTCTTCTTCAGCCTTTCTCCATAAGCTACCTAATAACAATCTCACTGAGTCAGTTAAAATCCAGATATTTCATCGAGGTTCAGCTTTCTGCGGTATGAGCAGCAGAGCTGTGTATTAAAATTGACTCTGCAGTAAGCTCTGAGCTTAGCAGGAGTTTTGCCGTTACCTCCACAACCTCGCCAATAGGGTCCGTTTGCTGGCAAGGACTGCTTCACTACACTATCATGTGCCACGGTGGCTCTGGGCATCAACTTCTGGTTGTTTTAGAAGTCCCTTTAGGGACCTGAAGAATGCAGCCATCACCTTGAACGTCCATCCCCAAAGACCCTGTGTGGGGATAACGTGTTGAGGTTGGTTGTGGTGGAGGGTGAGCACTGCATGCAATTGAGGTGCTCCCTCCTGTGCGTGACACGTGCAGAGAGCAGACCCATACGTCCAGCACGTGGCCTTGCTCCTTCCACAGGGAGCTGTGGCAGGTGAAAATGCATTGACATGGTCTCATTGACTGCAATAACGTTGCGATTGCTCCTCCCCAGAGAGAAGACTGAAATGATCCGATCGTATATCCAGGAGGTGGTACAGTACATCAAAAGGGTATGTCAGACCAATGCATGTGTTTGTTTGCCATTTGGGGGCAGGGGACAATGTCAACCTGCACATTTACACCGAAGATTAAAAGCTTCTAAAGTGTAGCTTATGCAAGGGCAGGTTTTTAGCAGATACTGTGTGGACTACAATTGTCATTCCACTCACTTAAAGCAAAACTGGAATTTCATGTAATTCTTGAGTAAACATTAATCAGTCTTTGGGTGTATGATGGTGAGAGGGCAATTTTTAATACAGTGATTTGATCACTGAATATTTGGTGATTTTTCATGGAAATGTACGGTTGCTTTCAGATACTGAGAAAGGGTTGGTTTGGTTTGCTGTTTTTCTAATTGGCTGGCTGGCTCATGACTGTAATGGTAGCATAACAACTCCTAGAGCTACTAAACATTTAATTGCGAAGTATATTTTAATATTCATTACATTTGTGTAGTTTCTGAGAGTGCTGTAAATACAAGTCAAATAATTTAATTACAGATGTAAGGTTTTCGCTAGTTGGCCCATTTTTGCTCAAAAAATGCTTTGTTTCAGGAAACAACCTGCAGAATGTGGTTAGCAATTTGAGTAGGTTTAATTCCTGCTGGAATCAGACACATGTTTGTCCTCCATTAAATGAGATCCAAAATTTATCAGCATGCTCATGCAGCACGCTGGGGCTGTAGGTGCTCAGGTTCTGGGACAGATTTATGCTTTTAGTAGCACTACAGTCTGCAGTAAATATTTTAGACATTTCTTATTTTAAAATCCTACGTGTGAAATTTTATATATATTGTACACATAAAACTGCTATTGCTGGGGAGTTCAGTGATGCTTATGAGAATGGTATGTAAGCTTGTATTAGAAATAGTCACAATTTTGATTATAATATTTTTATTTTGGTACATTAAAAACTTGGTCGGGAGAGGGTGGTAAAGGAAGGGATGTGCAATGCCTGAAGCAGGACTCTGTTTTCTCATAGCTAGAAGATGCTCAAAGCAAAAGACAGGAGAAACTTGTTGAAAAACACAAGGAGATTCGTCAGCAAATACTGGATGAGAAGCCGAAGGTAAAGAGTTGTGAACAATGTTACATTGCTTGAAAATGTTCTTCAGAAAAGAAAGTGTTCAGTGCATCAGGTAGACTGATGCTTAAACGTGACAGTCCGAACATAAACCATAGCTGTTTTTGCTGATGTTGAAGATAAAACAGATTCCTTGTAACCAGCGAGGAGTACTGCCACCAGTCTAGATAGCACATAAGAGGGTTTGTTTTTTAATACTTCCGTATTGTTAAAGTCTTCAGCATAAATGCTGCTTCTAGCCAGCAGAGTGTGCCCTTGGCTGCAAGGTGCTCTGGCTGTACAAAAACAAAACACAGTTTACATAGGAAAACAAAATAAGAGAGATATCTTTTTAGCATGCTTCCTCAGATATTTATGATAATTGATGGGGATATATTTTTCTGGAAAACCGTGAGCAATTTTCATAATGTTCGTGCTTAATATTATATATTATGAGCTGGATTTTCTCTTATTTGATTTTATGCATTGCGTCTATGTGCAATATCCTGGAACACAAACATCTTTTTTGATTCTCAAGACAGTGGGCTGAACCTTGCTGCTATTGAACCTAGTGGTAGTTTTACCACTGACTTCAGTGGAGAAAATTCAGAAATCTTCATATGGATATGATTTTTCTGTGGGGAAAACCTCTGTAACTCTGTTGTATAGAGACATGTTTTCATGAGATTTCATATCCAAGTGTGATTCTTCATAGCCTTTTGTGTCATCTCTGCTTCCATGTTTCCTGCACTAGCTCAAATATGTGTTCTAGGCTTCACTTTTAATTTCTTGTCTATGTTCACAGTCCTAATGTTTCCCTGCTTGCATTAGACCTGGAAATTTAGTATTGGTGTCAGCTAATCAATGTTGTCATCTTATTTCTGTAAAATAGCAGGAGACTCAGTCTAACGTCTGAGTAGATAGCAGTAGGCAGTAGTCAAAAAAAAAAAGAAGCATATTTGGATATCTGACTCTCTACTCTGATTTTAACACTCATTTTGTAAATAAGTCAGAACTTTTAAATGTTCTGGGCATTTGGGTCAAAATAAAGTCTTGATAAGTTTTGAATTTGATTATTCAAATCATGATCACGAGCTTCCCAGACATATTCTAAATATGTCTGGGATTCTAAAAATGCTGAAGGTAATTCAAAGAAAATCAGTCAGTACTTCTAATATCAGTTTTTCACAAATATTTGGATGCTTAATTACTTCTTTGTGCCTGTAGCCTTTTCTTTCTTTTTCTTTTTTTTTTTTTTTCATTTGCTGATCCACTAATACATAGCAGGTCTGTACGGAGAAATTGTCCCTAAGTACCTGGGTTGCGTTTGGGAGGACTGTGCTGGATGGGCAGCATTAGACTCTTTCCTTCAGCTGTTGCCCTGCCAAAGTGGGGCCATGGCACTGAGCAACTGCAGATCCCTCGTCTGTCCCTGCATCCGGCCATCGGCAGCAATCAGGGAAAAAGCCTCGGAAGTAGCTTGTCTCCCAGGGACTGGCCGCTTTCCCGTGCTTCCCACATGCTGAAATGCAGGGCCTCTGGGGAGTACATGGTGGTATATGCCTTGTAGTGGCATGAGAGCATTTAGGCAATACATTACTACTCATTTTATTAGTCTCTTTTTATCTTTTGGTTCATATTCCATATTCATATTTGCTTCCCAAGCTTCCTTAGTGACAGGGTATATGTTATAAAACAGAGCAAATATCTTCACAGTTGAGAAGAGCCAATGTATTTAATGCAAATACCAACCCTTTGAAAAGTAACTTTCTAATGGGCTGGCTTCTCACATTTCTATAGCCTTACTCCCACTAAACTTCATGCTAGTTCTGTCCAAATGGTTTTCTAGCAGGATCAACTCAACCTCTAAAGAAAAATGCTCATATTTTAAGGGGGAAAGGATTCCTACTGTTGTATTCTTGCCAATGAAGCTACTGGAGAGAGATGTGCTGTCATTTATCACTGTAATTTGGTTATTTATCGGTGACTAAGAGTTGGTGGTGTTACGTCTCGGCGTACAGAGCTCTGTGATGACCAGCAAGAACATCGCTTCCCAGGGCACGGGCAAGAGGCTGCCAGAGCAATGAGATTAGTCCTTGTTGAGGTGGGAGTTTGCAGCCTCCTCTGGCGCGGTGCCGCTAGGTCACCAGAGGATAATTTGCCTTAGGGTCCTGGCGTGAGACAACACCTTGTAAAAACTGCTCAATCCCCATGCAGAGTAGCCCTGGATGCTGAAGGCAGAGGGCTTTTTGCTTTGCTTAAAATACCAGGTTTCTAGATGGAGGCACCTAACTCTGAATTGATATATGCCTTTAAACTCTGAATTTCCCCCATTTCTTTATAATGTTTCGATGTGAGACCATGTTTCAGCTTCTGTTTGCAGGGCTCTCATATGAAAGATGCCTTTCTGTCATCTAAGAGTAGAAGAGAGTTTTAGTTCCTGAACTGATGCTGTGAGGAAAAAGATTAGAAACAATTATACTGCTTGTTCTGATCCCATTGAAGTCAATGCAAAGACTGGCTTTATGGGCCCTAAATTTCATACTCCATCTGCCAAGGTCATGAGGATACCTTAATTCGGCACTTCTCTCTGATGCTGTAGAATCTAGAAAACATCAAATCCCTGTTGGTGTATGGGGACAGGCCAACCATTTCCACAGCCATGTGTGGAAAAGGAACGTCTCGCCTTCTTAAGAAGTCAAAGACCGACTGATCATATGCCAAGGAATTGAGAGTCATTTTAGGGAAAGTTTAGTGGAAACAAATTTAGATGCTTGCATGCTACTGTCTTTTTCGTAACACCATCATCACTATACAAGCCCATATATTTTTTTCTCTTCTTCTTTGTTTTTTTTCCTTTTAATTATATTTTTGCAGCTCTATTATCAGCAACAGCCTATGCTTATTTTCCTCCCCATTCTACCTCTTTGTCGTTTTCTCTTAGTTCCTAACACCCATTGAGCTTGTCCTGCCCTTATCTGCTTTCCCTTGAGCATCTCTTCCACGTACTCTGAAAGCTGCTCTAGAAACACGGCTCTTTACCCCTCGGTGCTGAATTGGGTACATTAGAGCAGTGTGTGATTTTAGATTAGCCACTCGGGTGCCTCTGGCAGCCCCTGAGTGAGCACGACGGGCTGCGTCGAGGATGGGCATGGCCATTGCATCTCGGTTTCTTTGTTCTTGACAGACTGTGCATCAAATTAAACACAAATCAAGTGCATTTCCTCCCTCTCCCCTCTTTCCTCCCATTTCAGTGTAATTACCAAAATCAATACACATGAGACATGACAAGGAATTAATTATTTTCCTGAGAATTGCCTCACTTACAGTAAATAGACCCAGGCCCCCTCTAATTGAAATCAATGAGAGTTTTGTTGTTGAGGCTCGTGGGCCTCACTCCGAATGGGTGTAACTCATGCAAATATCAGGCTATTAGCCGAAACTCCTGTGCTACTGCAACAGCCCCAGCTCCCATTCCAGATAACTGGACTCTTTGGGACCACGTTCTTGCAGTTGGAGCTGTCGAGGGAGTTGTCAGGTGGCTCCTGGTTCTGTAGCCTGTGCTCATTTCTCTGCTCCCACCTACTCTGCCATCCACAATCCCACCTTAGCCAAGTCCTGCCAGGTGGTTTGTGCTCCCATAGGGATGGGGAAGCCTCACACTCTTCAGGGAAAGGCTTTACCCAAGCAAGGGATGAATCAGTTCTGTAGGGAAGCCATAAAGTGTGCTAACTTCCTTCTAAGTGTTGCCTTTCTTTCTATTTTTCCATGTGAATGGAGTACAACTCTAAGATATGAAGTGTAATGGCAACAATTATATATGTATACGTATATTTATATATGAAACTTGGTTTGTGATGACGGAAAGTATAAGCAGCTGAGGCATACTAAATCCCTTTCACAGCATACATTTATTATCTCACAGCATGACATGCATTATTAATTGCATGCAATGGGACTTACATGTCCACCAACACTTATATATCCAATCTATAATTAATATTAGCCCTGTGCCTGAAAAATTTATGAGGTAAAATGTCACGTATTCAAGGACTTAAAGAACAAATGAGTGAGATGCTGATCCTTTGCAGTAGTAAGGTTCCTGTAAATCCAGTGTCATCTTTTCATTCTGTAAGGACTGGAAGGGACCCCCAGGGACTTTTGTTTGTGGTCTGTTTTTTACAAGAAAATCACTGTTCATGTAAGATTATTAATAAAGCAATACTGGGCAATATTACTGAAATATTCGAAGACCTAATGAGTGATTTCATACATTTCAGATCCATACATTTGGGTTTCCTGGAATATCTAAAAATATATTGATCTCTGGGAAAGTTACAGCTTCTCATAAGTGCTTTAGATAAAGTATTGTGTCCATCTTCTGCAGATGAGGTCAGTAGAACTGCTACTGAGAGAAAGGCCTCCAGAATCACCTCTGGAATCCTGAAAACAAGTGTCTTTGGCAGTAGTTTTAGATTAGATTTCAGCAAAGCACGGAGCACAGAACCACTCACCTGCAAGGAAGCATTTCTTAGGAGCTTTGAGGACTATTCCAGTGCCATTTCACCTAACTGCACAGGACTGCACAGTACCAATGCAGTCTCCTTTACACTTCTGGAGGAAGCCAAACTTTCTTTTGAGTTAGCTGCATTGCAGCTCAAACATTTCCACATGCTTTCCAGTTTAACCACGGGCAGCAATTCAGGAATTCTGGGGAAAGAGTTTGGAGAAGAGGTTATTTCAGCTTCCCGAGTTGCATGAGACTTTGCACAACGTGGGTTTGGATTGAATGAGAGGGGCATTTTCCTCCTAAAATAGTATTCAGACTAAGTGCAGAAAGGCCTGAAAAAAGTCAGCTGATAGACACCCTATTATTTCAGAAGGTCTCATTTTGTTTCTCCATGCTTAGGTAAAAATTTTCTTCTTCTATTTGTATCTTTTACTAGTTTTACCATCTCCAAAGTTTATACAGAGATCTCTCTTGAATCTATGTCTGTTAAGCTAAAAAGAGTTATAGCAGTATCTGCCAAAGAAGCACAGAAATAAGAGGACTGGAAATAATTTAGTGTTTGTTTCACTGTTCAGCTTTGGTTTTTCATACTTGCATGCTATTCAGAGGGGAATAATAAAATGCTGTTCTGCCTCATTAAATGGGCAATAACATGAAGAAATGAGTGGAATTTACTTAGCCTCAATGAGCAACAAATATTTTCAAAGAATGTTTTTACAAAACCAACATTTTCTAGATTGAGATTACGAGCTCTCCCTTTGACTTGATCTTTTAGTATCTGTCATCTCCACACTTCTGTATCTCATGGTATGCATTTAAACTGAAGGGTAAACTTCTTATGGACTATTCACTTGGGGACCTAAGCGCTTTGCTCAGCATGGAAAGTCCTAAGCAACAGTCATCCTAATTATCTAATAAGCTTTGAGTAGCTTAAACCCTGATGTTTGCTTAAATGTTATGTTCGTGCAAGTGTTAGGTAGTCCCTAGTGCAGGCTGTTTCTTCAGAAAACTGGGATTGTCTCTTTTTTTTCTCTCTCTATTTCTCTCAATGGGTGAACACTAGAAAATGCACTTTAAGCCTGTAAATTGAACAGTAAACAACCTTGCTTTGCTCGTTAGTGTGAAAACGACTGGCCTTTATATTATGGCAGTTTTATACCCCAAAACCTCCCTGAAGTGCCTTTGGCTTGTGACTAGGTCTGAGATCAAAAGCCTTCAGTCCAAATAACTGGGATCACAAATTTTTTCCTTGCATGGCTATATTTTTTCTACACAAAAATCCCCATTTTTACTAATTGTTCATTTTTACAGCAAGGTAAACCACAGTGTGAACAATGGATATCAGATCACAAAAGGTACATGGAGACATGCAACAGAATTTTACTGTGGTAATTACATCTCTCCCAGTGTTGAAATTGTGCATACACATATGTCTGGGAAACACTAGGGAATACTCACTTTCAAATCAAGTGGCATCGCATCTCCCCTGAGAATAGGCAAAATGCTTTTTAAAATCTATTTTAATGAATTCTGATATCATTTGTTTTAAATAAAGATGTCACAGAGCCTTTGTAGGAAGAAGGTGAATGTAAAGAAGTATTTTAATGAGACACATAAAAGAAATTCAGGTTAGTGTTTATAGTTATTTTTCTCACCTAGAGTAGTTACTTTTTATAAATGCGTAGTGTTTATATAAAATATATATAAAATACACGATATCATGTATTTGTGTATGTATATTTACACATGCACACACAGACACATCCCAAGTATAGCACTTTACATAGTATCTTTTACAGAGCTCCAAAACGGCAGCAATATATTTGTTAACTGTAAGATCTCAATGCAAAAGAAAAGCTGGAACATGACAGATGATAAGATATTCAGTTTGACCCAGCTGGCGGAATGATGTTAGAAGAAATATTAATGCTTATTACTGTAAACTCATTAGAGAGCTTTTAAAAAATGCATGAAATGGGGGAAAATATGTTCCTTAATGAACAGTGAAATGAAGTCACGGGTCCTGCAGTGATTGTATGTGCACTGCTCTGCGTCAGCAAGTGGTTCATCAAGTCAGTGCTTGTGTCTCTGTGCAGAATCAGTCTGCAAAACGGAGGAAATATTGCAGGAAATACTGCTGCCTTTCCAAGAATGACCTCATTCATGGAATAGTTGTAGTAAACAGTTTAGAAAGCATTCAAGATGCAGTTGCTGTTGTTAGTATACTCCTGATAAGATGCATGTTGAGTTTATCTGTTTTGCAGTGAGACACTTCAGGAAGATAAATATACTAGTAGAAAGGGTAACAAATTCCGAACATAATGTGTGCATTTTGAAGGAATATGTGCATTAAAACGTATACTTATGATCATTAAAAAAAAAAATCCCAATTTTTTTTCTGGAGCAGGGAGTCTCTGATTGTACTTGCAGAAACAACAAAAGATCCTGCAACAGGAAAATCTTTTGATGCTCAATATCTTTTCCAATAGTTTGAGTGCATTGAGTTGGGATGGGCTGGGAGGTTATGATCCTCATACTGAAGTTCAAACTTCCCAAGAGCACTGAAGCTTTAAGGGTGCCATTTTTAGGTTTTGCTGGTACCTGCTAATCCAACTCTTCAAGGCCTGCGTGGAAGCAAGACGTGGGCATGCGCTAAACCAAATTGGCACCTTCTGGCTGAAACATCTGGACTGTGGCTGGTGTGTTCATCTAGGTTCAACTGCAGTGACTCAGTGCATTTCCTACTATTCAGCCCTTTGCTGGCAGTGGGAGGTTCAGTCTAAGACGTGGTGGAGTGTCAGCAGGCACGTAAACTACAGTTATGATCCTGTAAAGGAGCTTTTATGGAGTCCTAGAGATCTGTGAACTTTGTGTGGAAGAAGTGGCTGTGCCAAGGAAAGGGAAGCTTGCTGGAGATGGTTAGATAGGAGGCCTGCTCACAAAGGAATGAGGTGAATTTTTAAACTTGTAGCATTGACCTTACCAAGTCAGTAAAGTCCTTTTCCCTCTGCCTCCCAAGAAGGAAAGCGTGTGCTCTGTCAGGGTTGTCATGTTCATCTGATGGAAATAAGACCTTTTCATGAGTATGGGAGAAGGAGTCTCAGCATGGATTCATCCTGTCATCTGGAGTTCTGAGGGGTTGGCCTCCAGTTTGTAGAAATGACTGAGAACCTTTACTGAAGTGTTATCAGTTGTGCAGTACTGGGAATGATAGGAAGGGTTTTCTTCGTTTTTTTTTTTCTGTTTCTCTGCTTTTCCACTTCCTCGGTTTTACGAGCTCTCCTACTGCCTTGGACGTTCACAGTATCACAGTATGTTATTTCTTTCTTACCCTCTTTTCTTAGACTTCCTTTACTTACACTCCTGTTCTTATGCTCTTTCCCCAGTATCGGTCTTCTACGAGGGGTACCTCCAAATCCCTGTAGGGATAGTGTTTCTTTCCAATTAAAAGGCAGTTCCAAAGGGAGGAGCTGCCGAAGAACTGATGTGTCCTTCATGTCTGCGAGCTGTAGTTTTGCTTTTGAGGCGAAGGCCGAGACTGATGGTGGAGCAGATGCAGATTGCTTCATCCCCGGGAGAGCTGCTGTCCCCATCATGGAGCTAAGCAGCAGGTTTGGTATCAGGAGAGAGAAACGAGCGGCCTGGGAAGCGACCCGTATGCGGGCGCGCGCAGAACCCGTGACGCCACCAAGACATCCTCGCTGTTCAGGGACAGAGTTAATTTTTTTCCCCCTATTAGAATGGAAGTCGTTCATTTGTCAGATTTGGGGTTCTCTGTTGTGTTCAGCCCCCTCTGTCATGTTTCACGTGCCCAACTCTCCAGTACTGGAAGATATTTCTGCAATGAGGCTCTGCAGAGTGGGAACGTTGCGCTCAACTGTGCAGCCTAGGAGTGCCAAAACAAAGGCTAAGATACCTATTTTTGGTAAATACAAAGCATTTCCCACAGCATTTCCTTCACTCTCCCTCTTGGGCCCCTTACATACTGCGTTGGGACAACGCTAGCACATCTGAGAGGCTGGGGCATCCCCTGCCTTGCAAAATGCATCTGAGTCTTCACAGCCAGAGCACGAACTAAACACGCTGAGCGCAGGAGTGCCGAGAGAAGGCTCAGAGCAAGAATTTCCCTCTTTCCCTCATGGGTAGCCCAAATACCATCTCCTTTGCCGTGCTTTTGCGTGAAAGGGCCAGAGAGACACAATGTTTTGGAGTTAAGAGATTGAAATTCACAAGATACAACAGGAAAACTCATTGTTTTGCATTTTCAGCGTGAATAAATCTAAACCTCTCTATATCTAAATCCGTTCCTGTTTTTGCTGTGGGATTTGATCAGTTATTCACACCATGCTATTCATTATTCAAAGAGAGTTTTTTTTTATTTTATTTGCATTTTATTTGATTTGTTTTACCCTTTTGTTAAAGAAAAGAGACTGCAGACAAACAAGTATATGCTAGTTATAGTAAAAAAGAAAAATACTCTTGGTTTATAAATCAGAGAAACCTTGATTTTTAAAACCTGCTAAACCTTGCTTGACAGCAGGAAAGGACCTAAGTTAAGATGAGACAAAAAGAGGAAAGCTAATTCAAGTGATACAGTAGTATTAGCCCCTCTTTTTTTTCAAAACATGTTCTGCAAATATGGTTCATAGCACAAACAACATGCATATAATAATGTATCCTATAGCAGGATACGATTGTAGTATTTACAGTACATCTGATATCCAGTTACCCCGCAATTCACATCTTCAAAGGTTTGGGAGCAAGGAGGGATGCCATAGCTGTGGGTGGTCTATAAATAATTGAAATACATGCAATTTCCTCCATGTGTGATGCTTAAATTTCAGTGGACAGCGCGGCAGTGCAGCTGTTCTGAGATACCCGAATGGCTTTGTGACCTGATGTCACCAAGGTGTCTTACTTGCGTCTTGTATCTTCTGATGACTAAAAGCTGAAGCATTGCTAATGAGTCCTGCTGCTACCCCAGCCTCACTTACACTCACGTAGCTGTTACAAATTTAAGTCAAAGCGAAAGAACATTTTATATAGAATAGATACAGTCCATTTGTTTAGGCTCAAGAATATATGTGTTGGCGTTCATATATATCTAAAAGTAAATATCTGTTTATGCATACCCATATGTGCACACTAGATATGTTAAGAACAAGCATTAGCACATGTTCCTCACTGCTAAGAAAGGAGCCTTTGCTTGAACACGTCCAACTCATTAGCAAATCAGAGAACCTGTCCTTCTCCACCCCTACTTTTTTATTATTATTATTGTTTAGTTCTGTAGGAAACATAAAAATAAACCTTTTAGCTCCAGTGTCTAAGCCAGACCATATAAATAACCTTCAGCCTTACTTCACGCTATAAAGTTCCCTAACACTTCTCGGTTTTGCAGGGAATTGTTAGGATAACTGCATTCCAGATTACGAGGTGTTTAGATAAGTTGTATATAAATACGAAAATGACAGTAAATACACAGGAAAGAGAAAGGTTGAGAAGTGGGATTTAGTGTGCACTAGCTTTTAGCTAAATTGTCTCTCAAACAGCTGACTGCAGTAACTGCTTACCCCAGGGACAGAGCCTTTGCAGTACCTGCTTCCTTCTAAATCCCTTCACAAAGAAAGGGATGAAATGTAGTTTCATGTAGTGGGTGAAAAATCAAAATTATGATCAACTCATTATTTCAATGACTTCACAGTTAATACACAGACTCTATCCATTCAGTAATGGAATAAATCTGCATCCCTGTATCTACCTAAGCCATACTGCCTAACATTACTTTTTCATGTATTCATGTCATGTATTCTTCCCTTCCAATCACTTTGTTTTTCAATTTTCTAATTGGAAATGGTA
>JAWLRI010000888.1:1835309-1882370 GCA_034781795.1 Crypturellus tataupa
TACTTTTTCATGTATTCATGTCATGTATTCTTCCCTTCCAATCACTTTGTTTTTCAATTTTCTAATTGGAAATGGTATTTTTCATTTGCTTTCGCATTTATCAATCTGCAATTCCTGCTTCCTGAGATTATCTAAGTGCCCTAACGGAGTTATAATAAAAATCAGCATGGGGTTGCTTACAGTAGAGTTAACCAGTGCCTTTACAGATATGACTGGCCCCTTTCCCTTTGGTTTCTGTAGTGCAGCTTTCCATCAAGTCACTTCTTAAATAAACAATTTGTACCTGGTTGTACCCAACCTGAATTGGGTTTTCCTGCTTCCTCCATTTCTGTTTGGTAATTTCTTTTCATGATAACCTGGAAATTAATATATAACAGTTAAAAAGGAAAAGAGGTAGACATCAGCAAGCTTGTTCTTGAGAAGGAAGGCCCAATAAAGAGAAAATTGATAAAAGAGAATGTCAGGAAGCTGCTTTGGAGCCCTGTTGGCAGTCTGGTTGGGTCGAGCCTAAGGTAATTTGTTTGGGTCAAGCCTAAGGTAGCAACAACTGTCCCACAACCCCAGGTTTACTGCTGCTTGTGTTTGTGAGCAATAGGTCATCCTCCTCCAACAATTTCTCTGCTGGGGTCCAGAAGAGACATACGGAGGGTGTTCCTAGAGAAGAGGATGTGGTTCTTGTCAGGGTGGTAAGTAGCAGTTTCAGGCGCCTCTCTTCTCCTTCTCACCAGCACAGCGCAGGTCAGTTCTTCCAAATCCTCCATCTCAGCCCCTGCTCTTTTGTCTCCACCAGATCTTCTAACCAGCTCTTCCCTGACAGGCCTCTGCTTCTCAGACTTCCAGGTACAGTCGCCGTCCTGCCTTTCAAGCCCTTTTCACTGGTATTCCGAGATCACACTGCCCAGCACCCTTGACCTGAGAACATCTTCTAACAAAATTCACATTAGTAATCAGTTCTTTATTTGACTTTCCTTACACGTGTTGATTTTTACAGTAGTGAAACACATTTTCTACTTTTACATTCGTTTTTTTTTCTGTTGGATTCTGGTGATAGACTATTTTTGCTCATGAAGACAAAATGTTAGAGTTCTTATTTCTCTATTTATGTAATTACTGCACACGCACCGTACTTGTGTTTTCCTGTAGTTGTGCTGCTACATTTACAGTAACTAATCGAGGCTAATTGAGATTGTGTGATGTGAACTCCATTTTTTTCTTTGATTTTGATCTTTTGCTGAAGGACGATGAACACTTTGAATGTTCTTTGCCCACAAAGTACAAGATTTTCTTAATTAGCACCTTGACTGCTAATGCTGCTGCCTTTAGTATTCATCTGATTAGCCCCCTTCTTATATCCTTCTCAGATTTATTGTTGTTGAATGGTATCTCACAAAAATTATCTGCTACCACTCTAGCTAGCTCACAAGAGGCATAAAATGTTTTGCATTTGGATAGATAAAATATAGTTAAAAAAAATCTCCAGTATCTTGTATGGGTTTGTTAACTTTATTGTCACTTACAGAAGACACAAATGTCCTTTCTGTGGTGACTTACTGATTGTTTTCCTGGTGGTAAATGGCCTTGCGCAGCACCCACTAGAAGCAACGTTCTCCATTAAGCTCTATGACGGCTTTTCGGGCCAAGGCTTCTCTTTCGCCTTCGGATATCTGTGAAAAGTTGTTGTTTGGTGCATAAGCCCATGGCAACATGCAGTATTAATAATACCTTATGTCATACAATAATGTATTATCCATGTATATGAATAGTGACAATCTGGAATTTCTGCTCTTGGGGGATTCCTATCTCTAGACACAGGAGTGCCCTGTTCCTTCCTCAGCAGCCCAAAACTGAGATTTCCCTGGATCTTGGCCTTCATCAGATGAAGCACTTTCTCTTCCTCATTGCTGGAAGTCAGATGTTCACCAGATTTCACGTTCTTGTTCTTTCCTGTACTCTTTTATAGCCCAAATGTGGCAATCCAAGCTGAAGTGCAGTTGACTAGTCTTTCTCTGCTACTGCGAAAGAAAGGTCCTGTGAAGTGGTTTTCTGTCCCCACTGTCACGTTTTATAGCAGACAAATTACTGTACAGGCAGCATTGGTTTCTCGAACGATGGTATTAAGGGTTTTGGAAACATATCGTGTGCCACAATGGAAGTGGTTTCGTTGAGCCAAGGTGAGTCTGCAGTTACCCAGGAAGGGACTCAGAGCAATGGTAGGAGACTTCCAGCTTCAACACCAGTGGTCTGTGTTGGCATTTCCTCAGGAAAGAGCCTGCAAAGCCTCAGGGAATTCAGGAAGCAGTGGTAAGAATGGATTGGAGGCTTTTTATTTCCTTGGAGACGGAAGGTTTTGTTATTTTACTAAAAATTACTGATAAGAAGCATTAATTCCAAGCTTGTATCCTTTCTTATTTTATAACTTATGATGTATTGCTGACATTTATGTAAATTCTAAGTTTTATAGTTAGTGCGTTACGTTACTGCACTTAAAAATACCCAACTCATCAGGTCAAGGTTTTTAGAGTAGCTCAGAGACTTGTGCTGATTTAGGTGGATAGCTTGATCTTTTAACACATACCCCGAGCAGAATGCTGTGTGGGTCACAATGTAGGTAATTCTGTGGCCAGAACATTAAATATTGTACGTTACTTTTCTAATGAATTGACCATTGCATAGAAGAATACAGAGTTACTCAAGACATTTAGGTAAAATTAGGAACACAAATGCCATTTTAAAATACTTGATCAATGCCTTTTTGGAAATGTTACCTATAATCACAACCAGATGTTTGCAGGCAGCGTTACCGCATACCTCTTGGTAAATGTTGAATATTAGCCTTTTTTATCGTTTGAAATTCATCTGGTGCCATAAACAGCAGACAACGGTGGCTGTAATCATTCCAGTTGTGCATGTCTAAGAGGTTTTATTAAATTTTATTCAATAGCTGAAATCCCACCGTTGTTTCTCTTTTTCCAGCATTCCCCATTACTAGGGCATTGCTAAACATCAACAGTATTTTTAAATTGCTTCTTTATTTGGCTTTCTATATCAATGGCACTTCCAGCATGCTGAGAAGAATTGCACAAACAGGGTGAGATCGAGTAGAGGCGTATATGTAATTTTCACTTCCTTGTATGTTTTTTTGGATCTCAGTCACAACTGACACAAGGAAGTACAGTTTATTCTGTTGTTCATTTTTTAAAGTTTAATACTGTTGATACCTAGCAGTGCAAAAGCGTATTGTTAGCGAGGGAATATTCAGCCTTTTTTGTACTTTCCTTCCACCTGCTGCTATTTTTGCATGCATTTTTGCAAAAGAGATGAGTAACCATTCAGGGAAGAGCCAAGTGAGATCCTCTTAATACATTTCCTTTCACATGTCCTCAGTTATCTTCCTTTCCTTCATAATGGGCAGACAACCAGCAAATGAAGCATCATCTTTGCTAAGGCAGCCAAAGATTTTATTCCTCTTTAAGTAGTGAGGGAAGACAATGAGTTTGGAAAAAGATTAGCTTCATTAGAAAATATTCTTCCGCTTCCAGGGAGCAGAAAACATTAACAATAGAAAGAAGAAAATAGTCGAGAACATACTAGAAAGCAAGGATGTTGGCAGCTGGACAGCTGGTAGCTCTTGTTGTGGAGGGGAATGCACAAACATGCAAAAATAAGATGAAATTTGGAAGCCACGTTCAGCTGCTTGTTTGCCTGACATTACAAAGAGGGACCAATGTGCCCTGAGTATTTCATACTGTTCCAGAGAAGCTTAAAGTACCCAAATATATTGGGCAACCTGAGTGAAAATTTAAAACCAGATACATGGTTTAAATTGTGTATCCTCAGCATGGGACAGTTAAGTGTTGTTATCATTTGAGGTATCCCATTTCCTTTCAAAAATTGCGAAGAGTTGGAATCTAAAAAACTCAAGTGGATGTTTAAATAAGAAAGAAGAAGAATGCTATTTCATCTGTCTATTATGGTGCAGAACTTTCAATTAGAGGTATAAATCACGTTTTTCTCTCCACTTTCAATTAAGATTTTACACATGTTCTTATGGAACGTCTTTTACACCTCTGAAAAAATAATAAATGGATCTGTTTGAGTGCTGCTTAAAACAATAATAACAAAAGTTGGGGGTTTTACCTTTGAGTAGCTGATTAACCTTCAAAAGTGCTTTAAGTAAGAGGTTTCCATAGAAAAGATTGACCTAGAGCATGGTACAGGCTTTAGAGTTTCCCTCTGCATTAAGATGCTTGATAAAGAGGTGTTTAAAGGCAGGATGACAGTACGTTAGCCAGCTCGGGAATCCAAAGCACAGGTGCGAGCGCATCTTTTGACAGTGAGGGTGCCAGAGCACTGGCACAGGCTGCCCAGAGAGGTTGTGGAGTCTCCTTCCCTGGAGATCTGCAAGACCCGCTTGGATGCAGCCCTGTGCCATGTGCTCTAGGTGGCCCTGCGTGTGCAGGGGGGTTGGACTAGATGACTCTAGAGGTCCCTGCCAACCTTAGGCATTCTGTGATTCTATGATTCTATATGCTGGACCTCTCCCCTTTCCTTTCATACTTTACCGTCCTTTTCATTTTTGGTTTGTCTGTAGACTCTCTGACCTATAGTTTGCTTCTGGCACTTGCTTGGTGCATCCAGGGACAGGTTTTGACTGTGTTTTTGCTCTACTCCGAGCCATTTCCAAATCGGGAGCTCTTGGAAATTCCTGCTCGTTGGCTATGAAACTTGGGCAGGTTTTTTTTTTTCTTTCGTCAAACTGCGCATTATAACCCTAAAAGCACATCTAGACTGGTGGTCAAGAGTGCAGTGCTGAAGAGAGCTGGCATCAGGGCGGACAGCTTGGAGCAGCTGATCACTTGATTTAGTGATCGGTGAATAGCTCTGTTTAGCTCTGCTATGATTAACAAAGTGTGGCCATGAAGTGTGTGCCCAAGCACAGGGTTTGCATGCCACAGATTTTTTTGCTTCTATGACTTAATTTAGATGTTCCATGTGGCACTTTGAAAGAAAGGATTCTGCAGGGCAGCATTATGGAAACTTGAGTTTCTCTTGGTCTCTGGCCAGTATTATATAAAGTGATCACTTTTAAGGACAGCTATTGTAGCCATTGCCTAGAAAAAGGGGTTGAGGCGTAATGGATTGGTTGTGTACACTTCCAACAAAACCTTAAATATTTACACTTTCTAATTTATGATGTGTGCTGTGTTCCTTAAATAAAGACCTATCCTGAATATGATCCATCCAGCTCTTCCAAGAAAACAAAAGAAAGCAGAACAGTAAAGCAGACAAAACTGCTCGATTGTATTGCTATTCTGGGTTTAGCCCACTTCAGTGCTATTTAAGACACTTTTCCCTTCTGTGATTGCTTCGTGATTGTCTCAAACCACAGCTGAGTAGTAAAACTAATGATATTTTGCAACATTCTCTGCACTTCAGAGTATATGATTAAAATATAATACCTAATGCCCATTAAGTAACCTCAAATTGTCATTGCCATCTATATTTTGAACTCAGATATAGCAGAACAGGACGATCAAGGACAATCAGAACTCTGATGTTAAATTCTAAATGCAAGGGGAGTTTTAAAAATAAATGGCTGTGTCTACATCAGGTAGTCTACAGCTTTGTTAAAGATCACCAGAAGGAGTTCAAGGTTGCTACTTTATTTTTGTTATTATTTCCTACAAGTGACATGAACAAAATCCAAGCATTTTGAAACATTAGTTCTGCTCCTTTAAATTTAATATTTAATATTTTTTTTTCATCTAGCCTGCTTCCTTTGCTTTCTCTGTGACTGAAATCTAAGTATTCCATTCCATTTTAAAAGAACATAAGTTTGTATCTGCCAGGAAGACTTGACTTGCTGACAGATGTCTTGTGCCCTCATGATTGATAATTCTCCAAGTTTGGGGTTGCCTGTAACTCCATGTAAATGTGTGAGTATAGTCCATATATAAGCACTGAGCTACAGAGCACACAAAGTAGTTGCAAATCACTGTCTGAAGGCTCTAAAGAGCAAGTATAACTGTCGCTAAATGGATTTGTTTTCTTAAAGACACGCTTCCCCAAAGAAGCCTTTTATTTTCTTCAAAGTATTGTTAGCATAACCACAAAAAAAATTGTGTTTTCTCTCCAAGACAGTAATGTTTTTAAGTTAAGCCAAACAGAAAAAAAATCAATGAACTTGACAGTTCATTGGCAAAAGCAAGGTCAGGGGGATGTAACTTTCAGTGAAGCATCTCTGTTTCCTTCGTTCTCGTTGAAGGAGCTTCTATCCAGTTATGTTTTGTTTGCTGTGGCATCTCACTTAAAATTGTGGGCTACACCAAGAGCAAACCATTGCACAGCCCTCACGGGCACCTCTGCCTCCTCCTCCTGCAACAGCAAGTCAAACAGGCACTTCTCTCTCCTCACAGATTCTTAAGTTAAAAAAAAATATGACAGGGCGAAGGGGAAGGATGTGCAGGTCTCTGGCTACGTAAAGCTGTGGGAGCCTTGCTAGCATCGAGGGCAACCTTAAAGTTGTAACTAGTCACTGGCCACAGCTAAAACAGGCATTCTGCTGGGCATTCGCTGCCTGTAACTGAAGGCACTGGAACAGAAATCCTGGAATTGGGTCCACGCAGATGGACATGGTGATGGGATCCAGACTTGGCCCCACAGATCGGCTTCTTCTAGATGCTGCTGCCACAGTGCTCAGGACAAGGATACTTGTGCTTTGTATGAGGGAAAAACGCTGATTAAAATAATCATAATCACGGTTTAAATAATAATAATTACAATTTTAAAAAGAGATGTTGAATATTTTTTCCAGAGCTGTTGTGCTTTCCTCTGGAATTAGAGAAACCTCATTTTTTTAATGCTGTGCTTCCTTAAGATCCCCTGTGTATACACTGTTTTCTTTCTCAAGACTCCGGTGAAAGCAGAGGAGCAGAATATTAAGACATGTTGTCCAGGTAAATTTTTTTCTTTAAAGCAAAAATGCAGAAGGAACCTCTTGGTGCCAGCAATGCTGTGGCTGTGCACGGTCACAGCATCCCCGTGCTCCCCGCTGCGATGCCGCTGGCAAGAGAACTGTGCAGAGCCAGGGAGGGAGGGAGGGAATCCCCTGTGCTGAACAAAATTAGACTCCCAAGAACTATAAATGGAAAATAAACTTAGGCAGCAAGCCCTCCTGTATTCGGCATGCGTTCTTCGTGTTTATTTTTATATAGTGTTCGCAAGGAGAACTTCAAAATGCCAAGCAAAGTAAGGATTTTCCTGGGTCTGCCTCTTTAGATCTTTGTTTACTAATAACTTATCCGTAATTTTTTTTCTTTCTAGTCAATGTTTTTACTTTTTTACCTAAAATCACCTTACAGCACTGTCTGTGTTTGGGTGATAAAAGTACTTTCCCCGTGTTTGGCTTTGCCTTCTCGCATTGCCCTCCGTGTGTAAGATGGATACGTGATGGGATTTCCCGAGTAGTCTTATCACCTCCTCAATCTGCGACATGACATTAGACCTGTTTCTCTGAGGGCTTTCCTTTCCCACAGCCTAGAGAAAAGCATTTAGTTTTCAGCGAGGATTCCCGTTCAGACAGCCAGTTATGTGTGAACTGCGCTATAAATCCTCCTGGGGGCCTGGCCGGGAGCTTTCGCTGCCCGCTCGGTGCTTTTAGCAGCCCAGCTTCATCTGTAGGTGCGAAGCCCTTGAAAAGCTGCCAAGGCCAAGAGGAGTCAGGAAGACTTTGGAGGCTGATGGGCAAATGAACAATTTCAGAGTTGAAATTTTTGCTGGCAAATACTTGGAAAGAGATCTCAAAACTGTAACTGCACAACTTGGGTTAGGGTTTAACTCTGAGAGATCAGAGCAAGGAAGATCTGTTTGAAGGAGACCATTATTTCGTGTCTGCTCTGGGGCTCTTACCTCTTACCCTGCATCTGGTTCTAGCCAAGGGCAGGGGCAGAGTGAAGGCCTTGGCAGAGCCCGGGTCCGGTTCAGTCGGACAGTTTGCGTGTTCCTTACGCCCGAGGCTCCCTGGGGAATCCCTCCTGCATTGACCAAGTGCCATATCTGATATTGCTGAGCATCTTCACATCGTAGCTAAGCCAAAACATCACCATGTAGACATACATATGAGCTGCTGAGCACAAACCAAGAGCCTCCCTATGACTTTGCATATAGGTGACTGGAAACCCTACATGAATTTCTTTTGTGTCGTGTTTTCATCCTTCTTTTTTATAGCTGACTTATGTTGCTGTCATTATTTGTTTATATGGTGCCAGCATGGGAGTGTTGGGCACTTCATTACTTGTTTGTATGTAAAGCAATAACTCGTAATTACTTTTGAGAGAGCCTTTAGGAAATAAGAAAATGACATACATTCATATACCCTGTTTTGGAATAAGTTGGAGGCATCATAGCCTCCTGCCCTGTTGGACCGGATGTATGTGGTATGCAAAATGTACATACCACATGTGGACTAACTATGAGAGAAAATTAAAATTTTAATCAAAGTCTCCGTGCTTTTACAAAGAATTAAGGAGCAGATTGTTAGGCGCGTAAGTAGGTCACACGTTGTGTTGAGCAATTGTGCTTTGTCCTTAGCCATCTGGCAACATGAATCAACGTCAGCTGGATGCAAATATAACTCTGCAAAGGTGACCTTGGTAACGGTGTTGGTCCACTGAGCAGAGGCTACAGGAGGGTTACCTGCATCTGCAAGTGTATTTGAAGGGAAAATCCGAAAGTTTGGGTTTTTTTTATTCTGGGAAATCTGTATAGACACAGCTGCCAGATAGGTAATCTGATGGATTTCAGCGAGAGCCAGATTTAGTTACAAATCAGGGGTTTTTAAATCTCTGTGTATAATCTAAATTTCAATAACTAAGGATTCCCTGAGATTCAGGGTCGCTGAATAATGAGGTTGAAGACATCAAATGCAGTGAAAATGCTCCGTTATGGTTGCTAGCTGTTAAAAAAGAGAAATTCTGGATATGATGCAAGGCCGTGTTTTTGAGGAAACTTAGACCTCGAAGCACTCACCTTTAAAAGCCTCTGAAGCCTAACCCGGCAAACAGAGAACACTTGTAAGTAAATTGAAATGCCAACATCAAGTCAAGTGTGGCCACAAGCTTTAAATCTGTGGGTCTAAAATGTGAAATGAATAGAAAATTCCAAAAGAAAAACAATGTATAATAAAATTTCCCTGTGTTGCTTCCAACTCAAACATGACAGCATTGTTCGTGTGCTTAAAGACTTGCCGAGCGCGTAGTCAACTCGCTGTTTCACAGCCTGACGTACTTCAGGTGTCGGTGCTCCGCATCTTTGGCTTGAGCATCTTGCGGAATGACATGTGTGCATGACAGATTTAGGATCCCGCTCTGATGCTTCCCAGCCCTGCTTTGAAACCACTAATCCTGCGGAGTTTTGCGGTCTGCTCAAGTTTTCCTAGTTGCCTGCACCAGCGGTGAAGTCAGAGTTTCCCTTGTACGGAAAACACAAAGGCGGAGTGGCAGTTTTATGGGTTCCAGGTTCCGTGTTGTCTGCAGAACGGGTCTAGCAAAGAACTTCACCCTCCCGTTGTCCCGGCCCGAGGAAACATTTTCACTCTAAAACGTTATCACGTGTGGAGGCCACCAGGTCCCCTAGTCCCGCAGTGCCCCAGGGCAATTGGTGCCGCCGCTGCAACACGAGGGTGCAGGGCCCTTGTCTGCACATGCTAATTGAAAACGCATGTTCACATGCTAACACAAACTAACTGTCTTCAAGATTTGTATTTTTTTTGTTTCTTCGGTTATAGCTGGGCCATATCAGACTTTCCAGCTTTTCTTTTTGCTTATTTCTAAAAGCATTTTATGGGAAACATAGAAGTTACCCTTTATGCAGTAAATGCATTGAGCCACGTATGTTTATTTCTATTTCTCTCTTATGATGCTAAATACAGAAATAGTCTATCTACTAAATTAGCTAAATATTATGAGCAGAATAGTAAAAAACTGCTGCTTAAAAATTGTGTGAAGCTGTTACGAGATGGTTAGGATGCAGTTTGGAGTTAGGCATATGTTTACACATATGGCAGATGGTAAAAGTCGCACTGCTTGCAGTAGACTTTTATCTGCACGTGTCTGAGGATTAGCATTTGGCCTGTGGAATGCAGCCTCCAATTGCAAAAGGAAAAATAGCAAACGTTGAAATATAAAGTGTAATTCCATGCCTTAAGGGCATTCTAGTCCCCTGGAAGTCACCTTTTCAACGTAAGGGCTGAAGTCTGTGTTAGCACTGCCGGTATTGAGGTTCCCTCATACAAAGTGCTGATGCTTCTCAGAGGAAGTTTGCAATAACTCGGCACATCCTACACATCCACAATAACTGCATCCACAAAGAGTCCGGCTACTCACTTGCAATAAATGCGCTAGGGAAATAAGAATTTTATTGCTTTAAGCAGCCTGCAAGCATCTTTTTGCGCTTACTCAGATTGAAACATTTCCCTGGCACTTGTGAACCGTTCAGTTGGATGAGTCTGTTTCTAATTGATCACCAAGTCAGACGCAGTGCAATGAGATTTCTATGTTCTTACTCATGAGTCTAGTTTCATTTCAAAAATACAACTTTGAGGACTCATAGTAGTTTGATTAAGGAGTTCTTTGGACTTGAAATGAAGTCACGGCTGCTCCTGAAGTTGTGGGTTTTGACGCTGATTTCAAACGATGCCTTCCTGAACGACAGAGGTGGGAATTAGTGCTGCCGCAGCAGGCACTGGGATCCTAGTGGATTCCAGCACAAGTGCACAAGGTTGGATCCACGCAGAGACTCTTGTTAAAGATTCACATTCCAAACAGAACTGAAAGCTCACTAAAGCCAATAGGTTTAAGTGTATGTATTATAAGAGCATGTAAGCACTTACTTATAGCACTAATAGAATCCAAAGGGAACAGGAAGTCCCTAACAGCGTAAAAGAATTTTGGGAGCAAACAAGAGAGTCCTGCAAAGGGGAGCCAGCTTGCAGAATGCCAAAAACCATTCTGCTGCCCGTGGAGGTCATTTCTGCTAGCACTTGCCTAGCTCTCCTCTAGCCCGCTTCCCAAAAGCTATGACTTCTGCAGTTTTAAATAATAAAACTTTACAATTCAATTGAGTCTAACTTTTACTTTTAATTAAGGAAGTTAATTGGGAAATGTCCTTATAAATTAGGTTTCTCCCCTGACATACTTTAAATAAATAAGTTATGCTGGAAAACAAGGTAGAGATAAATGAAGTATTTTCAAGCTCTCAAAGAACGAAAACAGCATAGTCCTTTACGTTTAAATTTGTTACATTATCTAGATATCAACATATGCATTGAGGTTTATATACAATTATTAATTTAATGACATTCTTTTATCCCAGGAAAAGCAAAATTATTTCGATGTCAGTCTCAACCTGGGGAGAGTTTAACACTGCTTGGGGCAGGGGGGTGAAGAAAAGGAAGCTTTAATGCTGGGTATGGAAGGATATAAGTAAAATGATGTATTAGTGACATGGGACACAGCTCATGTGCCACATGGGAACCGTAACCCCAGCACGTTTGTGTGTCAAAGGAAGTGCTAGTAACAAAGTGGGACGCTGTCTAAAATCTCTGTATTGTGTAAACTCTGATTTTTCAGACCTGGTTTTGTAAACTGAAAATTTTTGTTTGCCTTTGAAGTCTCATGAATCTCTTAAGCCTCAGTGAAACATTTTAAAATACGGCAGCCAAGAGTCAGTCATCACTTGGTGTTTGGTCTGGGGAACAGAGAGGTTTTCCATTTATTTTGCTGGCCCACAATTGGTAGCTTTGGTTTGCATCTTCTTGTGGTTGTTTCTGAGTGGTGCTGCTCTGAGAAGAGCATCTCTAGGGCTTTTGGGAACGAGGAATCTTCCAGGCTGAGGGCTGTTAATCTTATCTTTCACAGCACTAACCAGCTAAAAGTATCAATTCTGAAATGACCCCGATATATGGTGCTCAGACAACTGGCTTATCTGGGTTCATTATAAAAAATAATGAAATATAAGCTTTAGAGGAGACTCTAGAAGTGATGTGTGCATTGTCTCTTGTGGTCTTACAGAAATGACTGGGTGGACACCTCCTTAACTCAGTATCACTCTACTAATCCATTTTCCTCAACTGTTCCCAAGCTTTTGTACTTTCTTGACTTAACAGTGCTCAAAAAAATTAAAGAGTTGACCTCTATCGACACTATACAATCAGTTGAAAATGGTTTTGTATAAACCTGACATCAAAGGTGTGGGTGGATGTGGTCCAACCCAGATACCACCTGCAGATATCCCCTTGGCACAGAGTTAGGGTATTATTCTCCTCGGGTCCGGAAAGGGCTGGAATTGAGACCGCAAGGCAGGGCGGTGCGGGAAAGTTTGCCAGGAAAGATCTCCAGTGTCCTGTACTCTCGGTTCCTCAGACTGCAGATAGAAATCACCCTTGAGCCATTCTGTTCTGTGATGCTGAGAAGAGAAATTTCAGAAATTGCATCCTATTTTGTCCTCTTAGCCCCACTTTTGTCATTGCGTAGACTAGTTGCTTTTGTGAACCACAGAGTTCAGTAAGGGTAGACTTACAGTCCACCAGCTGAGTCAATAATATGCTGGGTTTGTAGCTAATTCTTCACATTTATATGCTGTTGGAAACAGGAAATCCATGATTTTAATTAACTGTAAATAGGAAATAGTCTGCTGTGAATTGATCTTAAACAGGTACTGCTGTACTAAATTAGTTCAAAATAAGCAGGATTTTCCATTCAGTAAATTGATATTAAGGCATCTTGAGTTTCTCAGCAGCAGCTATTTATCTGTTTGAAACTAACTTTGGTTTCAGAAAAGAGTGAAATGAAAATCTGTTCATAGGCCCAAGCTAATGAGCTTAATATACAGTCCTGAGCAAAGGGACAGAAGGGACTTCACCCATGCAGTCATCTGAAGAACTAATTGACATGTTTATTACATGTTACAAAATGAAAGGAACTAATAATGATTTATTGAAAAACAAGATTCCTGTTTGCTTATTTCACCATCATTTAATGCTTAATGAAATTTTAGGAGCCTTGACATTTTCTTTAACTGGTATTTGACTAAAAGATCCTTTTATCTAACACTTCATTAGGAAGAGGATTTAGATTTTAAACATTCTTAGGAAACAAATCCTTTACTACAGGGAAGGCTGAGCAATCTGGTGTATTTAATGCAAACAAGAATCCAAAATTGCCTGAGCTGTCATGCTAGCTCTTGCTTTCAGTTTTTAATAGTATTAAATTTGACCAATAAATTGTATTTCCTACCATTTTGCAGATGGGAGAATTGAGGTCATAGGAGTGAAATGATTTATGGAAAGGCACAAAGGAAATCAGGTAGACGATTTCTATTTATTTGAGGCGTTGGATCAATGAGACATCCTTTTGGCTGAATCTCGTGTCAGTTGCACTGGCATTTGTTCGTAACCATTTCCGTTTTATTACTGGTATCACCAGTAGAAGGGAATTTTGGGAAGAATCTTCTTTAGTTTGCAACTTTCCAAATTTCAAGTATAATTTACAGTACAAGAGTGCCTGTCTCCCCATCAAGATCAGAGGACTTGATTCTTTACATCCCCTGGAGATAAAATACGTATGAGCCCCTGAGAGAAGGAAGAGCAGCTGTTTCAGAAACAGCTCCTGTTTTTGTTCTTTTTTTCTCTTTTCCTCTCTCACATGTTGCTAGCTGGGAAAGCCAAACAAGGAATTTGCTGTTTTCTTCCACTGTGCTTGTTGATAAACTGAGACAAAGCTGAATATAAAATAAGTTGCAGTTGTAAAAGGACCAGAATACGCTGGCTCTGAAGGCGAGGGGAGGGTGGATCTTGGAAAAAGAACTGTTCAAATATGACTATGGAAAGAGATAAGACCCCGATGCTACCTGTGCCTTGTGCTGGACCCCAGTTCTCCTTTGCTGCAGGAGGGCCCTAGCAAACACTCAGGTTTCCTATGGCAAGAAGGGCAGTGCCGTCCAGGTCAGTAAACTTGGGGATTTAAAGCCAGATTGTGGCTGGTCCCACATGTCAGAGCACAGAGGCATCAAGGGCGGGCAGAGGAGCAGGAGGTGACGGGCTCCAGGGAACGGCCTTCCGAAAACCTGCCTCAGTGCAGAGAAAAATACATTGTCCGATGGCAAAAAGGAGATAAGACAGGAGAGAAATGGGAGTTTTAGAGAAGTTGAGCCTATTTTACTGGCAATGTAGAAAAAAAATTAAATTATGCAGTGATGACAATTAGGGGAGAATTCCCTCTCTCAGATTATGGAGAGGGATGTCTTTGGCTCACCCAGGAACCTCAGTAGTTTAAGTAATGAGAAAAGGATCTGTACGAGATCCATACAGCACTTCACAGTGTAAAGCAGTCAGACCATGTGGTACATTTGCTAAATGGAGGGAATGAATAAACTTCACTGGAAAATTTTTGGGCTTCACTCTCTAACCTGTTTACCATCAGGACACAGGGAAGCTTGAGCCATCTCTAGAATAGTGTTGCACCTGCAGGCTCTTAAAACGTAACTTAACTGAGTTAGTTGATGCCTAACTGGGCATCAGACAAGTAGTCCTATTTTAAAGTGCTTTATATCTTATTCTAAAGTTATATATTCTTCAGGCAGAAAACCTATTTTCAAGATAGCGTTTGGCTGATCTCTCTTGGTTTTATGGTTCACATTAGAGGCAGGGGATCCTCCCTGCTCCTTGTGTACTCGAGTTAGAGGGTGAGTGAGAGCACGGCATTGCTTGGCAAGAAATACTGAGATACCTAATTATATTAAAGGATTAAGTGTTTAATTTAGATAGACTGTAAGTCTTTAGGAGAGGAAAAGTGTCCTCAACAATCCACGCTCATGTATAAAGACTCTGCAATCTTAATACTTTGCTTTTATGGAGTAACAGATTTTGTAAATAGTGATGGTTTTCAGTGTAGAAGCCATGGTACGCACACCATAAGTACAGTTTTCTGGTAATGAGAGCAGTGTATAGCAACTGAAAAGGCTAGAAGCATTTGGTGCTTTTGCTCAGTAAAAGCAGTTGGTGGCCGTGTCACCATAGCCAGTGAAAGAACTTTTTGACTTCAGTTCCTTTAGTGCCTCCTGAATAGTTGTAACAACAACAACAATCTCAGTAAAAATATAATATATGGTTCAATTTCTATCCTTTGCTTATCCCACTCCCAGTGAGACTGAGTCTCCATTTCCCTTAAATTGCCAGGGTTGGAACTCCCTTTTCGTAACCCAGAAAGAATCCCTCATCAAACTATTGTTCTGGACTAGCTACAGTAATGCCAACTTCCTTAGCATTCTTTCAGTTTTTTTTAAGTAATTTTGACTTTTGCTGATAAGTAGTTGATTCACAGGCGTTGCCGGATTGCCTTTCAGACTATGGTAATACGCCAAATACATCTGTGGAGTGAGCAGTGAGCTTTAATTTACTCTAACTGATACCAAGAGCGAAAGTCGGATTGACTTCAGTGGAGCAAGACCATGTCCTGAATGAGTAAGACTTGGAGACTTTCATTTAAAAGTGTCCACTGAGACATTCACAGAGTCTTACTGATCTCATTACCACGATGCATTAACTGTTCATGCTTAACCAGAGGAACAAGAACCCTGCAGGAAAGACACACTGCTGTGTAAAAACCCTGCGTTGGATTTTACATATCTGGCTTTCATTTATTACCCTGAGGGAAATGCACTTCTGAGAAAGAAATGACATCTCCTTGAGCTTTGTTTAGTTTGCAAGTTAATAAATGGTCTTCTACAGGTGCGAGAAGTGACACGGGGTTTTGTACATGCAGAATTTCAGTTTTGCCTGCATCTTGAACTGAGATTTGCAGGGCTTTTTAATGAAAAAGAATATACAGACTTCATCTTTTGCCCTTTATGGAATTGTTGGAAAATAGCAATGTATTTTTTTAATGGTATAATCATCAGGAAGCAGGAGTGGAAATCTATTTTTCAGGAAGAGAAATCAGAGAGGTTATTATTAAGACTGTTCCTGCTGCGGTTGGATTGTGTATGTAAAACCTAAATGTGAAATTGCATAGCGATTGATTTCACTTCTACTATTGTTGAACCTGATTTTTACTGACATACAATATGATTAATTGATGGTAATATCTTTTCATGGAATGAGATCAGAGTTTCACAGTTCTTTTAGTATAAGGCTACAGATTGCTACTCTAAGTGTTCTGTGCTGTTTCTGTGTTACCGCAAGCTAGGTCTTGTCCTAAGTGTCTGTCTGTCTGTACAACTTTGCTGTAGATTACATCCATGGGAAAGCATGCCCGCTGTCCTCTCCTCCCTTACCCTCCTTTCTCTCTTATTTTTTGTTTCGCAATTCAAGCGTTTGTTTTGCAAATTCATTCTTCTCATGTCTGCATAAAGGATGGTCTTATTCAAAACACATCTGTTTGAGGGTGAAATCTACATCACATCTGCAAACAAATTTTAAAGGAATCGTGATTTAATAATAATTTAGACCAGAGCTTCCATAAAGCCCAAGACAACTTTGCTTGGACTAACAAACATGGATGGACTAACAAGTGGATGCTAACAAACAGTATCTGCTCTTTTCCAGATGGTACTTTTTTTTTTTTCCCCAATTTAGTGGCTAGTGAGCAGCACTTGCATCTTAATCAGCTGGCAAAGTTTGGGCAGAAGCGTGTTCCTCTAATGAACATTGATAGACATGTTACAATACAGACATGGGAGCAGGAACTAGGCTTGGATTTTCTTTTCTTCCCCTAAAAATCTGAAGTCACTTGGGTTGCACCGTTGACTGGAGATCTTTCCATTTGCATGCAAGGGCCTTTAAAAATCATTTTTTCTTTCTTTAATATAGTGGTTTTGTGTTGCTGTGGTCTATGAAAATAATGTAGGTGTAAGCCGGAGGCAGAGCCAATAGCAACACATCCAAGTTGCCAGCTGAATAACTGAGAAAAGGGTAACTTTTATTAGAACTAAAAGAAGTGCTATGACAGCCCCGTGGGTAAGCAGTATTGTCTTTTTATTTCCCCTAATATAATACACTTTTCTTCATCATGTTTTAAAATGTTCATAAAAGATAATTGTCAAGAAGAATGCGTTCACTTTAACAGCATTTGATTTGGGGTTTAAGATCAGCACAATTTATTGCAGTGCAATGACCAGATTCTGGCTGCATTTCTCCTGCTTGCAAGAATATAAATCTAAACTGGATACAGCAGAATTTCTTTATAATCACATCACAATAAATGAAAAGACAACACAATTCCTAATGACAACTTAGAAACCAGAAATTTAAAATGCACCGTTTTTTTTATGACCCTTTGTACAAGTGAGGGCACATTCAGGATTACCAGATAAAACAGATTATGTTCAATTTAGTAATCTGAAATCTTAAACTTGCGCGGAGTTATTTCTGGGCTTTCTGTTTTAGAAGATATTTCCAGAAAACTTCTGGGAAAGCAGCCTTAGATGTTGCCTGGGAAGAGCAGATCATGTTTTAACAGTTCCCCATCATTAGTATTCTTCCACCGTCGAGTTCCCACATGCGTCTTCTCTCTAGGATATTGTCCCAGCATTAACAAATGAAATCATCATTTGGCTGCTTAGTTGTCATGTGGAAAAAGCGCAGAGCGTCTGCGTAGCATTATCTGCCCATCGGAGTTTTCACAAAAAAGCTCCTTCACCCGACACCTGTACGTACAGGAAGATAATTCCCACACTAGAAGCAGGAGGTTGCTGGGGGAATTGAAACCAGCATTATGCAATTGCCACCAGTGCAATCCCGATCATCAGGATGAGAAACAGCTTCAAGTTCAATGTTTGTTTTAATACATGTCTTTCAGTCTGGCTTTCTCCTGCTTACACTGCAAGTCAATGCTGGAGCTTCATAACTAATGAGCAGTCTGTGGTAAATGTGTCTGTGTAATACACCTCTGCTACACTAATTTGGATTGAGAGAATCCTAGTGGTGCGAGAGCATGGACTGTATTATTAAAAAGTATGTAAGTTATCTAGGATTGGAATAATGTGTACCTTCCTTACAACAAAAGAGTTGTAATCTTGTAATTGTGGAATTTTGCGGAATTCATGCTATCCAGATATCTCTGTTACATTTAGTGGACTGTGTTTTGAATACTTATTACATAATCAAAGGGGAAATCCTCAGCTTGGTTAAGTGGAGTTGTTTTGCTATCGTTATGGATGTTGCTTTCTTGAAATGTTTTACTTTTTTTGATCCTGATGTTTGCCCCGCAGGTAGGTAAAATCTGCACATTTGCAAAATAAATGTGTGCCCACTTTGCACGCCAAAATCCTGGTGTGGGAGCACTGACCGACACAGACCTGCAGGCACCTGCACGCAAAGGAGATGCACGTTTTCACCAATACGAATGTTTCCTTAGCAGAGAGGCTGGCTAAAAATGGTGTCATAAGGGAAAAAAACCCAAGAGTGTTAGATGAAATAAGGCAGTGAGCAAGAGGAGGCTTATTAGCGTTCTCCAAGATTGGTTTTAGGGGAATTTCTAGTCAAATCGGAACCTGACTTTAGTAGGTACAAGCCTCATTGCCATAACTATGCCAACCTGCACAGTAACCAAATGTTTGTGTGCTGCAAAAATACATGGAATCTTGCTCCATAAATGACCTGTACAATAAGGCACTTTACCTGATCTGTCTATTAGTGGGAGCACAAAAAATAGTGAATTATACAGAGCAAAGGGACAGAAAAATGAAGTGCATCAGGAGAAGTGACAAGGAAGTGTGCAAAAAAAAAAAGCAGTTTTATTTTTTCACTTTACGTTTCACCTTCCTTCTGCTATATTTTTTTCTGCTACAGACTGTCACCTTCTGCTTCCTCAGCTAATATTTTAGATTCATTTTGCATGTCCAAATGGTGCAAGCTACCACTGTCACTGGCACCCATTTCCTGACTGTCTGGTACCCAACATGTATCTTACAACACCATTTGTGTCAGTGTTAATGCAGTAGTTTTACAGCCCGCTGCTACCAAGGTGAGGAGGAGTTCAAGGAGAAAAATGATAAAATGGTTTCATTAATTCATAGCAACACAGAAGATGGCCTAAGTTCCCTTGCATTGAATTTCAACCAAATCCAGCCACTTTATGTTAGCTGAGTTACCACTTTTTGCCTGCCTTTGTGATTCAATTATAAGACATTTATGAATCTGTATGAATGTAAAATGAGGACACGGTGCTCAAATATATCATTCTGCTTCTTTACCATTACGAAGGAAGTGAGTCAATAATTACATTCAATTTACAAAAAAAGCTTTGAGAGGAAGTGTTTTCTGGGAAAATTAAAAAGAGTTGCTTCAATTATTAAGCTACTTTAACTTAAGGCATTGAACCAGAAAACATTATTTGTGCTTCTGTTTTGATTCTTTTTAAAGGTTTCAGCTTTCAGATTCATTTATAGCCAGCCTGACAGCCAAGAGCTAAGATGAAGCACAAATGGCCTTAATGAACTTGCACGCAATTATTGCAGGGCTGCGGCTGACCTGATACCACTATATTACATTAGCTACCATTGTAACTCTAGCTCTTGGTCACTGTAAATACGATAGTATATTTGGTACTCACCACCTTGAATACACGGTGGAGTGTAAAGTACATGATGTAGAAGTAGCAAGACTCTAGTGGCTTCAACTCTTTCATAAAACAGTGATTAATTTAACCTGTCCAAGCAGAACCAAGCCCAGCAATATACTCAGGCAGTTACTCATATGAAGCACTAAATCTCTTAGTATAGAAATAACATTTTATTTTAGACTAAGGCAAGACAGCACAATAATTTAGCACAACAGAGAATGAGAAGTGCCGCACCTACTTGAAAATGTCATGGTACTTTCAATTGAATGCTACACCTAGGAAGAAGCAAAAAGTCACCCTTCTTTACAGTTAGCTCTACAATTTTATAGCCATTTTCTAGAAAAGCTAAAAACCTAAGATCCTGGAGTAGGAGAGTACCTCCAGCATTAAAACTCTTTAATAAAGAGAGTTTAACGTAGGGTGAGGGTCGGCACTGGATAGCGCAGCACTGCAGGGTCTCCTGGGCTGACCGTGAAACTCCTGCCGCTCTCAGACCATCGAGCAGAAGTTTCAGCTCCAGGAGGAAGCCTCACGCAGAGGGAATCGGCCTTCTCGTGAGGCAGCAACACCGCTTTCGTAAGCCCCGGTGTTGTCCTTGGAAGTTTTCTGTCCGTCTGCGTTGACTCCGTGCGACCAGCCCTGAGCGCGGGCTGAGGCCCACCTGCTGCAGCGGCCTGGGACGTGTCCTTGCAGACAGACTGCACGTGGCATGGCTTGTGCTCATTTCCCTTCAGAGACATCCTTCCCTCCCCTCTCCGGGGGAAAAAAAATAAATAAATGTCACTTCTTGTGTTGTTCCTGAGCTCCAGCTTCAGCTAAACACAAATCTCTCACACAGCGCAGTTGAAATATTGTCCTCTCTTAATCTGGAGTGACGGGTTGTGACAAATAGACTGGTTTCTCTGCCTAACATGTTCCTGCCAAGCAGCCAAAAATTAATGAGCCAGCACACAAAAGCATGAAGTGATCTTTTGGTTTTTATTAAGTGCATAGATTAAAGAGATGTTATGTTACTGTAATGCACAGAATTATGTCATTTCAGCTTAGAGTAACTGTTAATCACCTCAAATTGAAATGATCCTTGGTTTTGTTTTAAAGAGCATAGAAGAACAAGAAGTAGAGGAAAAACAGAAGTAGAAATGGAATATGTGACTATAGTGAAAGTGAGTGAAACGTTCCCCTTTTTATCTAGTAATGCTAATGTTGTTTTCATTTTACATGTCAAAACTCGAGTCAGGAGTGTCCGCAACTGCCTGCTGGTTCTTCTGAAAGCTTTGGGCATTTATAACCTTGGTGATTATCTGCTAGCTGCATAACATACGCTGCCACTGGCCATTACATCCTTTTTATCCCGGGAAAGCAATTTGTGGCTTCTTCAGACCATTCCCCACCCCATCGTCTGCCTGTTTTATTTATCGCTGCTTTTGTCCCCGCTCAGTGCAGCAGTCAGGAGCTGTCCGGAGCAGCGTGGTTATCACCCGAGTTTTCTTTCCACAGCCCTTTGGGTCATCACAATATTCCCTAATCTCTGCTCACAGTAGCTGCAGTACCCTCAGATCAGAAACCAGGCACCGTTAAACATTTATCTGGAAAGGTAAAAAAGATCTGGGGATGGAAGGGAGTGGGTGAGAAAGGGAAGAAGAGTGGAAGGAAGAAGTGGTGGGAGTGCTAGGAGATAGAGGAAAGGTGTAGGAATGCTGGGTATCTCTGCGGGATGAAGCAAGCCAGGTGAAAAGCAGCTAAATTAACAATTTGTCATCTGTGGCACCAGTATATGGGATAAGGAGAGAAAGGATAAAATCCAGGACATCAGCACAGGAAGAAAAAAAATGGGATTGGTAAAGCCTAGAGGGGAAGATCTGGAGGGAAAAGTGAGGTTTTGGGGAAAGAGGAAGGGATCAGAAGACAACCAGAGGGAAGACAGTCTAGCGCCTGGAAGAAAGATGAAAGTAGAGTAAAAGATATATATTTTTTATTTTGATTGCTTTATGGAAAGGCTAATGATTACACCATGCTAACAGAATGAATTAGTATTTCAGGGATATCTCTGCTATCAGGAGACAAATATTTGAAGTGGGCTTCCTGTCAGTATGGCTGGGTCAGGATGCCTTGCACTCCACTGGCAAGGGAGTGGGAATAAACCACACGTTTTTGTCAGTGAACCAGTGATTCCCGTTTCCTCTGTGTTTTAATCCTTCTTCTGTTGCTCCCTCCTGGAATGCTTTGATGCGCTTTGCTTCTCTTTGGTGAGGGAACCACCGTGCCTTCTCGGTGAGGACTGTGTTTGGGAACAACACCGGCCTTTCTGCTGCAGTTACCTGGCTGTAGAGGACTTGGGTTACTTGCCAGACTGCCATCTACGAGCGGCATTTGATTTTGGGGTCTGCTGGCCCGTCTAGCGCACGGTGCAGGGATGGAGGAAGCAGCCTTCTCCAGAGCCCTGCAGCTCCTCGTCCCTAGGGAACATCCTCGTCCGGCTTCTCACCATCCGTCTCGGCCTGCCAGGGGGTGAAACAGGTTGTGTTGGCACCCTGGGCACTCGTGCGGCACAGGGACAGCTCTGTAACTCGCAGTCGTGGGCTCTGGTGGGGGAACTGCTCCTGCTCTGGGGTGTGCGAGGTCAGTCCCGCCGGCGGGGCTCAAGGAACCTGCTTACGTGCTCTCTGCTCTGCTCTTGGTGGCATCGTTGCGTTGACTACACGGGGCGTTTGAACAGCCTCGCTTACCACGTGTAGCTCTTTGGACTTGTGTCGGTAAGAAAGAAGGAAGCAGCTGTGTGGGTTTGCTCGGTGCCTTGCACAACTCCCTGGTGAAACACTAAACCCCGATGAAATGCCCTTTTTTTGGGTTTTTTTTGGACCAGTATATAAAGCGTGACTACGACTTGATTTGTTTGGCTCTTTTGCTGTGAATCCCTGTCTCTGTCCGCATGGACAACATTATATCCTTCATGTATCTATACATACCATTACATGGTTATGATTTATTTTAATGTTTCTGCAAAAAAAAAAAAAAAAGTTATCATTTTTCTAGCATTTTTTTTTAAAGAATACAGTTAATTCCAAGTGTTGTTTCATTCGCTCAGTGTGGTAGGGTCATAGGTTCGAATTGCTAGGTGGATCCCTGCAAACAGCTACTGAGCTTGAGCACTTCTAGAAACTTTAAAGCTGGAGTAGATTATCTCCTGTGGTCCTTCTTGAAATTGAATATTTATATTAGCATCTGTCGAAGCAGCTGTTAGGATCAGAGTTTTGTTCTGCAGAGTGTTACATAGACTTTAATGAAGATGTGGCCTGTGCGGCAGGCATAGTGTAATATTCCTTCAGTGTAATATTCCCGCTCTTAAAAGGCTCCTTTCGGCTGAAAGTTCTGCAGGTTCAGTTTTCAGAGCAGAGTTCAGGTTTCAGCAATCATTACTGATAGGACCGATGGTCTGGTGGCAATTAAGCCCTCCCTATTCCTTTAATAACATACCTTGGATCCTGCTGGATTTGAGGCAGACTGGATGTTACAGTCTGTAATGCTGAGCAGCATCAAAATTCCAGAAGCTCCTGAGGGTGCTAACTTGCTGCCAGTCATTTTCTCAACCTACGAGGTTGAGAATTGTAATTCTCATTCATTGTAATTCTGAGCAGGGTCTTGTGCTTCCCGTAGCATAATGAAATAAAATCTGCAGTGACTTCTAAATTCCATGTCAGGGATAATTTCTCCTCTTGATCTGGAAGACCCTTCGTTCTCATTTATATTCAGGCAGACAGGCACTAATGTGGCTCATGCGTGGAAAATACTAATTGATTGAAAATTAATTCTTTTTTTAATTATTACTTGGCTTTTTACTCTTAAGTGATTTTTTTTCCCCCTTTTCCTTTTGTTTTAAGAATGGGATCTGTTTCCAGTGGTATTAGCAGCTGTCTAATGGCTGCTGTTCCCGCAGGAATAAATTTAGTTCAGTACATAAACCAGGTTCGAGGGTTTGGTGTAGGCAAAGGCCTTCTCTGCTGGCAGCTGCAGAGACTAATGCAGTGTAACGCAGTGTGAAAAAAGCAATAAGCTTGTTCCCAGGCCTTCCAGGTTCCACGCTGTTGCCAGCAGAGCAGAGATATACGTTGTAAATATGAATTTTGCCTGCTAAGGACTTGAGATCAGTCTGTGCCCTGCTGTATTCCTTTTGCAGAAGTTTTCCTTGCTTGGGTGAGTAATGCTCCCTGCCTCTTCGTCCTGCTGTGATGATAGTCTCTTGTAGGCACCAAGCATGACAGCATCCATGTTATTTACCATTACTCAGAGACAGGACACAAGTGTTTCTCTTCCTGCATGCCTGAGATGAGCATGGACATAAATATCACTGATCAATATCTCACCATGGGCCCCTTGCTCCTCCTGTCCTCCCTGAACAGACCATGTCATGTATGAATATCACTAATGACATTTTTTTTTTTCTGGAAAATCCCTGTTTCTACCAGCTAGATCATTATTTTGCTTTATTTAAAATGTTTCAGATACCCTTTTCATATTGCTCCCCTTCTTTTTCCTCCATTTTTTTGTGAGCTTACAAACATACACTAACACTATAAGTGGGTTAATTCGGTGTCCATCCTCTGTTCCCAACCACGGCCATTTGATGAAGGTTAGAAGGAACATTTTCTTTTTTTTTTTTTTTTTTAAACAAACATGCATATAGTAGAGAACATCTCTGGATATATGGAGAACATCTTTGAATATGTGGCATATCTTTTGTAACAGAGGGTCAATATACGAATCCAGTGCAGTATTAGAAAGTCTCACAGTGGCCAGGCTCAGTGTTAAGGAGAAGATTCCTTTTTCGTGCATGGAAATGTAACCAGTATTGTCTGAGGGTTGAAAGAGCTGAATTACACACATACGGTGCCTCTGCCTTCTCTTGGTAAGTACCAGTGCAGTTAAGTTCAGGACTGACAAAGCAGGAAGGTGGATCAGCTCTAGCTCTGGTGGTCTGGTCCACAGAGAGGACTGCAAGCTAAGAGGGCCGGCTCAGTTTAACAAAGTCCCAATGTGAGACCTGCTTGCAGCGTCTCTCCATCATAAGTGAGTATTCGTGGAGTTACGTATGTTGCTCACCTTCCTTTGCTTAGCCATTGATGTTATTTTCTTTATTGTCTAAGAACAGTTTTAGGGTAGGATCAGAAAACGAACGCACTGCAAATGCAACACTTCAAATTAACGTGGCTTCGGTAGTCTGTATCACCGTGTGCCAGGCAGAGAATAGTAAACCGAGCAGGGGTTCTCCTGTGAATTCAGTGCCCCCGTTCTCTCTCCTGCTTTAACCGAAGGGCTGAAGAAACCTGTTTTGTTAGCCAAGACTGCTTGGTGCTTCGGCTTAATTTTCATTGCAGAACGTTAAATACAGATTGTGTCTACAGTGCTGCAATTAGTGGATAGCCTAAAGACTTACTATTTCAACCTAATTGATCTGTGAGGAAGTTTAAATAACATAAGGGCTAGAATTTTTTAGGTGTAACTTCTGTAACTAATTCAGAATAGTCTTATTACTGTTACATAGAGTTGCAATTGACATTGTTCATTCATCTCTACTAAATCTAATGGTTTTTGTTTCTGCAGTTCTAAAAACATTCACGTGACGCGGGTAAAAGGTGGCATTTTGTATGTCATTGTTCTAGAAATGTTTTCTGCAAGTCAATCTCACTCATTTCTGGTATTTTCCTACCATCCTTTGAAATGCTCCCAAAGTCCAAGATTAGTCTCTGATATCCTTAATAAAAACATATTTTAAATAGAACTTCAAACCAAGCAGGCAGTGTTTTTAATGTATTCTGTTGCTTCCAGAAGTAGCTTGATCACTTATCACAAGAGGCCTGTATTCTGTAGAGCTCATTAAACTTATTTTCAACTAGATTGTGATCAGAATTGGCATCGCAGAGCACACTGTAAAGCTGTAAGACCGCTCAAGGACTTTTTAATGCATTGGAAGATGTCAAGTACTGTAGTAAAACACTGATGGGGCATTAAAAATTGCTTTTTATGAAAAGAGCTTTGGCTCTACTTGCAATTTTTTTTTTCTAAAATAACATTTTGCACAGAAGAAAAGTCTTTCAAATAGAAGCTGTCAATAGTGCGAAATGTAGCAGAAATGAGGTTAAAAACAAATTGGACTTCATGTTACACGTTTTGATGGCATGTATCTCAGTAGACATAAAGCAAAAGCCTTGCTGCATTTTCATGAGATCTGCCTCAGTTCATGCTTGACCCTCTGATGAACTAGACTTGTATGAGTTGTGCTAACTTCCATGAGAGAAAGGCCAGGGACCAAATCCAGCACATATTAAAGTCAGTAGAAAAGCTTGCTCAAGTTCAAAGGAACTGGACAACATAGTAATTGTACCATAGGGTATGATTTGTCTTCTATTCTCCATGTGGAACAGCAAATTAATCTGCTCTCAACCTCTCCAAAACACTAGCATGTGGAAAACCTTTACTTCTCCCACTACCTAAGAGCTGGAGATCCAGCTGTAGTGTATGGTTAGAGGCACTAGAGCTGCTTGGAGAGAAAAAAAGAACAGTTTCTCAAGTATTGATCCAGGAAGGATTAGATACTGAATACTAAAACATAGACAAGATTACTGTAAGAATTAGCAGGGATAATGTATCACTGGCTCCATTTGGATTAATCTCGCAGACATCTGATACAGTTAGATGCACTGCTCCTGTTTGTCCTTGCAAAGAGCCCCAAAATAAGTCATCACTTGCCTTCAAACAACTGGATATGATAAACTGATGGGAAGCAGATTCTTGCCCCTGCAAGAATTACTCACAAACTAATGTGAATTATTTAGGGATCTTACCTGATTGTAAAGATAGATCTAGATATTCCTCCTTTCCTTCTGGCAGAATCATTGACCTAGGAGAGCATTAGAGCAGCTCCCTGTAGAGGTTTTCTGTAGCTGGAGAAAGCTGCTTTTTGGATTGCAGTGTTCCTATCGTCGACTCTTGTCATTTCAGACATTGCCACCTTAAAGGAGCTTTTGTAAGTTATTAGTTTTACATATTCTTTATTTAGTCCCTAACCTTTTATATGATGCTGTTGGAAAAAGCAGCATGCACCTATTTTCTGTGTGTGTTGTTCTTTTTTAAAAACCAAACCAAACCAAACCAAACAAGGTGCTATCTGTAGGATTTCACATCCTCATGCAGGACAAGGATAACAACATGCTGTGAAGCACGTGATTAATGTGGGTGCAGCATGTGCCCAACTTGCAGTTAATCCTGTCAGAGTTTGTCTGTCTGTCATTACTGGTTCTTTTGCTCCCCACCAGTGGTTACCTCCCTAGGGGAAATTCATGCTTCTTCCTCAGGGAATTAAAGCAGCGAATTTGAGACTTTGAAGGATGCTCTGAAGCAGTAACCACTGCACCAGTGACCAGCTCCAGCACTTTCAGACCTGATATGTGCCCAGAACAGCTCGCTTCTACTCAGGGGTTTTCAAACCAGCCCTGGCAGTGCAATACATTAACTGTAAGGTGATTTTGTTGAGGGATTCCAATTAATAGCAATTAGCAGAATTCAAACCTAACAGTCTGGAGGAAGCAGCCGCAGCTCCTAGGCAGCTTCTGAGCAGGCAGTGGCAGTGCATCCTGGCTGGCATTGCATTATTTTTCCCTGAGCCATTTTCCAAAGGAATTTGCTTTCTACCTCAGCTGGGACCTCTGGTAGCTCCTGTAACAGAAATAGGTGCTACAGCTCGTGGTTAACTTCTAGAGGAGAGAAAGGAGGGTCTGGCAATGGTGGCGGAGCTCGCTTTTTTTTATTCCAAATCTGAGTAATTCCACTGAGATTAGTTTAAGTAAGGAAGAATAATTCTCATTTTAAAAACTAACACTAAACCTGTAAAATTACATATTACCACAGTCCCTTAATGTTAAATGGCATTTTTTTTTTCTTTTTCTTTTCTGATTTGCTTTCGTTAAGATTTTGTAAAGAGATATATATTGTTAGACTAATTATAAAAATAATCATAAAATGATGATTACTTTAATCCAGGGTGGCACTGTTTACCTGACAGATAGTGAAGATGGAATAACATTACTTGCCATCCCTTTTAAGCATGTGTTCAATATTCTTAGGGTACTTGAGCTTTGCTTTAATAAGCATGAAAAGCCTGTGTGCAGAGACAAACCAAAGCATCATCTTAAACTCAACGCAAGTGGCATCAGGTCAGATTCTGGATAGAAGAGGCTCATATTAACTTTAGGCACATATTAACTTAAGCCTTCCAAGCCCTGGCGTTGGAAAAGTTGCTAGGGAATCTGCATATTCCTTTTCTTGGCAGAAGGTCAGACCACAAAACCAAATTGTACTAGTGGGAACACCATAAAGAGATGTGTTGAGGAGGACTTGAAGATGTCCGGCTCCACTGCAAGGTGAAAAACATATGAAAGGGCCGACGTAACCCTGCCAAGCGCTGTCACGTGCACAGCTAGGTCAGTGCTAGCCCAGGCCCTGCATGTGCCACCGTGTGCAGGAGGAGCTGCCCCTGCTCGCTTGGGTTGCAGTGTGCTCGGGGTGGATTCCTTCATCCGCGCTACATGGGAAGAGGGCAAACCACGGCCAGGCATTTCCCTTCTTCATGGGCTCCGCAGAAACCCACATTGGGTGCATGCAAAGAGACAAGGGGTGGGCAGGTCTGGATCTTCTCAGTGTGAATTTGTTGTCTGGGCCCATTTTGTGAAACTGACTTAGATCTTTAAGTGGCAACTTGGTCCTGTGTCCTGGTCATTTTCCTTTCCTGCTTTGCAGCTTCCTTTAATTGCTAAGGCAAGGCAAGGAAATGCTTTGAAATGCAAGGAAATCCTATGCTAAGGCAAGGAAAATGCTGAGCCTCTGCAACAGGGCAGTAGGGGAACTTGATGCTGTTTTGTGCAAGTGGTTCTTAATTTGGCCTAGTTAGTTTTTGTGTGTACTTACACGGTTGACAGTGCTGTCAGATCCAAAAGCCTTTGAAGTCAATCACTGTTTTCTTGTTGACTTGAGTGAACTTTGGGTGAGCTCTTTAAACAGGCATGAGTTCAAGCTACTCTTAACAGTGGGACAGACTATTATTTATCTAGTGTTTTAACTACCTTATATGTCAATTTTTGTATTGTGGAATGCTTGCTAACGATCGTCAAAATAAAGTTTCCTGTAAGGTTCATTTAAACTTGAAGGGTTATTTGCAATAGTCAGTGTTAATGTGACCTTTGGAGACAAAAAAAAAATGTTTAAATAAAAAACTGAACTGAAACATTAATCCTTTGAACTTCATCATGAGAATGGCTTCATTAACCTCCCATTGCATAGTACTCCCAAATCCAGTAACTGCAGCACAGAGACAGGAGGAAGAGGGTTTTCTTTTTTCTTTTGAGTTCATTGTAGTATTACGAAGTAAAAACCTTCAGGCTATTTTTAATTAGGTAGAACCTCTGAGAGCCTCTAGGTAGTGTGGCTCTTGCATTAAGCTACGAGGCTTTTAAGAGCTGCTAATTTTGCATACTAATTTTGCTCCGCAAATCAAAAAGTCCTTGTTGGATATATGGATGAAATAATGGTGGAATTAGTGAGATATGAAGATAATATGGCTTAAATGGCTTGGGTATCTACATCTTAGTTTTCAAAATCGGCTATTTCTAATGGATTTAAAAAATACATATTCCAAAAAAATTAAGACATAGATTTCTAAAGAAAAGTACACTAACATTCATTCATTCCTCCAAATAATCTCTACTTGTCTTCTGGAAAAATAATGTTTATTCCTGCAGTGGTTGAATACAATACAGGGAATTTTCTTTGAAAAGAGTGTACACTCTGTATGTCATATGAAGCTTTTCTTCTTATTATGTAGAGGTAGGTGTGTGTGATACAGGACAAGTTACTTCACCACAAAAAAAAAGATAAGACCGGCTGCTTCATCAAAGAAAGTCGTAATTCGTAATGTTATAGTTATTTCTTGTCTTTACCCAACCTCAGTTCTCCCTGCTGCCAAACGGTAAAGAAAGCCAAGAGCGCTGCTGGATCTGTGTCGTTGCTGCGGATGCTGGAAATACTCACCAGTATTTGCCTAATGTAAATAGCATATGTGCATTCCACTCCATTCATTCGTGTGTGCATCTCAGGCACTTTGGCTCTACATTCTGAATAGATTTTTGCATTAGGTTTTTACGCGAGGAAATAATGTCACTAAATTGTCTCGTATGAATAAACTGGTTAGGCAGATTCAATGCACGTGCCTCCTAATAGTAAAAATGAAGCTCGATGCATGTTGTTAGTGAGATAGATAGTAAGTATTTTGGAATAGCCTTCGTTGTTACAAGGCATTACAGAACAGCAACTACTTGAAAAGATTTTCAAGAAAACAGTCCTTTCCTTTGATCTTTGTTCAGTGAGCGGTTGCTTTCTAGTCTGAAAGCATTCATTTTTAACGAGGTATTAGCAGAAAGAGTGCTCAGTAATTTTCCAAGCAGACTTTTCGGCAAAGTTTGATGCTGCAGAGTCTTTAAGATGTGGAGAGGTCTAGTCAGTGCAAGAGAAACTTCAAAGCGCTGTGTAAAGCTTTACTGCTGTGTTTGTTTTTTGAACTAATGATGGCTTATATTTAAAACGCTACACAGTGCCCTGGTGTTAATCAGTAGCATAGAAATTACTCTGAGCTGTCCCTTAAGAAACATTCTCTTCCAAAGGTATTGACAAAAGGCAAAAACCTCAGTGCATATGAGGAGCTCTTATTACTCTGCACGGGCTCGAGAGTTCGGGCCAAGCAGCAGTTGGTAGAGCAGGGTATCGTAGTGGAATGAGAGAGCCAGCCTCAGCCATGGGATGGATGGATCTGTGCCACGTCCATTGAGGAGCACAGTGGTGCCACTGGAGAGAGGCAAAGGATAGACTATTTGTTCCCTTTTTATCTTCTAATAATCACAGAATCACGGAGTGGGTGAGGCTGGGACCTCTGCAGATCATCTGGTCCAACCCCTCCGATGAAGCCATCACCTGGAGCATGTTGCACGGGGTTGTCTCCAGGGTATCTCCAGAGAAAGAGGTTCCAACACCTCTCTGGGCAACCTGCTCCAGTACTCTGTCACCCTCACATGATGAGAAGAAAGCTCATTGCTCAGAGGGTCTTTCCTGCAGTACTGAAGGGAACTACTAGAGATGTCCTGGCAAGGATGAGATGTGGGTCATGCTATTTAATAGCAAGGTGAAATGAAAAAAAAAAAAAAAAACTTACACTGCATTAAGAGGTGGGCAAAGAACCTAAAGGCTGCGGTGCTGGTTTCTCCACAGCTCTACTTTGTCAGCTCCTGAGCCCTCACACTTCATGCCCGGAGCACCCTGAAGCTTTCATTCCTCTCTCCTCCTTCAAAACCAACCAGAAACGCTGACTCTGTGGGGCAGCACCGCTTTTTAAGCAAAACACGTTATATAACAGGCCGTGTGGATTCCACTGCACCTCGGGGACATCCCAATCAGCTGCTCAGCGTTGTGTAGCTTTGAGATTGCTGTTTTCTGCCGTACACGTGGGATTTGAAGTATTTCTGGAGTATTTCTGTGGTAACCTCAAGATGTCATTTAAAAGGAGTTTCTGAGGGACTGTTATGGCCCTTGAGCTGAGAGTTACAATAATACTGCTCTTCCAAGGCCTTGGCTGTTGGACAGGTGGCTGCCTGTTCACAGAGTGCGTTGGAGACATCATGAGAATGAAAAAATCACCATCTTTAGAAGATAGTGAGTTTTTTTCTTTATTTGAAGACAATATCCAAAATATGCACAGTACTTTATAAAAGCGCTGATTAAGAACCTCAATTTGAGCTGTGTCACTGGAGTTATTTATGCTGGGTCTACCCCAGGAAAATAAGAGCAGTATCTGACCACAGCCCCTGACTTTGCTGGGGTTTTTTCTGGATATACTGCACTCAAAGAGCAGACTCTATTTTTCTTGCAGTGAAGTTAACTCAGTTACTCCAGGGATAATGAAAAAGAACAGAATCTGGCCCTAAAACGTCTTGCATGTTCATGAAGCAAGGGTTTTTCTCCCGTTCATACCATCTCAAATTATTTTTATACATATGCGTCACGAGATACATAGGGTCACATTTATAGAGTTATCAAAAAACCACTGCCAGCTTAAGGAAGCACTTTACCCACAGAAGGGAACAGTTACACAAAATAGTCATCAGAGAAAAGAATGACTCCAAATACGCAGCTTACAGGGCACTGAGGAGCAGGGCTTTGCACGAGCATAAACTGTACTGCAAAAAAATAAACAAACAGGAAACAAAGTTACTGTGAAGGAAGTTCCCCCACCACGAGAATTCAGAGCAAGTGATTTCCCTAAAGTAATCTGAAATTCCCAAGAATAATACAAGAATCCACAGCCAAAGATCACCGCTCAGGCTCTGGCTGCGAGCAGCCTTTCCAGCTCAGAAGTTTTCACTAGATGTATGGTGTAGGATGTGTAGATATAAAACACACATAACCTGGGCACCTGCTGATAGGCATCTTATCATTCAAACACTTATTTTTTAATTAGCTCTTGAAATAGATTTCTGTTTACTAAACACAAAGCAGATAAAAGTTTCTTTATGGGAGCCTCAGAATGGAGGAGCCCAGGTCCCCGCTGTCTTCACGGTGCCCTTGGTTTAATTGCGGTTGCAGTTAATAAGAGGGGAGGCACCGAGGGATGAAGGCCCTGCGGTTAATGTGTGGTGCCTTGAGACAGCAGATATGAAAGGATTCCTGCGTTTTGGAGCTGGGTGGGCGTTGGGGACGGCATAGCAAATCCCGTTACTTTAATAGGGAGAGGCACAAGGTTGAAAGATGGAAGAGCCACCAGAGGAAGACCAAGGGGTAGCATGTGTAACACGGGGGACAACTTGTAGCCTCCTTGGCTTTTGATCTGCTGTGTTATGAAGGTGTTTTAGTGTTTGGTTGGTTGGTTTTAGCACATCTTGGGGCGAGTTTGTTCTTGCCATTCGGGTCTTTGCCTCTTTGGGTGGTGCATCTCAGCACACCCATTCCAGGGAGCTGTGGCTTGACCGTGCCTCACTTGGGAGACATCAGGAGCTGCCGTTGGGAGACTGGTTTGGAAGGGTATGGCCTCACGTGGCAAAATCCCACCGTGGCAGTGGGAGGACAGGACCTGAGAGGCAGTTTTCCCGTCCTGCTGCCCTTCCTATGGAGGAAGAGGAAGATGATGACGATGATGATGAGTGCTTTTGCATTGTTTGTTTGCCATGACTTAACCATCATTTCTCAAACATAACAATCAGCATCTACTGAGACAGAGATGTCCTCGTCTGAGGCTAGTAATCACGAGAGGAAGCCTTTTGGTCGGTGTAAAGCCTTTCCTGCACCCTCGGTCACGTAGCTGGGATAAAGCATGTTCCCGCTGCCGCCTTTGTTGCCAGTGCCCTTAGGTTTCCTTTAACGATTCCGCACTCCCGCATCGTTTGAGATAAAACCTCTTCTGCCTGAGCACTCTCTTTTCATGCTTCTCTGTACTGTCCTTGGGTAGCAGTGTTAAGCCCAAACATTAGTGCTGCGACATGCTCCCGTATGCACTAGCTTGCAGCAAAATCCTTTCCTTCACCTCTCCGGTTCGCTGGAATGACCCTGCGCGCTTAGGGATGCGGGCTCTGCCTCCACGCTCCTTCCCCTCCTTGTTTTCCCTGGATAAGCGGCTTCCCAAGGAGCCACCTTTCCCAGCCGCTTCCTCGGGGCCCTCTCCCCAGCTGCACGTCGCGGAGGGGCCTGCAGAGGTTGTTCCTGGGGCTCTGCGGCCACCGACGTCACCTCTGGCCACCCACCGTGTGCCTCCTGTTGCGCTCTGCGCGCTGCAGCGGGACCCGGCGCTCCTTCCTCCCCTGCCTTCCCAGCAGAAATCTCCTTAGTGGAGGGAACAGCACAAGCCTTAATAAGAAACTCCTCCTGTTTCCAATAAAGGAAAATTGATGCCTATAAATCACTTGGTCCCTGAGCTCTGCTCCTCAATTTCACTCTCCCTGCTATTGAGCCTCCATCTGCTTTTCACAATTCTTGCCACTCGTATATCTTTTAGTGCCGCATCCCTCCAGAATGACTGTCTAATTAAGTAGGCTCTGAAAATTAAAAGCAGCAGAACAGCAGCTTGCTTGCTCTTTGTACCCTTAATCTGGGAGTCCTGTGTGCGCTATTTTGGAAGCTAAATTGAGGTCACTGACATTATGCATATTTGTTGTCTGATGCAGCCATAAAAGCCCCAAATCCTCTGTTCAAAATCATCTGTAGGCTCACGGGTCAAGCATTTACAGGAAGAAGAAGAAGTTTGTGGAGTTTTCACAGATTTAGGGACACAGGGGAGGAGTGAGACGGGGGCCATCGTCTCAGCCCAGTGTTCCTGCTGCAGCATCATCCTTTCACCAGTCAGCAAAACATCTGTACCGCTCGCGTGAAGAAAATAAGCAGTTCTAGTTATGTGCGAAAAAGAAAATGGGAGCTTTGCTAAGCAGAAACAGTCGCATTTCTTTAAATCCTGTTGAGGTGGCAGTTCACTTTGGTTATAAATCATGTAGTGACCAGTGATTCTCTCTTGTATATTAAAAAAAAAAAACAGTTCAGATGATTGTGTCGGGTTAATATAGCTGCATTTTATTGTCAGTAAAACAAAGAACAAGCACTAGTTATATGTAATTAAATATTATACCGTATGCTAGTGGTGCCACGGTAATTATGGATGGAAATTTGCATCAAGTGACAACAGGTGAATAGATGCAATATGCATGTTCTAAAGAATGCCTTTTTTTGACATTACTAAAAATGCCATGTTTTGCTCTCTCCTACTTCAAGGTAAATTCACATAAGTTACAAATAGTTCACATTTGGATTCAGGACTCAGAAATTGTGAGTAGCTTTTCACACACTTGAGAATAAAGGGTCTCTTGTCAGAAATGCCAGATACTGATGGAGACACCAAACTCCAGTCCTCAGAGTGCGTTTTTACTATGATTGTTGAGACAGAATATTCTGATTATTTTTCAGTAAGAGCAAGAAAGGGTTTGATATGGGAAACTATTTATGAATAATGCCAGCTACAATGAATTTTTAAATGAAATACAAAGCTCAAAAAATCAGCTTTAGAGAAAAATCATAAGCGGAATTTTAAAATTTATTTTGAGCCATTCTGAATATTTTTCTTTGGAAAAACTTCATCAAAACAGGTATGACCTTAATGAAACGTTTTGATTCAATAAAAAATTAGATTTTTGAATTCTTTTCCCCAAAATATTTGACCAGTTGTAGTTTAGACACAACTTTCTCAAAATACTTTTGCTTGAAAATGAATCCCTTAGATGCCTTTCCAGTTATTTTGAGCTGAAAATATATTCAAAAGGAATATATTCTAAAAGGAAGTGTGAGGAGGAGTGAATCCCAGGTGCTGTTTTTGTGGTGGGACCTTCTGATCGTAAGGAGGTATCAGGAGACCTGTGTCCTGAGGTCACATCGTGGTGCAGACCCGGCATTCGGCATCACTAGCTGCATGGGGAAGGAGAAAGCTTGAAACCTGATTCCAGCTTCCTAGATGCCACTGCTTTTTCTCCTTTCTTTTTATTTAGTCTTTTTTTTAAAAAAACACACTCAATGTGAACTTAAGTTCCTGGTAGCTTGTGTTGGCAGCGTGTTGAGTTTTTCACGTGATCGTTTTCTTTTGATGGAAACAGAGTTAAAGTTCATTCCAAGTACACCAAGGTCTACCGTGGGCTTGATCAGGATAGTCTGAAACCACAATTTTTGCTCCTGTGATTCCTTATCGATCACAGTTACTATTTTTACTGCTGATTACAGTTAACTATTTTTACTGTGGTGTTCCCTAGTTTAATGCTGTGCTGTGTCATTTTGGTAAGTTAACAATGACAGCTCGGTATAAATAGCCTTAAGAACATCATGTTTCCATTCACGTATTTGACTTGCTTTAAGCTGAATGACCCTAATGATTTCCATCTCCCGCATTCACGGGAGTGTTGCTCGGGCCTCCCGTCAGATCGTGGCCCCTTTTGGAAAGCGGCTGTAACCAAGGATGCTGCAGATCCCTTCGGTTTAAAAGCGAGTGTGAGTCAATCAGCTGGGCACTTGCTACCCAACAGGGCCCCTGTTATGTCCTATCTGCGAGCTGAAGTACAGGCTTAATCATTTAAGGCCCCGTGCGTTTTCATCTGTAACGTGGCAATAATAAATACACCTTTTGTAAAGCTGATACAGTGTTCAGGTGATGTGTTTTAGCTGCTGCTGCTGGGTAAAAAATAAAAGCTAGACAGAATCATATATCAAAAGTAAAAGCTTCTGGCTATCGCTTTGAATGTGACAAATGCAATTTATCTTACGTCTCTAAGGGACTCCATTGCAAACATGTAGTGATGGGTGCATGTTTTAAAGTGTTAGGTTATTGTTCTTAAGTAAAATATGTGGAAATGTGATTTACCTGAACAAGAAATACTGTGTACAGCCATAGGATACAGAAGGAGAATGATTTGAGAGTATGAATCAGTAATTTCTTCAGGTATTAAAGAGATGATAAGAAGACAGATAATGAGATAGCAGAAGGAAGAAGATTGTTGTGTGGTGATGGGAACAACAGTGTCCAGATAATGATCTGCCCTTCTAATTATCCTTCTCTTCTTCCCCTCCTCATCTGTCTCCAAACACCTTACAGCAAGTGTAGGTGACTCAGTTCAGCAGTTATACAGCAAAGCCCGAGTCTGGCAGAGATGCTAGTGGTGCAGGGAGGTTCGAACGCCCTTTGGTGCCTGCTCTAGTGCCCTGCGAGTGCCCAAACGATCAAAAACCACATCACAGCCCCTCTGCAAGGGCAGCTTTTAGCACGTCCACGGCTCGCTTTGCTTTCGGCAGATCTGATCCTGTGAATTCTGCTTTCCCGTCGAGGCTTTGCAGTGTACTGTTGATTCCAACACACAGTGGAGGGTTGTTTTATTTTTTGTTTTTTTTTGTTCTTTTGATCGCGTTCAGGCCAGGCACTCGCTCTGAAGCGTGGAGCTGCCTTGCCTTTCCCGGGGAGTGGGCGGCTCCGTTGTTCCCCGGCGGTTCCTCCCGCGTGGGAGAGGTGGCAGACGGAGGCTCTGCTTCCCGGCCGCGGAGCCAGGAATGCCTGTTTTTTGCCATTAAGGAGCAATGCTGCCATCAGCACTAGGGATGGTAGTCAGGGGCTTTGATAGGACATGGCAAGACTGGAAAAAGAAGGCTTTTCTTCAGCACGGAAGCAAAGGTGTTGTTCGAAGGACAAAGGGATGAGCTCAAAGGAATTGATTTATTTCAGTCATAAACAGCATTTTGCTGAGTTTAAAATACAAGGGGGAGTAAAAGCGAAGCAGAAGCCATGTGGGCAGCAGTAACATCCCTGCAAAGCCCCCCGGCTTTGGCAGCTCTGTGTAGCAGGGGGACAACCAGACTTTTAAAGGAAAAACAAGATTTTCTTTTTTTTTTTTTTTTTGATGAATCGGCTGACTCGAAGCCAGCGGCCTCAGACGTGGCCCTCGGGTCTTCGCCTCGGGCGCACAGCCATCCCTGCGCGCCAGGAGCGGCGGCTTCGCAAGAAACGCGGCCAAGATGGGGCGCGTGTGGGTGCCTCGGGCGGCCGCGCCGCCCTCCCCGTGGAGCCTCTTGGCCCACGTCTGCTCCTCAACCTTCTGCCATGGGAGGTCTCACCGACACGGTGTCCCTAGGGGCACTGAGGGGCGGGAGGGGGCCGTGTAATCCCGGTTAAACCCTTGGCTTCAAGGGGATTATCCGCAGGAGGTGCTGTAAAAGGTGAATACTGGACATCATAACCTGCATTAAGCAAATCTGGAGAGCCAGGAGGCCTTCTCTGGCGTTCGAATTTACATGCTCCTCTGTCCGAGATGCCCAGCGCTTACAAATCCGCTACTTCGGCATGTCCCAGGGAGGTGCAGAAACGTGGCAGCCGTTCGCTCCCGCCTCATCCCGTGAGCCCTCTGTGCGGAGACGCTCATGCCCGTATGGGGCGCTTGGCCCCCCGATGCCGCAGAGCCGGCTCTGGAGCGGCCTCTTTGCTCCACGTGTTTCAGGCCGGGTCTGTAAAGCGGCCGGGCAGCGGAGCGGGCAGTGAGCGGTGATCAGAGCATCTGCCCGTGGGTGTTTCCTGGAGCCGGGCAGCGGCACCGCTGGCCTCTGGTATTAAACCTCCTGGTGGAAGCGTTACCGAGATGGGCGTGAAAAGAGGATCCCTCCTAGAAGTTGTGTCTAGACCTAGAGCCGGAAAATGGGGGGGTTCAGGAAAAAAAGAGTGCACCATAAAAGAAGGGAGGTTAAGGTGGTGACTGTCTAATGATGGCTGCGAATGCGTATTTTAGAGCTAAGGTTTGTATAATTTGTGCCTCAGGCTCCTCGTGTTTGTCAGCACAGAACTGGGCAATCCGGGATGGGGCAGAAGGAAGATTGCCAGAGGCAAGATTGGAAACGAGCTTTTGCAGAAGAAACAAAAGGAAAAGGCCAGATCTTGGGGAGGAAACGCTGCAAGATTTGTCTAATTAAGGAATGTGGAACTAGACCGGGTGAGCTAGGGACATTGATCAGGAGAAGAGGAGAAGAGGGGATGAGAAACCAGGACAGCAGTGTGGGGAACAGGGCTGGAGGGGCTCAAGAGGGAGGTGTAGCCCACGCGCTGTGGACACGTCGCAGATGATCCGGGTAATACAGGTGCTAAAGTCTGAATGGAGATTTATATAATCTCCATATAATATAATGGTGAGAGTTATAGTGGGGATGAAGGAGACGTAAAACTCAGTTAGGTAAACTCAGGCATAGAGCTGAAGAATCAGAATTCATGGTGTATTTATATAGCCCCGAAAAAATAAATACAATCTAGTACAAAACACAATCACATAATAAACTATTGAGAAACTGCTGCAGCTACGGTTAGCAGAATCCGACTCCCTCTTTTAAGAGGGGTGGGGAGCGGAGCTGGCCGTGCTTGGAACCCGCTCCCTTTCTTCCTGCCACGATCAGATTTGGTCACGATGGAAAAATCGGCTTTGTCCTCAGCTGAAGCCTTCGTACGCGTTAATGTTTTTAGATAAAGGATCGCGTAGTCCTACTATGGGCACCGAAAACAAAGGCTATCCAAATAAATACTGGGAAAGGCCCACAACTTCCTGAAGACTGATAGCCAGATTTCTTTCTGCATGCCTTTTACGTCCTGTTAATGATATGACACTTTTTCCCCAGTAATGTCCAAGACACATACTGCATTAATCAGATAATGTAACTTTCCATGATCTAGCCCAGAAAAATGTAATTTAGCTTTTTTTTTGCCCCACCCGCTCTGATTCTCTTTGACAAGCAAATTATTCCTAATGGTTTCTCCCACCCAGTAAGTTTGGCAGAAGTTATTATTATTGTTCTCAGAGCAATGTTTGTAATTTAAAGCTGTGAAGAATTCACACGGTGGGGTTTGCTACCTGACCCTCAACTAAGACCTTGCTCTTTTCAAGGCGTATCCGTGTTCCTCACTGCCCCCAAATAAATAATCCTGTGAAAGCCAGTGGGGCTACGGACACCAATACAGATAAATGTACCTATATATTAAAGATTTAGGTACCAGAGCATGATACTCCGAAACAGCCTTGTGCACAAATAGCTGCATTTTCTTTCAACTTCATAATGAATGCATGGTAATTAGTAGGCATATTGAATGTGCGGTGCTTGTATGAACAAGAAATGAATATATCTTCCAATCTTGTCAAAACGAGGTGTTAATTTCTTTCCTCGCCCCTTCCTGTAGCACCGGTCACACCGGACACAATTTAAGGCAGCTTGTTTGTTTTGTTGTAGTTGCAGGTGGAACTTGATCAGGAATATCAAGACAAATTCAAAAGACTGCCCTTGGAAATTCTGGAGTTTGTACAGGAAGCCATGAAAGGGAAAATCAGTGAAGATGGAGACCACAGTTCTGCCCCTTCTTCCCTGGCATCTGACAGTGGAAAATCAAACCATAAACCTCTGCAAAGTGAAGAGGAATTGGAGGAAGACAATGCAGAAAAGGTGTTTGATACTACTTTTTAATTGCCCCCGCAGCCCGTAGCGTGCAGGGGCCCAGCACTCCCAGGCCGCCCGTCCCTGCCTCCCGACGGGAGCTGCCGCCGAAGCGCTTTGGAAGGCAGCAGGGATTTGTATTCCAGCGCACATTTCCCAAAAGGAACGTTTTGTAAAGGCTTTGCGCAAAGGTCTGCATTCTCATTCTCCGTGTCGTTATTATGCGAAAGCTCGCACAGTTGTAATGGGAAAATTAACATGTTAACCATCCTCTCCTTGTTTTTCTTTTGGCCGATTCACAATGGGTAATTTTCTGGCCGCGTTCGCTCTTAGGAATGTTTAATGAAGACCAGTGTGTTGTGCAGAGACAAACGCGCGCAGATTTCCTTTTGAAGTGCCCGTGCAAAGTGCTCCAAACTAATACAGATCCTAGAGAATATTATAACTACTTAATCATGTTTGTTTCCTACTTTATAACTGCACCTTGACAGCTGTACCACCCTTTTACGTTTGCACTGAAACATTTAATCCTTTTTAGCTTTGCAAGCACCGGTGGCTTGCTCTCTCAATGTTATGTTTATCGTGTGGAAAGAAGTTTATTTGCTGCTGAAAATACTTGGAACTGTGGAGACAAGAGGAGAACGGAGAGAAGGACTTTGCCTAGGAATTGTGTCTGTGTACGTTTGTGTTTGTTACACTGCGTGAGTGCATATATGTTTGTATATATATAAATATACATAACTATGTGTGCCCACACGCACATTTATATACACGCACGGCATGTTTCTATTTGAAGTCAGCATGGTCTCTCGGCCAGATGAGGAGTTTCAGGGATACGTGACTAGAGAACCTTTATGAAAGCGAACATCTGGGCTCTACGGATACAAAATAATCATGGAATCATGAAATTCTTTTTGTGGTGTTAGTGTTGTAAATGCAAATAGCTTTAGAATATAAATTTGATATATATTTTGCAGACTCAAAAGTATTGATTTTAAGTATCATATTTTAAGCTTACTGAATTTGATAGGATTATAAAAATGTTTAGGAATACAGTATTTGAAATTGAACAGAATCTTCCATTATTTTCAAGACTGAGGTTCGGTTTTACTAAGGTCTGAAATTTAAAAGCAAAATAGAAAAACCCGATCACTGTTATTTAAAAATGTATATTAATCCCTTTAACGGACTTCTGAAAATGAGAAGAATCAGACTTACTGTACTGTGCGGCATGCACGAGAGAAGTAACGGCACATTTTCAGAAATTTATATAGAAAAACAGACTCTGTCAAGTCAGGATATTTGGAAAGGTAAAGGAATGTTATTCTCTGGCATCCTATATTAACAGAAATAGGAATTACGAAAGATTGCAGATAGATTCTCATTTGCCCCCAAGCCGTTGGCTAAAGGCCCTTCCCTCAGTAGAATTGTGAAAAGGCATCTTAGGGTGGATGATGAACTAGCTCCAACTACGTAGATTTTCCTAGTTAGGCTGGATCCCGCAACCCCCACAGGTGATTTATCCGCACGCAGAGGACCCCGGGCGCCGTGGGGTGGCCGTGCTCACACGCACGTTTGCAAGATCGGGGCCTTACTCCGTATCGAAAAGCAAACCGAGGAAGAAATCAGTGACACAGCCAGGCGTTCTAATTCATCGGGACACTTCAGTTACTCTACTTCCTTTCCCTCAGGATTTTAGTGCTTCGACAAACTTATTTGATTTAAATTTAAGCAATAAAATGCAAATCAAGCTTAAGTTTTCAGTTAAATAACTGTGTATATATATGAGTTGAAATCTTGGCAAACAAACAGTATTTTGATGTTTCTTTTCTAAACGTAGAGCGGAAAAAAAGGAAAAATTGCACGTTGCTGGGAGATCGTATTTTGGATTAAACTATTCTGATTATGATGGTGAAATTAGTAATCGCAAAATTCAAAAGTCTGATTTTCACCTTAATATTAGAGCAGGTGAATTCTCTGTAAATCTTTATTTTGCACTTTGAAATCAAATATTAATCTTTCATCAAAAACTTAGAGGGTCAAGATGTAATGCTGCATTTTATAAAGTAAAAATTACCTGTTGTCTAAATTATTAAAGGAATATACTAATAGCAGTGTTCACAATAAAACTGAGGACTAATGCATTATGGAAATGATTGTACAGTGCAGGCTTTTAGGTAAACTCTTAGCTCCTTTGAATTTCAGCGCTCCATTCCCATGGACTTCAGCGGAGCCGGGACTTCACCACAGTCTTCAAAGAATCTTGGGCAAATACCAATTAATCTTTTATTTATATTAAAAAAAAAAAAAAAACTATACTGGTTGGGTTAAGCATACTATCAGCTGTAGTCATTTTACAGTACGTTTGTATTTGACCATTTACTGTACTCACATTTTTTTATATCTGTACAGTGCCACTTTCTGCAGGTGTAAGGTAGTTGTGTAATACTGTACATCTGGCATTGTTCAAACTTATTTCAGTGAAACAGATATCATTTAATATTGATATTACTTGAACTAGAGTAAGATAATGGAAAAGGGTCTTTATGATGTGCAAGTCTTGTGCCTTTTATGTATTTGCCTTGTTCCGTGTTGAATGTGTGGAAATGCTGTATCGTGGACTTCCTGCTGTATAGAATAGAGCTGTCTATATTAAACTAGGTTGTGCACTTCAGATATCTTTACACTACTGAAAATAGCTTGGTTTTGGCAGTATAAACAGAATTTTAAAAATTCTAATGAAGGCCAGGCATTTTAGATTTAACATGTTCATAATTATGTTAATTAATGCTCATGTACTAGCTAAACTTTCACTGAAATATAACTAAAGGGACGTCATTGCTTGCCTTTCTTTGAAATCAGTGTTGCTCTTGTACATTGTATTAATAGTGTCCGTGGTTGATTAGTCCTTGATGATTTGCTTTCAGAGTAGGGTGAGATGCTTCAGTTAACATGTACATACTTTTGGGTTTCTCGATCTATGATTGTTCCAGAGGCATAATTCACATTTTTGTAAAAATTCTATGCAATTTTGTGGCATGATGTTTCTTCCACTCGTAATTTTATGTGCTTACATTACAGATCCAAAGGACAAATAAAAGTTTCTTAACAGAACGTGGCGGCCGTCTCTGTTGCTCAGCTCCCACGAGAGGGGGAAAGGGGAATCATCGCGCGTGCACGGACATCCCCTCCCGGGAAACATGTGTAGTCTTTCCGAGACCTTTTCCGAGCAGGTAGCGCGTGGTTTACATGGTACCTGGACACACTGAGAGCTTTACCTCTCCTCCAGCTGTTTCGCTGGCACCTCTGCAGTTACATAAATGCTCTGAAACGCGCGTTTGCCTTCCAGTAAGAGCTTTAGAAAATAAATTATTCCTGTGGCTTTTGACCTGCCGCCTACTCTTTAATTTGCAAGAGAAGAAATAATCTCTGGAGAAGAGATAAGCAGACGCATTAATCCACGGTACTGAGATATACACTTATTACATACAAATCGTCCCTGAGGTCGTCAGGCTCAAACCGCTCGCTAGCAAAAATGTGGGGAAAGGGGGTCTGGGGAAGGGGCATGGGAGTGTGTGAGAAGAGGGACGAAAGGAAGGAAGGAAGCTGGAAGCCAAGGCCAGGAAATGGAGGAAGAGAGTAGGAACAGGTCAGAAATGGGGAGGTGGGGGGAAAACAGCAAAAGAAAAGTGGATAAATAAACAGCAAATAACTTCTCTCCGAAGGAGGAAGTTGAAGGGGGTGAAACCTCCAAGGATCAGGTTTGCCAGGAGCCTTCCCAGCAGCAGGAGCAGGAAGGAGCAGCACGAGCCAGGCCGGAGCGGCTGGTGCGGGCGGCCGGAGCGGCAGCTGGTGGCAGCGAGGGCAGCCGGTGCCTCAAGGGGTGCCAGGGGCTGGGGACACGGAGCGGGGCCCCCGGCAGCGGCGCGGTGGGGACTGCAGCAGGACCAAGGCGGGGACCGCGGGAAGGGGAGCAGTAGCGGCAAGCACGGGGGGGTGGAAATGCCGAGGAGGCCCTGGGAGGAGCTGGGAAACGGCTCTGGGGTCCCCCGGGGCGGCGACGGAGCAGGCGGCCGCGGCCTGTGTTGCGTTTGGGCCACTGGAGACCACTGGCCCGCTGAGGAGAGAGGGCAACAGGCTGGGGGGTGTGAAAGAGCAGTTTGGAGGCTGGCCAAGGGGGAGAGGGTGTCAGGCAGGGCCGGGCAGCGGGGTCAGAGACCGCCGGGCAGCGGATGTGGCCCCGCCAGAGCCACCAGGTCTACCCCCGCGGGGCAGCAAGGGGCTCTCCTTGAGGGAGCCGCTGTACTTTAGTGCGTTTAAACCCCTCTTCGGGCTCTAGGCTTGCTCTAAGCACAGGTTAAATCTACCACCCTGGCGGAGACCAGTGTCAGCTGCCAACATCGGGTCAGCGTTTCCTAGGGCAGATGAATAGCTGGCTTCAAGAGCTCCACTCGGTTTAGTACGGACTGTCTTTCAAAGACCTCCTGCTTACTCCAATACCCATACAGGGAGTCAAGGATCCGGACAGTGGGTTTGAATTATACTTCTGACATCAGGCATCTAAGAGCCAGGCGTGATCTGAAAGCAACTGAGTCCTCTCCCAGATGCAGACTTCATTACACATAGGAGACACCCGAACACCCATCGAGATTCCTTCTCTGATGCTGCCATTTCCCACTGAACTGAGACTATTTAGCTCTGCCGCTCTTCCTTGCTCTGTGCAAGAACAGCACTTCCCTAAACACTCACAGAGGAACTAGTTTGACCATCCTCCATGGCCTTAGTTTTATTCTTCAGGGGGAGGCTTTCCAATGCAAGCAAGAAATGCCTACTTAGGAATGCAGGAAATAAAAGACATGTGCAAAAAACTGCAGGTAGCTGTCACTGTTGAAATTAAGCTGATGATTGCTGAAAAACATTCCGGTATTTTAAATACACTTATAAAGACAGCAGTCCCCTAGTAGGATGTATTGTTAGTAGTAGGGCAGTTGGTAGGAGAAAGGTTGGGGACTTACAGTTTTCTATAAAGTGTAATTCCCTAATGCTTAGTCTAAATATATGGATCTAGAGTCTCATTTTTTTAGTAGCCAGTATCACAGAAATAGCATGTATTTGCTGAGCAAGAAGATCAGAGAGGCCAAAAAATATGAAAATCCAAATGTTCAATTTGCAAACCATGGAAATGGCAAAGGAGAAATACAGGAGGTGAATCCATTAGCTATTATATAACTGATGTGATTTAGAAGGTCTTGGTTCTGTGGCATGGCAGGCTGCAAGAGGAGGTGAAGAGAATGCGCTGGGTCTTATTGTGAGGGGGTGCTAATCACCTTGGCTGAGTGCTAACTGGAGCAGGGAGAATGGCTTTAAGTAACAGTGGAGGAGCTAAGCCCTAATTAGGAACAAATTGGAACCAACTTGACAAATGTGAAGAGAGGAAATTTAAAACCTGCTGCTATATCAATGGTAGAAGCCTGGCTAATGAGGAAGATTGCTTGGAAACTTCCATTGCTGAAAGCTGTAATGTAATTAACGTTACTGAACTGCGATGGGGTAATTGGAGTGCTCAAATAACTGATTATAACCCGTGTAACAGGGATCAAATGAGATTTTTAAAAAAACCATTTTTCAAGACTTTCTGTTAGTAAATGTAGCTGTTTTGATCTAATCTACCGCTGGTAACAGGCCTAATGCATGCTTTGATGTGTGGGGCCTTGCAAGTGTAACAGGTGACTTGCTTTCATCTGGGTAGCAGGTGAGAAGAGTGAAATATGCTGTCCGGGTTTTGCACGTGTTTTCAGAAAGGCGCAGAAGACGCATGTCCCGAAGCCCCGCTATAACAGTGTGCAGTGACTGCTGGAGGTCAGGGCTTCCCAGGAAAACACTGGAGGTGATTAAGGGTGAGTACTGAACGCAAAGCTGGGCTCCTGGCCTCAGGATGTTGTCAAGCAAGGCTAAAGGTGTTGGCTGTAGAGGCTTTCTCTTGGAGGTGTTTCTCTTGAGGCGCTTCAAAGGTGATCAATCAGGACTCTGATTCCCTCGGAAAGTGCTTTGCAGCATCCTCTTGATTTTCAAGGCAAGAAAAGTAATCCTGGGCATGGGCAGCCAGGTGGGACAACCCTTGCAAACGAGCAGCCTTTCTCCTGGGATGTAAATAGGAGAAACTGGCATCTCAGGAGCTCTTAGCAAGAAGATAAGGGGCGAAAATGAATGCAGGTGCCCTAGCAGCTTGGCAGCAGCGGAGCAGAGCGCACGAGCTCCGGCTGACAGCTAACCAAGGGCATGGCGACCGCGGTGACGAGCATCTCTGGCTCATCGTGCTGCACCCTCTCGGCCTCTGTTGCTGTTCCTGCCCAAGGGTGCAATGATCTTGCTGGACGCTCCTCCACATCGCTTCCCGCTAAGGGATACTGATCCGCGTGCACTCCTACAGACAGCAGAGATCCCCTCTGGTGAGTACTGCACCCTGCTTCCACTTTTCCACTCTCAAATGCTCCCTTTGATCGCCAAGCACTGCCTCTGCTGCCCGGGACGCTCACTGACCTGGGGGTTTGGGGTCTCTGCCTCTCGCTTAGAGGAGGCCACAGAGCTCCCTCCCCGCAGTCGCTCGGCGGGAGGCACGAGATCCTGGGCCCGGGATGGTATCTGTTACGCTGCGTCTGTTCCGAGCGAATCCTGCTGGAGAGCAGCCCGGGAATACTCAGCGTGGAGACCTCCGTGGGGCACCCGAGCTGTGCGGCAGGGCCTGTCCCTGCCTCCTTCCTCCCCGCAGCACCGCGCGCTTCCTCCCGCCCGCCTTGTCCAGACAGCCGAGCCGCGGCCGACGCTCCAGCGAGACCCTGCGCCGCCTCTGTCAGATTAGAGCAGGGCATTGGCATATTCACCAGATAATGACTCGAACACCTTGCTGCTACCAGCTCCTTTTATTGCACTAGAGTCCTAGAAATTGGAAGAAAACACCCCAGTATCTCCTCGATAGCAACAAAATAATGGCTCTGTTTTCCCTGCGGAAATGAGGCTCGGGCTGTGGGCACACTCTGTCTTTGTGCCGGGGTTATTCTCTGCAAAGCCAGCTTCTATTTCCATAATTTAAAACCCATATCTGGCGTAAAAAAAAAAAAAAAAAAAATCCCCATTCCATCATCCCAGCGACAGGCCAGGGAGCTATGATAATTTCCCACTCATTAGTAACTCTGACACAAGGAAGTTCTGGGGCTCTCGATGGAAATATCGCTGCTAGCAGCAACCCTGGGGCTGCGGCCGGTCCCTGCTTGGGGCTGTAGCCTTGTTGGTGCCCAAGCCCCGTGGCCACTGATTGTGGGGCCAGTGGGTCGGCTGTGCTGGGCCTGCTCCACGGCTGCTTTCTGGCTCGGACCAGCTTCAC
>JAWLRI010000888.1:1882470-1913800 GCA_034781795.1 Crypturellus tataupa
GCCACTGATTGTGGGGCCAGTGGGTCGGCTGTGCTGGGCCTGCTCCACGGCTGCTTTCTGGCTCGGACCAGCTTCACCGGGAGAACCCGTGGGCCAAGCTGCATTCGGCACAATGAAGTGTCTTGCCTGGTGGCATTAATGTAGCTTGACATTAGCCTCCTTAATCTGGCCGCTCACTAGCATATGGATACTGTATGCTACATCTCTCTGTGCCTACGCATTGCCCTTTCTTGGCTGTATTAAAACTGCATGGAAGCAGCACGCAAGAATGGAAAGGAGCAGCTCTTGAGACGGCTGATTGATTACTTTAGGCAGGTTCTTGCACTTAAAAAAAATAAAAATAAAAAAGTCTTGCTGTGTTGGGGCTAGCAGAGGCTCTGCAGTGGCTCTATCAGGAACCCACAGTGGATGAGGCATGGAAGATAATTGCAGTCCCCAGCAGAGGTCATTCTTCAGGCAGAGCAGACATGGTCCTGTGGACTTCATCTGCTGATGAGCAGAGGGTTTCGTCTGCTTTCTCTGCCCGATTTGCTAGTTTTCATCCCTGATCCCAAAGGGCGTGAAAAGTGTTCTGGTTTTTATTCTACTCTATTTTCAATGCCAGTAAACAGTATAGACTTTATTTACTTCACATTTAGTAGGTTTCCGAGCACTCTGGGGCATTGCCAGAAGAGGAAGAACTGCCTTCAAAAACAATGCTTATAACCTCCGTTCTGAGAGGAGCCCCCTTTTCCGAGCTGCTCTTTCAGGGCTGGTGTCCAGCCCTGGGGCTCCCTTGGCTGTCCCGCAGTAGCAGGATGTAGGATGAGCAACGGGGGCTCTTGTGGCTCTCAACAAGTGCAGTTTTCGCTACAAACTTCCTCGAGCGTCAGGATTTACAACCTGATGCTAGAAGTGATTGTTAATGTATTCGGAGCATACAGTGAAAATCCAGTACCATTTCTTGTAAAGAGCTCTTTCATAACAGATTGCAGGGAAATTTCCATCAGTTACCGTGGTCTCTTCAGGGCAGCTAAGTACAGTGCTAAGTAGGTATCTTCTGAAGACTTCATATGTCCAGATGCTGCAGATGTCCTTTGGAGGTCTTCAAGTCTACCCAGGAATCCTGTGCAGTTAATAGTTACTATTTTCTCCAATGAATCATCCAGTGTTTTAGCATTAGGATTTATGATGGCACTACTCCTCTTCATCTTTCTTGGGGTGGCGGAGAGAGGGTTGGGTGGAACAGAGGGCGAAACTTTCTTGTCTCCTCCATGCATGGATGTAGCAAGATCCTATGGAGTCCACAACTCTGGGCTTGTTTTCCTCCAAACTTTTCAAGTGCCTAAAAAACCTCAGCGGAGCTAAGGACTCCATTTCAATGTAAAAGCATTTCTGCTGATTGCGATGACAGTGATTGAGACTGTTTTGGGAGTATTTTCCCTCTTTCAGATTTAGGCATGCCAAGGTGTACTGCAGATCACTGCAAGCCCAAAACCGAGTTGTTGGCCAAAGAAAGGCTCACTGTAGGCCCCTGTAATACGCCGGGTTCCCTCTCACTTTTGTCTATACCGTAGTTGCCTGCTTCTTTCCCATTGCTTCTCAAAAGCCGGCATTCGAAGCCGCGTGGCAGGGGTTAAGTCTCAGCGAGCTGCCCGAGACCCACCTGAAAGGCGGCAGGGGTGGCTGTGCCATCAGTCATCGCTGTCGTGCGCCTATTGTGGAGCAGCTCGGCTTGTGGCCCCGAACAAAGAGCTGCACAAGCTCAGGCTTCCAGGAAACGCAATATCAAGGCGCCCTTAGCTCTACCCGGTAACGTCATGGCCTTTGAAGGCGACGCCAAGGAGAGCGTGTCTGCAGGTGACCGCCAGCGTCTGGCCTGGGTTTTGTGCTGGTATTTCAAGTGGGGCCAGGAACTCACCTCACGGCACGGCCTGACAGCCGAGGAGAGGGCGCTCATTTCACGGCCGTATGAGGCTACAGAATACTTCCCCCCGCCGCGTCTCCCTGGTTTTCGCTTCCAGATGGCCCCTGCGAGACTTGGAGAGCGCGGCCCTGGGTCTGTCACTGCTCGCGGCCCTGCTGGGGGATCGTGCTAATCCCTTCGTGTCTGCACCCCAAGTCCTCTCGGGTGCCCGACTAATTCTTACGTCTTTCCACAGAGCTGTTTTGCCTTAGGCATCTAAATTTGCTGGAAGACCTGAGAAACGTTCAAGGGCATAAATGTTGCCTTCTGGAGTTTGTTATAACACAAGATCCTTAAATTGCCACCAGGTCTGCCTGCTTCAGAGAGCGGGGGAAAAGATAGTATTGTGCTCACCCAAAACCAGTTTATTGCTCAGTACTAGCATTCATTCAAAGCATAAGTCAAACTGGGAAACTCATTAGAGATTTTTTTTTTTAACTAAGAGATTTTTTCATATTTTTTTAACGAATTATCATATGTTACCAGTAGTATTAGCAGTCCCTTTTTACAGTTACGGATTGCTTTCTTGCACCTTCCTTTGCAAACAGCAGAGGTGGCACTGCTCCTAATTTGTGAAAATAAAACTGTTTTCACATGGCTGTAGGAGATGATACTTCCAAAAAAAATCGATAAACACCATAACTGCAGGAAGATTGGCTAGCAATTCTCAATCAGCACAGGCACCTGTAGAAGGAAGGTGACTGATTAAAAATGTGCAAGATTTTTGGAAGAAGTGGGGAAAAGAGATGGGGTGTGTTGCCATACAACCATTCAGGGCTGTTTTTCCTGCTGTCACCCGTCACCACATCAGAAATACAAGCAGCAGCCAACAGTGCCTGATCCTGCTTTCCCTGACAAGATTGCCATCTGCCACCGGCTACAGTGGGAACGGGACTAGGCACACGTACAATAAACTGCATCAATTTACCAGGCAACTTCCCATTTGAGCCACATTGTGGATGTGATTACAAATGAAGCCTGTTCAGGCTTAGTGACAGCTAGGTGTTGGTGCTCACTGCTACTGAATTCCAACTAAAGCTACGTTCTCTCTCCAGGAGACTTGTAAGGCAAAAAAAAAAAAAAGAAAAAAGAAAATAAAAGAAAAGGCACAGAGACTGTTTTAAAAACAGTTTTGTTAAGAACCATCCTCTTCCTGTACACTTCTGCCAGATGTTAGCTAAGGAACATATTCATTAACAATGAAATAGTGTTCATACCATCCTCTTTGTAAGAAACAAACTCTTTATAAAACAAGCTGTTGTGCAAAGTTGCTTGCTCTAGCCAACATTTTAGCAGCCTTGGTTACCCTTCTGTTATAGGCAACCTTTAAATATTCACTGTTTAAATTGTTTTGAAAGTTGGATTTTGCTTATTATTCAAACCCAAGCTTGAACTTGAGGGTATGAGTGGCTAGATCACACCTGCTTGTCCTACAGTCCTCTGCATACTTTTCATAGCATTAAACACAGGGTGGCTGATGAAGGAAATATTCCTTTTTTTCCTTGCTGGATCTCATCTCTAATCTGGGCCTAAACCGGCTGATCTAGCCCAATGCTGGGAACAGCATGCAGGCTGTAATACATATCTCAAGAAGGGGTTTGGAAGGGAAAGTCCTTAAATGAACCAAGCTTTAGCTTTTCTATCATTCTGTATTGTGCTAAACTTGTACATGACTCCTCAATTGATCTTCGTGATGTCTTTATGACCCAGCTAACAGAGGGTGGGGACAAAGCAGGGTTCTGCTCTGCTAAACAGCAGCTGACGCACATCCAGGACGGCATGGATGAAAAATCCTCTCCTTAGGTGGCTCTTCCTATGAGACAGAACTTGTGGAACTATGAGTTTTCATTTTGCTGTTCAGGGTAATAACTGGTCCCTCACTAATGCCTTAGACTAAGCATCACTTTCCCACGTTCACTGTGGGGTCTGAGATGTGCCCTGCCGTTCTCAGGAGTTTGTTATTGGGGATTAAATAGGTCTCTGCATGGATGAGAGAAGCCGCAAGTGGGAATGCAGAGGGCTTTCGCTTCGATGTTAAATGATAACAGTAACACGGATTGATTTGAAACTGCTCTCAAATGGGATGTCAGTGAGCCAATGAGCATGTGCCCATGCCTGGAAAATGACTGCCCTGGAAAGCGATGTAGCTGTGTTATCCCGAGATCAGGACTGTTTCTATGGACTATATTTTCAACTGGTTGTAAAAGCTGAATAATACCAGTTCCAGAAACTATTGGCAGCACATTAACATTTCAAAAGAGGAAGACTTCACAAGTCTCTTGCACGAGCATTAATATTAAATCCTCTGGAAAATTTCAGATGTGAATTTGCAATGACTTCCTTGCGACAGAAGACTTCCACAAAAAAAGAATGAAGCCCTATGAAGCTATGAGGAACATAGCTCAGCAAGGTTGGCAGTTTAAGCCTTCCTAGAGAAAAATATAACGAGTGAATTTATTTTTGTTAGTGCTGAGTTTAGGGGAGGGAGTTATTATGTTAAGCAAATGACCAAGGCACTTCTGCAGAGTAAAATGCAGCAAAAATATGCATCTAAATGGGGACAACTGGTCAAAAATCATTGCTGTAAAAGACACCTCACTCCTGTAATCTGTACAGCTAAATGGCTTTGTTACAATACTTTAATGTGTGTGGATGGGTGTTGTGAGGAAGCAAAGACGACACGGACTTATCTACACGGACTTGGAACATTTGGGGTAAATGTGTTAAATTTAGACTGGACACATTCCGTGGGTTATGTCAAAGTTATAAAAATAAGTACTTTGCACAGCTAATGTCCTGACCGAAGTTAGAATCCTTCATGCAGGACACGCAGAATTTAATTTTAATGACTTAATCTTATGACAAATGAATCTCACTCCTTGGTGTTCCACCGCAGAAATACCTGTCTTGAACCATTCCCAGATGTAAGAGGTACTGCATAAACCCTTGGAACGTGCAATACACCCATGGCAGAGGACCCAGGCAAGGGGAAAGCAGAAAGTGGAAAGCCAAAGGCCTTGTTTGTAGTTCTCCTTGCCCTAATACCATCCTGCAAACCACTCGCAAAGTGCCAGGGAAGCCTGTGTCCCCACTGGGCTAAACTGCCCCAGAACACGTGGAAGAAGAAGGCAAGATCCCATATTCTAGGTTCATGGGAAAAAAAGAATAACAAACCAGCTTATAGATGCTGACAGTATGATCTTCTGTAAGCGAGATGAGATAATGTATAATGTATAATACCTGCTGCTTTGGGGCGCCCAGATACCCAATTTTGACACAGTGTCTGTTCCATCCGCTGAGACTGGCATCTAAACATGAAAGTATTTTATTAGAAGTGAAGTCACAATGTCGCAAAGGCAGTTTCTAAGCACAACAAAAATAAAAAAACAAAAATCATGACCACTTGCTTGGCACTGCGAAGTTGGTTGGAAAGGCAGCAATAAGCACAGAGTTTCATTCTTTACTACATCTCCTTTAAGAGCAAAATCCTGATCTTTTGCTGGAGAGACGTGTGACCACCTCCTGCATGTACTGAGTGCTGTTTGAGCATCTAGCTGTCATATACTTTGAATTAACAATATTATCAATCTCTCCTGTTGCAATAATTCACCTTCAAAAGTATGACTTTCTTCAGTCAAGAAAGGTTTTATGTCACAGGAGAGGAATTTTTTTCAAGACAAAAGCTTCATGCTCAGTTCTTGCCTCCATGAGCTCCAGCACCCAATTCAGCACTGTGATTGCCACTAAGCAGTCCCTAAGCTCCAAAATAAGTGCTGTAGCACCTAAATCTCTTTGTGGTTTTGATCTACCAAGCTCTCAAAAATATGGCAATGTCATCTAGCATTGTTTAGAAGTATAACTTCAATTTCTCTCTGGGAGTGGTTACAGACCACAAACCCAGCTTCCTGGAGAACTTTTTTGTCTGTAACCATGTGCTAAAATGTCTGTATGTTCTCAATCTTTCTCTATTTTAGCAATGTTTTGGGGATTTTTTTGGGGCTACCTACCAGGCTTTTTGACAAGTACAAAGCTGAAATTCTAAGCTCCTGCTGTGACCGAAGCCCGTTAGTTTGGGCAGTGAGAATGTGAAGTGACCTTTTTTTTGTGAGGTTGTGAAGGGTGCGAGGTTGTTAAAAAGATCGTTTTTATAGTAAGCAAAACCATCCTTCCTCAGCTACTATGCAGAAGGGATCAGACTTAGATAGGCACGAGTGCATTTGTGCTGTGCTAGAGCAGATGGTAATAACTCAGACCACGAGCAAGTGACAAGTCCCTGACAGAGCACAGAGCACCACGAGGCGAAGCTGCCAACTGCACTGAGGACTTTTCACCTGTAGAGAATCGTAATGGAAATGTTAAGACTGGTGGGAGCAGGAAGGTCTGGGTGTGAAAGCACCAGAAGGAGCAAACGGCAGCAGAAGGGTGATGAGGAGGCACCTTCTCTTGGTGGGTATGTCACTGGGCTATGAAGAGCCCCGGGCACATCTACACGTGGTTTCTTGGCGTAACTGATTTGGGAGATATGGGACACCAAGCTCTTCCTGATGACTGACAGAGGAGGATGGAGTGAAGAGACTGGACCCTGCTCGCTCCTGAAGGGTACAAAAAGACAGATCCAAAGCTGCCTCCTGAGGAAGTGCTGGGTGGGATCGGTGGCCTCCTTGATCCTCCACAGCATCACAAGTGACCCTGCCACCTGGACACTGCTGCTCCAGTGCCCAAGCATCCTCCTGGGCCTGTGTTTGTGAGTAAGCCGATGAGAGATTGTAAATGAGTGAAATATGTTTTATTTTGACTTGATATCAGCTTCCTCTGTCATATGGAGCTGCTATGCCGTTAACTCCTACAGTTTGGTCTTTGCAGCCCAGTTTCCTGGGGAAGCATTTGATAGAAATATTGGTTTGAAAGTGGAGGAAAGATGATGAGCATATCTATTTGTACTGTGCCTTAAAACTTCTTTTAACTGCCAGTGATGATGCCTCCCACCAGCACTCAGGTGTTACTCCTCAGGTTAAAAACCTGCCCTTCTGCTGCAAGGGCCCTTCACAAGGAGTGTCAGGTGCCAAACGAAGTCCTCAGAGGCTTCCCTTGACAGAAGGAAGACGTTGATTGAGCCGCCCTCGACTGCCAGAGTGCAGCACCAATTTGCAGCGCACAGCCTAAGAGAAAAGGCACTTCAGCTGGGAGAATAATCTGCAATAATGAGAAAGAAAATTTAAATCTTTCAGGATACCTCTTGTCGAACAAAACCATACCGAAGCCACTGTGAATTTTGAAGTGCTAACACATTCGACAGGCGTTTCCTCTGGGTACCGCTCCATGAGGCACATCTGATTTGCAAGTCATTTGTTTTGACTTATAAACTGCCACTGTTGAGCAAATGCCGTCAGCAATGTGAAGTGTGACTGGAGCTCCTCCACCGGCACTTCTGCTTCTTGCCTTTCCAAAGGTGGAGGCGAAGCGAACGGTAAATAAGAGAAAACTGTGTGTATGTGTCTGCGGAGCACGGTGTTAGGAGGCAGCACCACCGAGCGGGTGGGCTGGTTTGTTCCTTACTGTGCCAGTCTGCACCAGGCTCCTTTGGGTGCTGCTGTGATTCTATGAGGTTGGTTTGTTAGGATGAGATGAAGGAGGGGATAGCATGAGGTTTGTAGAGGATGCGTTAAAGTAACGTGACTGTGTTCACAAAACCAGGTTGTCTGGCCCAGAAATCCTGCACTTGACCAGGTCGTGTACCTCTAAAGATGGGTTAGAAAACACAGGCATTTCTCAAACTGCACTATTTCATTTAATGTGGTCGGGTGGAGCTAAAATTTCAACCCCGAGTGGAGCTACTGATTCCTGATGAGCTTTCCCTTGCTCTACCTCCCTTGCCAGGAAAGATATCTCAGGAAAAGAAGGACTTCGGCTGAGTTTTAATATGAAAAAAAAATTATTCTGTAGGAGAGATGTACAATAGAATAAGTACTAAATGGGCTAACTCAGCAAAAATGCAAGAAAACCCTGTTTTTGGCTGGAGAGCTCTAACCAGCTATGGTAAAACAAAAGGCCCTAGAATGAATTCCTCACATCTTCCCACTTGCATTTAGCTCTCTTCTTTAATGAAAGCTAACATATTGCAGGACAGATGATTTTTCCTGCATTTTTTTTTTTCTTTGCGGTGCTTTACACTTCCTGGGAGTTGTTTCTATACGACTGTAATAGAGCTGTCAAAATAACAGCTTGTGGCAGAGCACGCGATCGCACCTCGCCGTCGCTTGCTGCCCTGCAAATGCGAGCACCTGGCTACGAGGAAAGGCTTGCGGGCAGGTCCAAACCAAGGTGATTTCACCTCTAAACGTGAGCTGTGTCCCCCTGCTAACTCAGCAGACCTTCCTGGCCCAACGTGGCCTCAGGTGGGAGGCAGCAGCGGCAACGGCCGTGCAAAGTCAAACGCATGGAAACGAGGGCAAACCGCTCACGGGGGGAATATAGTCATTGTGCATCAACATATTTCTGGCAGGTGTCACTCTCTTTTTCCTCTCTTTTTTCCCCATTCTCTCTTTCTTCCTGATCTAAACCAGCCTACAGGTATCTGAGCAAGGCCAGGCTTTCCCGGCGGTCTCTCCTGAAGGCTGAAGCTGCAGCCTACGTACGTCCGACGCAGCGACTCAATCAGATGTTTAAGTGTCTCTGCAGGAGCGATCGCTGCCATTTAATTTGCTGATTAGTGTTGTTGTATCTATTTGTAGAATACAGTATAATTTACGGCGAGATCCCTGGAGGATCTTCAGCGAATGCTACAAGTAATTGAATCCACTGATTTCTAAAGGTCAGAGGAAAACCGAGCGTTTTTGAAACACAAATTATGCTGCGATGACACTAGGCAAGTTTACACTTTAGATTCACTCTTATCGATTCTTGCTACAAGCTGATCTGCTACTGGAGGTATCTGCTACTGCTAATAGCAAAAATCAGGAAGCTTTCCCTTTATTTAGCAAAATCCCGAAGAAAATTTACCATCTTCTCAGTAAAGACCATGTCGTTTTTGAAGAATTTTTGAAGAGAAGCAAGGTAAAAAGAGCCTGTGTTCCTCTTTTTCAAGGCAAAGAGGGAGGACAAGGATCCCAAAGAGTCAGCCAGGGAAGCATCAGGAAACTCTTGGGGTAATTTTATGGAATTGCCTCACTGATGAACGCGGAGGCGGAGAGCTGCTCTTTCCTTCCCTGCTCTATCTGCTGCTGCAGACACACGCAGCCGCTTCCTGCAGTTCCATAGGGCCGGCCCGGGGCTTCCCTGTCAGCAAAACTAATTCTGTCCAGGTGGGAAGAGTTACAAAGATGAGGCCATTTACCTTGATTTGTCCGGTCTTTGGAAGGTTGGAGCGCGTGGGAGCGGGAGGAGGGGAAGGGTGTTGGTTTTTGGGGCTGGGAATGACCTGGAATAAGGGCAGCGCCGGGAAGTGAGGGACACGGGGTGGCGGGGGGGCCCAGGGCCGGTATCTGGTAGAAGCAGCGCGTCGCCCTGGGAAGAAGCTGACGGGTGGAAGCAGCGATACGAAACCATCGAGCCCCTGGGGCTGCACCAAGCTGATGGCGAGCTGAGATGTCCTTGCAGAAAACAATTTTTTTTTTTTTTTTATCCCTTAAAAAGGAAAAAAATAACTTGCAAACCAGATATTTTTTTTTGTAGTTGCACTTTTCCGGCTGTGTCTTTAGAAATCCTCCTGGCTCTTTGGGGCAGCAGTAGCCTCATCTGCTTCTCAGAGTAGCTCTTCGCAAGCAAGTCGATGGAAATTTTATTCCAGAGGCTTGGCACGAGCAGCCGAGGCGAGGCAAGGAGTGGGTGGACTCGGCGGCTGCGCTTTGAAAAGAGCATCCATCACCCGCGGTCTGCTCCCGGCCTCCGCACCCGGCACCGTGTTTAACAGGCGCTTATAGGGCAACACATCGCTGCTTCCCGCAAGCAGCTCCTGCCCATTAGCGTGTTGCAGAGGGAAAATAACGCCGAAACGGTCATAAATCTCGTGTCCATACACAAGTGTCCATTAAAAAGGGTAGATGCGTTGCCTTCATAAAAGCCCTCCCCAAAGCAAACCAAGCGAATCTTCTGCGCCGTTTTATTGCAGGAATATTTATATGCTGCAAAGTTTCTTCCTTAGTTGCTCGGTAGATCATCATGTGGGCGTGCGGCGGGCCAAGCAGCGTGACCTGCCGGGGCGGCGAGCTGAGCCTTTAAGGCCTGAGAGCCCACTAGAGACTTAAAAGCAGGATTTACTTCACCTTGCTGCGGCTAACCCCTATATATATGTGTATGTATGTACCTAAGCTTAAGTGCGTGCTCCAGCGTTGCGGTGGACCAGGGCTTAAATGCCCAGGGCCGGCTTAAAAGGAGGCAGCGTGCGCTCCGCTTGCGGCTCCCGAGCCGGAGCTGCTGCAGTAAATCCAGCCATAAATCCCGCAGCAGCAGCGCCGGCAGCCAGCAAGGGAGCAGGGAAATCCCGCGGGAACCCCGGAGCCACCTGGAAACAAGCAGGCAGGAAAACGCACACTAATGCACCCCGAGGGCAGATCGAGTGGCCACCCTCATCCTTGGTGTAGCCCGTGGGCACGAGGCTGCGTTCGGCTGCGGCAGCCCCTCTGCATCCGACTCCTTCCGTGCCTTCATATGGCTCTCCGGGCAGAAAGCTGATAAATAACCGCTTGCCCTTCTGGGGCTCTTATGTAAGAAGGCTATTATAGAAAGTAAGGTGTACGCAAGAGTGAGATGGCATGGAAAGATCACAGTTTATTTATTTATATCTATATATATTTTTAAGGAAAGTAGGTCTGCATTTTTAGGAGGAAAATCGAAATTAATAGCTTGAAGCTTAATAACTTTGAAGGAAATGATGTTTTCCTCTACCAGTGAGTTGGTCTTGGTGACAGAAGAATCCTGGGCAAGAAAGTGATGTTTGATCAAGAATTTCATGCACAGCCGTCTCTGAGATGAGGTGATATGGGGTGCCATGAGCTGAGCACAGGACAGAAAAATGATTTAATAGCGTACATGGTTTCTGAAGGGAGCTCGGCAAGTATTTGTCCCAAAGTGTCCCGCTACTTGTGTCTTTCCCAAGCCCAAATGATGCTTAAATTGTCACAAATGCTAAGCAGAAAGTACTTTTATAGCCATCTTGGCCTTACTGTTGGTTAGTGAAGCTTTTTCACTACAGATTTTCTTTTCCTTTCTTTTTACCACCCTTGCAGAATGCAGGATTAATACTCAGGGTAATTTTTAATCCTAATCAGAAAGGCACGGCTCAAAAATCAGACTTAAGCATCTTCAATCTGGGTATCAGAGACAGGCTGCTTGTGGGCTGTATTAAGAGAGGCTGCTATTGTGTTTCACCCATAATTGTTTACAGAATAATAGGGGAGGATTTGACAGTGTAATGTGCTCTCCATGCAAAGAACTAAATGCAACGCGTGGTTATTTGCCACGTCCCCCTTTAACAAGCCCAGATCATAACTTGTCAGCTCTATGCGCTGCCGTTGGTTTTATTATAGCGAGGTTATTAAAGCTGCAGGGGTGGAAATGTTCCGTAGCTCTAACTCATAATGCAGATCCTGGAACCCCCTATGTCTTCTGTGTAATATATGTATTTGGGGATGCAGCGGCGAGCGCCTGGAAGTTGTTCTTCGCTGTGTGCGATTTATGAGCCGATCAGAGCCGTGGCCTGAAAAGCAGATGTGTTGCAGTAATATCATTCTGAGTTATGTTTCTCAGGTTACATTTCTCTCCCTGGTCGGTTTCTGATCACTGTTTCAGGCACGCTGCTCTTATATTTTTGATGCAGGGTTGCTGGAAAGCTTCTTTTGGAAAAAAAAAAAAAAAATCACCGGACTGATCTGAGAAATAGGGTTGAAGGAAGGCTGTAAAGCAGTGAGCTGTGTATGGAAAAATAATAAGCAGGTAGCGGGCCTGCCTGCTGATAGGTGCATTAGCTGGATGCCACCAGTATTTATTGCTGTTTACTTCTGCATTACTTATCGCTGTTGCATATCTGCGTTGGGAATTTGTGCAAGGAGGTGATTCTTCGTGATTTTCAGTACCTCCTCTCCCGTGGACCCCAGTTGCTTTCATTGCAGCTAGCAAAACCTTCAGCTGCTGCTCTCGCATGCAGAAGCCTTGCTCCTCTGCCTGTTTTTGGGCTACAACTTGCCAACAGGTCAGCGGCCGTGGGCATGCGGAGATAAGGGCTGTTCAGGCTGCGCATGTCACCTTGAATAACCTGGGTCTTTCACAAGGAGAGCAGCCAGGTCTCCCATAGCGAGGATGAGACAACGTCTGGCCAATGGTTTATCATGTTTCCTTCTCTTCTGCAAGATCTGATGCTTTGAAGAGCACCAAATCGTGCTATTGCCTTGACCCTTCTGCGTGTGAAAATGCTGGGGAAAGGGAACAAGAGCGATGTCTGCGGGAGGTTGTCTCTTCTAGACATCTCTTCTAGATACATCTAGGGTTTCTATACCTTTTGCAGTTGCCCGTGTCCATGTTTGTTCCTTCTCAAAGTGTAATAACAAGAGCTCTTGTCCGACACGCAGCAACACGCGGCAGCCCCGCATTCGCCTTGGGTATAAAGGAACTTTTGTGCAGTGCCAACTGAACCACAGAAACAGTAGAGGTAGGTGCCCTGTCTGCACTAGAGGAAAAAGGAGTCTATTTAATTGAATAAAACAAGCTTTGCTTAGCGAAGCTACATTATTCCTTGGGAAGGGTTTATATTAAATGTACTCTGATGATGATATATTCAATAGAATACCAACTAATCTGCCACCTAAACACAAAGAGCCCATTCTTCCAGGTGAGAAAAGCTAGTGCAAGAAGAAGAGCGTGTACCTTGTACCTTCTCTTCTGTGACAGCTTGCATTTCTTTTGATTTTTTTACTATATCTTAATGCTGAGTTGCAGGTTTTACTTGCAGGACTACCCAGTCCCCCTCCTCATTCTCCCCAGAGGTGCCGTTGAGCAAAACAAGCTTGCTGTGTTCGCCAGCTCTGTATGGTGTCAGCTGTCTAATTACAAGAAGGAACACTGACACGCCAGCAAGACTTACAACTTCATTTTCAGAGACGGTGAGCGCGAGCTATTGATTTCATTACAGACAGTGGACGCTCAGCGCACGTGAAAAAGGGCCACGGATTAATCAGCGCAGCACTGTTCTCAATACCTGCTTCAGGCACATCCCCCTAAATATGCAGTTCCTAGGGAAAGAGAGCAACAAATAGGCGGTATTTGCAGAATTAACTTTTTTTCAAAGCAGGGAGACACGTGTAGATAATCTAGAATGCCAGCAGGACTTGGCACCTCTGAAGCGTTCTACCCCATGGCTTAATTTGTCCTTCAGAAAATATGCCATAACCTCAATATCACAGAGATACCACTTAGCTGAAAGTGTTACGAAGAGCTTTGCTAGACTTCATCGATATATGTATATATATTTTTAACTTGCCCAGAAGTAGAACATTTGCAGACATTCCGGAACCAAACTAGCGTGCAACGATTTCGGTTTCAAGTCAAAAAGAAATGTAGCTGGCTTGGACTATTCCCTTTCAAAAGTACGATTAGGCATGGTTCTGCCTTTTTAATTATCTCAAATAGAAATGCAACTGTTCGGTGACATCTCTTTGGCCTGGTTTGCAAAGCTCCTTGGATTTAGCGCTGGGTTTCAAAGGGGTGGCGAGCTGCTCTGTGCTCATTGCTGCGATGCCAACGCCGAGGTCTCATTCTGCATTTGTTTGCGTTTTCTGATTGTTCCCTGCTTTACTGCTGATAAATTCAGCAAAACCTTCCAGCTGTGCTGAGACTATGGAAGCAGTTGAGGGTTCACATTGGAGCTTGACTAGAGTGTAGCCTCTTTTTTTGCAACTCATTCTGACTCTAAGTGACAATTACTGAAATTATGTGCATGCGCTTTCTACTGTACGTTTTTATGTGGGCTTTCCCTTCAGCAGATTAATTTTCACTGAATGGTTTCAGGCTGGTAACTTTAATCAACAGGATCTTTTTTAGTAAAAGCAACTTGTTGGATGCCATTTGCAAGGAGTGTTTGTCTGAGGACTAGGTGAATTCTTTAACTACTCTAAGTAGGAATTGCATTTGCTTCAACCAGAAGTGCCACAGCGAAGCTGGCAGGATGGGATCTTGTCTTCTGAATGTGCAGGGGGCAACATTTAAGACTGCGGCTTCCTTCCTCCTCTGCCTGCAGATGCACGGAATACCCTCCGGGCTGGGACTAGCACTGGCTGGAAGCTATTTCTGTCCGGAGGAAAAAGTGTGGAGGGGGGAAGAAACAAAACCAAACTGGCACCCAAAAAGCGATTCCAGAAACACACAGCATGAGTGCTCTGTGTTTCTGCTATGAGCCGATAGCCCCGCGGCCGCTCGCTCGCCACGACAAGGCTCTCCGTTTGCAACGCAGCCGGGAGGGACGCGGATCTTCCCTTTCGCTGCTTGTAACGTGCTCGTTTTCTGCCCCTTGCCTCCGTTAGCCGCAGTTGCCTTGGGAGCCAGCAGAGCTGTGCCAATTTATCCGAGCAGGCCTTGGGGTTTTCTGTCTTTTATCAGAGGAAAAGCATGTTGGAGGGAGGGATGCAGGGTTTATGAGTGATGCTGCACAGCGCGCTCCCACTCCTGTCCCTTTTCCAGAGCTCCCCGGCTCACCCGGCTCTATTAGTAATCCAGGCACCAGCTCCCGTCTCTCCTGTTGTTCTACAATTTCACGCCTTCCCGCGAGCGCGCCTGCTATCTCTCAGGTTCATAAAGCCTCTCTCTTCATCATCTTTATATCCCTTGTGCAGAATAGCTCCTGTCATGGTGCTGGTAAGAAAATCTTTTTACCTATTTAATGTTGCTATGGACAGAAATTGATTTTTATGGGGAGAGGAGAGACTAAGGGAGGAAATGGAGAAAAAAAATTAAATATAGAGTGTACCCATCAAAACTTCTTTAAAGGAAATCACTAAAGATGTGGCACAAATGACTCTTTGCACACATTTTTCTTTGAATTTTCTGTACGTTTTTCATCAGCATTTTTATTAAAACCATTATTGGTGCTTTCTTAGAAAGAACTGCCAATATTTTTTATTTAGTTTCTTCCTCAGAATTTTAAAGTGACTCTGTATAAATGTTTCCATCTAAAAGGGTCATTTGGAGGGTGTGTGGGGGAAGCAAAAAGAAAGTGCTAGTGTTAAAGCAGGGCTGTGTAAAGGCGCGATGTAGGACACTGCTTGATTTCGGCAATTCTGCTCCTCCAGGCAGTAAGGCTGCCTCCTGGCCACAGCACCTTCAGTTGCTTGCTAGCCGCACGCTCACTGGTAAACAAGATCTCAGCAGAATCCCTGGATCGTGTCAGCGAGGGTGTCATTTGATTTCCTCTCCGGTTAATCAAATATTTTCATCTCCATCTTTTGGCAGCTCTCGGGCACAACGATGTGCTGCAGCCCCCGGGGCCTCCTGGCTGTGCTAAGGATCTCGGAGCTGCACACTTGGTTGCCCCTTCGCGGGGCGAACGTGCCCGAGCCTCCCAGTAGCCCCAGTTGACTTGGTGATGGGTGGCTTATTCGCAGCCTCTCCGTTGTCACTGGTGCTTCACGAACCCTGACTCAGGTCTGCGTTGCAGTCGCACGAGTGACGGGGCCCTCGTACACAGGGACACGAGTGCGCTCGGGTCCTGGGAGGTGTTTGGCCTGAGCATGGCGCTCAGCACAAACTGATTCATTTTTTGGTACCGAAGCTACTTTAAGGCCAGCTCCCTATCCTTAGGTTACTCTGCGCTTATGTGCAGACTGTTGTGCTGGTAGAGTCTAATCTTTGCCTCTTCAAAACACCCTCTGTGATGGAGAATATTATAGATAACTGTCTGACGTAGCAATCAAGCCGCAGAGAATTTAAACGCAAAGGTAGGTCTACAGGGTGAGCAACCCCCTAAACGCAGGCACCTAAACAAAACCAGCATCACCTTTCTCATCAGCTTCTGGATTTATACTGCTGTCTTTAGGTATTTATCCCCACAGGTTACTCGCAGGGAACTTCCACGTACCCTCACAGAGCAGAGTTAGCTCAGATTTGCCTGAGCAACTGAGCTTAGTCCATTAGTCCCAAGCTTAGTCCATTAGTCCCGAGCTTAGTCCATTAGTCCCCTGCCCTTTACTGGGCAGGCATCCGGGTGACCATATCAAGTGTGCCAAGGAATAGCATGTCTCAACAACAAGTAACACTCGGTAAGGGAGCACTCTGTGTGTACCTAAAGAGCATAAGAAACTGGCAGATGTTGTGCCAATATTAGGATATAACATTTTTGTGCCTACTGAGAGCTCCTCCTTGGAGGATTTGTTCTTCAGGGTTGTGTAACACCTTTCCTTTTGCATTGACCTCCGAGGTAACGTGCATCTTGAACGTAGTATTATCAAGAGAACCAGGCAGTAGCTTGGGAGTTAGTACAAGGGCACATGAGATAATGGCATTATTTCCAGTAAGAAAATTGCTAAATTTAAGTCTATTGCTGAATCCAACAGTACAACTTGGCACCTTATGTAGGGTGTGTACCTACATAAAGTAGTGTTGATAAAGGCAAAAAATAACGGTTGAAAAGAAGGCTGAAGAAAGTATCTTCATGAGGATGTGGAGCACAATATTAATTGTTTAATGATATTCGCATGTTTAAGGTGATCATCAGACTTTTCTTTTTTTCCCTGGACAAAGTAAAACAGTAATCCAAAAATGTGGAGGAAAAAAAAATATGTACGTGAAGAATTTCTAGCAGTTTGAATTGTGCTTTTCGTTCATTTGAGGCATTTTATACTAAGTGAGGATGCTCACTTAAGCCTATTAGTTGCATACACCCATAACAGAGTAAAAGGCTAGACGTCATGTTTAATTTAAAGCTATCCCCACTGAAGCTATTGGTGTGAATAGCAGAATGAGGTGCAGCCCTTCAGCCACCACTAAGCAGAAAAGTGCTTAAAATAATCCTTATTTATATATATGTTAACCTGCCACTAAAAGTATTGTTAACCAAGTGAGACGCTTTGCTGAGCGGAGATAGGTACCTGCTTTAGGATCCTTGTGAATAAAGACAGCATAAATACATCTGTTGTAAGCAGACTTGTTATTACCAGCCACAGAAAGGTTGCTGCATATGCCTAAAATGTAATAACCTGCAAAATTAAGATGGTGCAGACATCATTCTAACCATTCCCAGGAGTGTCTGGCTTTGCAACTTTAGCAGTGCATGTGCAATGCAAAACGCTTTTTCTTTTCTGCAAGAAGCCGATCCAAGAGCCACAAGCAGGAAATTCTAAACTAACCATGCAAATTCACGACTGGAGGGGAAAAAAAAAAAAGAAAAGAAAAAACACGGGTTTTTCCCATTTAGGAGGTGGGAAGATGAGCCAAAATTAATAATGTTAGTAGTGATTCCTGTTGTGCATTTATATGGAACAGAAAGAGGAAGCTGTCAGACACTGATAAAACCGTTCTTGAAAACTTGTCATCTGCATTCTAAATTATTCAGTTGTGCCTCATCATTAAATGCATATTAAATAGGAATAAGGCTCTTAAAAGACATGTTAGCAAAATACTGGGTTTGCAATGTTTTGTCTTTTTATTCATTTTTTCTTCTGTGGAGAAATGATGAGTAATGACAGGCTGTAAGTGGGTGGGTTTCTTTTGTTGTTTTTGCTTTACAGTGCATTAACTAATTAGAGACATTAGAGGTTAAAAACACTTATTATTTTATTGCAATCTTCCCCTAACTATTGTCATAGCTAACAAATGCAACTCCTTTTTAAATACAGTTTTGGAAGCTCTTCTTCCTTTGTACAAAAAACCCCCAAAAAACAAAACAAAAAAACCCTCATACTTTAGAGCAAAATATACCCTAAAATTAAAAGTAATCATATAACTATTTCCCTTACCTGTCTGGGCTGTGTGTCCTTCCAACTTTAAAGGTCATTGCTAGGACCGAAGAGATGATCATCTGCAAATGATGCTTTTTTCTTATCCTAAATGTAGTTTTCTTTCTTGTTCTTGTCCATAAATCCTTTTCCAGGGGGCTACTCCTGTAGTCAACAAAACACACTGTATGTAGAGTGAGCACATGCTGGACTATAAAGCTAGGATTGCCTGGATTTATTTTTTTTTTAGATGAGGAGACTAATTAGAGGTATATTGAAACAGAGCCCCACATATGTGTGCGGATGTTTTCTCTTCCGTATTTTATATGCTGTGACAGTACTCAAAAAAAAAAAAAAAAAAAAAAAAAGGAATGTATTTTACACAATCTTGACTGGGATTTTAGTTATAAAGGGAAATAATACCAAAAGTAGGCTAGCCGAAGTTATTCATTGCACAAAGCCTATGGAATAAGCTCCCCTCCACACTTAAACCCCTTGTTTTTGATTATGTAATTATGTGTGCTAAAATCCAAACAACCTTTGGCCTCAGCTTCAGGTCCCACTTGGCCGAGCCTCATCACAAGTCTCCCTAAAGAACTAAAATTATCGCCGCATACCCAGTTATGCAACAACTTGTCCCTGCGGCCCGTGCACCCCGTGACGATTTTGTACCTATTTGCAGAAGCCCCAGGCTGGCAGCTTCCCCGTCCTGGGGACCAGGTCTACCTTCTGTCATAGCAGCAAGGTCAGCACGATCTTGCAGATCCTTCACCCGAGAGCAGGGAAAGCTGAAATCAGTGCCAATGCAATGGACCGCTTTGGTGTTGGAAAGAAAATTGCCGAGCGGCTTCTTGCACTTGAGGTTCTACAAAATATCTCTTAAACTACTTTCTTGGGCAAGCATCAGCTAATACTGACGTAGAAGGATATAACTTTGTGGAATTCCTCATGCATTTAATTTTAATTATGCTAACACAGCACTGAAGAATGGGTTTTTTTGTTTGTTTTTGTGTTTGGCTTTGATTTAGGCATACTCCTTTGGTCCCATGCAAATGTCACAGAATTGCACCATTTAACGGTTAAGAAAGACACCACCAGGAAAATTGGTTCCTCAACTATGTCTTTTTGCCTGGAGTTCTAAATTAATTATCTCTCTTAAGGGAAATTGGATGCTGAGTGGGGAATAAGGCACAGCTGTTTAAGCAGAGTATAAAAAGGAAAGATTTCAGAAACTCAGAAATGGTGCACTTTGAGCTGGAAGCTGTGTGAGGCAGCATCATTCTTGGATTCAGACTAGCAAGATGAAATGGGTATGAGTAGTAATGCATATATTGCAGCTTGGGTTGGGAAACTGTTGACCTGGGTTTGTTTGTTTTTTTAGGTTTTCCTTACATGGACAGTAAAGGGAAAAATGCTGGGGAGGAAATGTTGCAGCCTCAATATATAGATAAGACTTTTTTTGTGTGTGTGTGTATGGCCAATGCAGACCAAAAGTTTAGAAAAAGATGCATAATCCTGAGTTCTTCAAATTCTAGTGTTCTATTATATGTTAAAAAGAAAGAGAAAAGCTCACAAACAGTGTTTTTTTTTTCCATTATGTGATGTTGAAAAACACCCACTATTTCTAAGGCTGGGCTAGTAAAATGGCACCACTGAGTTTCATGCCAGCTTCTAATACAATAGGTCAAAGCTTTCAAAGGTCAAAAAGTTCACATTTTTTATATATGAGTATTCCCCTTCCTCTCTGCCTCTCCAAGTGCAGGCTAATATATTAGCTTAAAGGAAGCTTTCTGTCACTTTTCCAAATCTAAATGGAAGAACAACTGACAAGAGCGTTAATTAGTCCATATTGCAGCCATCATTGCAGGTGATGCTCTGCCTGTTGCTGCTTTCACCTCCCTTTTCTGCCAACAATTAACTAGGGATTCCACACAAAAACACACACACGTGTTATTTATCTTTCCCTTACTTCAACTATTGATGATAGGAATTTTGCCTTTTATGACTCACCTGATTAGGACAATCTTAGAGCGGAGTGCTTGGAAGTGCTGGGTCACAGCTTAGCTAGGAGCTGCTAAAACAGAATTTCATGCCCACCCTGGTAATATTCATCAGCTGCAATGATTCAGGGTTATTTTTATTATATTTAGAATCTAGTTTCTTGGGATTCCTTCTTCCTTATCAGCATGTCACTTACTTAGTCTGTGACATGGGTTATCCTACAATAGAGATAACTAGAAAGCTTAACTGTAGAGCGAGGTATAATTTGGGGAGTAAGTGCGGGGTTTTCTAAAGTGCTGGAATGATCCCAATCCTTAGGGTTGGGTTGCAGAAGGCCTCTAGTGCAGTGTGCTATAGTTATAACTTATCCTGCCCAGTATAATCACTGAGGTGCCTTCCACAACGCCCGAGAAGCCAAATGCCTAACAAATAGATCCGGGGAAGTGAGTGTGCGGAGCCATCCAAGTTGGCCAGCAGGCAGTGGGAAGAGGAAGAAAGTTTTTTCTGACTTTTCAGAGCATGAAGAGTATTTCAGTGTTGAAGGTGGCACGGTTTGCAGGTACTAGCCTTCTCTTCGGGTTTGATCTAGAAGACTTTCCTTTACTCCTTAATATGGGAGTGCTGCTTCTCCTTTCAATCCCGCTTGGGAGCCTGAGTTTAAATCCTTCCCTTGCCCAGGGGAGTTCGATCTCGCCAGGGCGCTCCTTAACCACAATAACTTACGTTGGAGTGTGCAGAAGCTGTTCCCTACTTCACGGGGACTGTAAGCAGGGATGAGAGCTAGTGCCAATGGAATGTCCTGGTGAGAGGGTGCCCTGGATTGGAGTCCATGCTGGGACTAATGCTTCATCCCTCTGTGCAATCCAGTAGCTGTTCCGTCTACTTCAACCTTTCATTGATCAGATGTAGCCAAATTAGGTTCCTGGCTCTGCAGGTGTAAATCTCACCGGCTGGCCTCATTCCTGTCATCCAGACAGTAAATGGTCTCCCAAGTATAATATAGTGTGGGCATGATTTGGGTTATCTATCCCAATATACAAGCTCCATGAATATGATGTTAATGCAGAATTGGAAGAATCACAGAGGGGAGGAACGGGAGAAGGCAGAGTGTGTGGTTGGTGGGCAGTAGAATGGGACCAGCGAGATATTCCCCTGGGCTGCAAACTTTGGAAAGGGAGGAGCAAGCTCAGGACATACTTTTCAGTAAAGCAGCTTTTCCAAACCCATGTTGAGGGTGGGGAGAGGAGAGGAAAAGGACTGCAGAAGGAGGATTTTTGCGGGGGATTTGTTTGTTTGCTGGGGTCTAAGCCCTACGCCAGTTGAAAGAGGATCACTGTCGGGACCACTCCGCATTCCTGTCAAAATGGTTCCACTTTCACTGCTGTTGCAGATGTGAAGTACAAACCTAGGATATGTCCAAGGCCTTAACCCTGCAAAACAAGATGCAGAGGACTGAAGAACCAGCGCGATGTTTTGCTTTAACTGGGGGCAACGAGGTGTCTGTAATGTCACCTTAGCCTTTGTGAAGCGGTGACACGGTCCTGCCACAGCAGAGCAGAGTGCAGGGAAAGTGCTGAAGTCAAGGGAAACTGGAGGAGACTGAAGTGGTTTGCGGCGAGACTGCAGCACAGAGCACTGAGACGGGGGAGCTCAGCCTGGGCAGGAGAGGCACCACCAGAACCAGTAAAAATGACTGCTGCCACCCATCAATATAGCCACTTTTTTTTCTTCTCCCCCATGGTTAAGGCCCTTTGTGTAACTCTTTAATTTAAACCAGTGAAATTGGAGCAACATAAAATTAATTTCTCTCGGTCCTGTTCTGTAAGCATCAATTATAATGTCTAATCTACATGAAGTGCTGCTAAGTTTAGCAACCGGCTCTTTATTATGCATCACCCAAAAGCATTCAAATATCTTCACATTAAGATGTGAGATCATACAAATGTTAATTGTAGACTCATCCAAATGTTAACAGTTGTTTTTTCTTCTTTCCCTCTCCCCTGAGGGTATAAACAGATATTTGATTAGGTTGTCATGTTCCACCAAAACATATTTTTAAAGAGAAATTTCTCAGTTTTTGCTTTGCCTGACAGCGGGCAGAGATAATGCACTATCAGGATACAGAATCAAGATACAAAAGATGTAAGTAAAGACCTGTAAAGATACAGAATCAAGAGGGTTAGACTTTGTTTATGGCCATTACACTAGAAATCTAGACTTGATGCTTGCTGAAATCATTTCACTAGTGGAGGAAGGAGGGATGCATTGCTCTGAACATGTAAATCATTTATGCTCTCAATTAAAAATTGATTCAACACCTACGGTTTCAGACCAAGATACGGCTGGGAAAAAAAAAGAAACAAAAACTCTGTTACTGTCTCCTTCAAAGTCACATATACTGTCATTTAAGGGAATACTCATTTTTGTTCCATAGTACACATTGGTTTTAGAATATTTTTTTTTGCATTCTTATTTTGTTTCTGCACTCCAGTGCTCTCCTTACATAATAATCTGATATAAGGATAAGTTGTGCTTCAGTGTTGCACCTTCTTTTCATAATCTCTTCCAGTCTCTTAGCATGTCTTCCCTAGCCTTTCATTATCATTTCTTCTGTGCCCTGTTAGTTCTCGGCTTTGGCTGCTTTTCTCCTCTGCTCTGGTCTGCCTCTCCTCTCCCAGCTCCCTTGTTAGCTGCCCCATCTCTCTTCTCATTCCGTCATGTTCAATTCTCCCTTCTCTCTTTTCTCATTGAGGTGCCTCCAATGTGCCTCCACCTCTCAAAATAGAAAAGAAAAACCTTAAAACCTTCCACAGCAAAACCCCACTGGCTGGAAAAAATAGCAGAGGGTCTGAATTCAGGCAAGAGATCATTTTAGATAGGGAGAGCACACAAGCAAAATGCTAAACCTGCTTCCCCAAGTGTCACTGTGTGAAGAACATGAAAAATGCCTGGATTTATAATCATGCAGTGTTGGATGAATTCTTATTTTTTCTAGCTGTTGCAAGGAAGGGTTGTTTCAATTCTTTCTTAAGAAATTCATTAAGAATGGTGGGGAAGACCATATTTAAAGTATCCATGGAAAACATGACATGAAAAATAGCATCACCTTATGCTTCTGGTTAAGGTAACTTAGAAAGTTAAGATGCCCCATGAGGAATGTTTGAGTTTTCTTCTATTTCTAAAAATGCCACTACTGTCTGTTTAATGCTCTGCACATTTCTTTTCTTCTGTAATTTAATTTAACAGTTGGTTTTTAACAGAAATATACAACATCTATAGATATGTATCAGGAAAGCAATTGTGTGGTACATAAACTCATGTCAGCAAGGATCAAGGAACAAAAAGGAAGGTGTGAACACCACATGAAAACCTTCTCGCTTATTTAAAGGATTTTTAATTTTGTGCAAGGCCTGAACGGACACATACTATAATACATAATGTACTCCCAGACTGGGTTCATGGCATATTCCCATGGATGTTTTTAGAAGGTGTTTGGTGTCTATAATTTAAAATATATATCTTTAAGTACGCCTAGTCAAAGCCTGGATCTGCACGGTGTATTCAGAAATGCTGCCTCTGGAGGGGAATACTAACAAATGTTATTTTATGGCAGGTAGTGAAAACAACTCAGAAGTGACTTTTTTTTTAGTAACGTCACCTGCATGTAAATGGAATAAGACTACAACTCAAAATAGGTTAGGAATTACCACTATGTTATGCTATATTGGATTTCATGGGGAGCAGCGTCAGTGCAGAGTCTCTGGATTTATTACGTATCTGCACCACAGCAGAATACACTCTAATCTTTAGGAACCCAAGGATTACTCGGTACTTTAGACAAACTAGTCTTTGTCTGCCCTAACCGTGCCTTGCAATCCTGTTAGATAAACCGATGCGTTGGTTCCTGTAATCCCTTCCGTCTCGCGGTGCCTGCTGTGCCCGCTTGCCAAGCCTGCCGGAGCCGCGGAGCCCTCTCCGCGCTGCTCCTGCAGCAGCAAGAAGTAACAGGTCGGAACGGTGCGGCCGGTACCTTGCCATAATCACAAGCCTCTTGCTGTCGTTCCGAAAGCATTTACCTTTCCTAGTGGTGAGTTACCGCTGCAAGACTGGTTCTTTAAGCCGTTAGTTAGAACTAATGTTTTAGCTTAAAAGCTTAACATATTTCACGCTTATGGTACTGAAACGGCTGAGCAGCAAACAAACAAATGAGCAAAAGAAGTCTCCAAAGCTTTCCAGATGGCTAGTTCTCACTGATGTACTCTTTTTTTTTTTTCTTTTTTTCCTCTGGAGCTTCAAAACATGTTTAAATTATGAAATTTTGTGTGATTACAGGAACTTGGCAAAACACTCATTAAGGTTTTAGTCTGTGGAGTGATACTACAGAGAGCTGAGGATGAAGAGTCACCGAGCTGTAGAGCTGCCCTATTGCACGTGCAACGTTGCTGCCTTGGGTTGCAGGGTAGGAGACGCTGGGTTGTAGGGTTGCACGTGCTTATGTGCTGCAGTCTTGCTGCTCTTTTGGGCCAAATTTATCCTTGGCAGAATTGCTGAAACTGGTAAGATTGCCACAGCAGTTAATTTGTCTTCCTTTGCTTAAAATCACTTGCTCAGCATCTCCTGCACCGTATCTCTGGTTTCTCCTCAGGCCAGGTGACTCGATACCTCCTGCACTCTGTGGCGGGTGGTCTGCAGGGGGAGATGGCAGCAGTAATAGAAGGTGGAAAGGAAAGTAAGGAAAAGAGGAGGATGGCCAAGAGGGAAACAGGGGAAAAGGGAAAACCCCAGTCAGCCTCTTCTCCAGCTCCTTCGACCCCATCCCACTGCAGGCTCTTTAGGGGCAGGAGAAAAATCCTGTTAAAAAAAGTGCTGGTGGCCTTCTAGGGAAAAAAGAGGAGCTAGCAAGAACTGTGCACCCTTGTGTGGTGCTGCAAAGAGACAAGACCTGCTCAACACCAGATATGAGGCAAATTGGCCTGAATTACTCAGCTGTGGCTTAATTCTTCAAGACAAGGATGTAGCAACTGTTCCTGTCTAAAGAAGGGCAGGGGCAGGAATGACTCTATAGTTCCCTGTGCATGGTGCATGCAGAATGTTGCACTAACGCCAACAACGAGGTCCCTGGTGATGGACCTCCTATAATCCCAGTATCTCTGATCACCTGGGAGCAGTATGGCTTTTGGAGCTGCCCCACAGTGGCATTCCTGCTCTCTCTACGCGTTTGAGTCACATACCCTGCAGAAAGGACATACACAAGTGTTCAAGTGAGCGACGTGTTCAGGATCAGGGAAGTGTGGCTTGCTGACTAGTCCTCAGATTTACTGCTACGGGCAATTCCTCCGGGGTCCAACCAGATGCTGTCTTAGGCATTTGTGGACTCCTGCCATATATCACTGCCAGTGTACGGATTAAAAAGCAAATGCTGAAAATAAGGTGAAGACATAAATAACAACAGAGCAAGGGGAGATTCGCTTAAGCCCGAGCAGTGGACATGGTGTGACTCTCTTCTAATAACTCACCGTCCATCAAGTCACTGACATGTGTAATAACCTGCAGATGGCTCAGCAGTGGGTGGCATTAATATACTTGGGCTTCTCTGGCATACAGGTGCTCTGCGCTGTCCTTCCTTGGCCAGCACGCAGCCCTACCCACTGCTGCCGGCTGTCAGGTGAAGGGAGCGACACCCCTCGCTGTCACGCACAACGCGGTCACTCGCGGCGCCTCACGTGTCCTCCCGGGGTGGCCACAACAAGCAGACAGGTCAGCTCGATGTCCTTCACTTTTTGCAGGGTATCAGTGGAAAAAGGTGTCAAGCAGCTGAAGAATCGGAACACCAAGACTCGTTGGCCAGCCTGCAGATGTGGGTCTTATTTTCATTTGCACCCAGAATCATGGCCTGACCATACACACACCTTCACCTTCAAGGGACGTCTTTGATGTTCGTGCACTATGGAAAGCTACTGGCTCCTCCACATGCACTGAACTTGCACCGTACGTTTATATGTAAGGACTAAGATGGCATCTAAATGCTTATTTCTCTTTAGTAAGACCAATAACACCATGCAACACTTCCTCAATAAAACTTTGAGAAGAAGAAAACAATATGAGTCCTGGAAAACAAAGAACAAGAAGGTATATCAAAAGGGTGGGTATACTGCATAATATTATTAAGTAAGTTTAATTTCTTAGGCATTACATTATATATATATATGAGAGAGAGAGAGATGATTCAGGAAATATTTACATAGGATTTTAAAGGATCGGATATTGCAAGCATTGGGCCATATAACCCATGATGAAAATTTTCAAAATTACATATTGGAAGGTCTTCAGTCTTCACTGTATCATTGCTGCCAAAAAAAAAAAAAAAAAGAAAGACCCGCTGCTAATGCTAGGGAACATCTTTTAATTTTTGACCAAAATGAATCCATAGAGAATCTATATCCATTATTATAACTAAAACATGAGAATTGTGATATTAGGGTGTTGGATGTTAAATAACACTTGGCCAGACTGCAAACAAAAGACAGTGAACCGTTAACCCAAATAGGAAGATACATGAGGCAGACCTTTTTGTCCACTTTTTAGTCTTGAACACTTTCTTGCGAGGAAACAGTCGTAAATTGAAAAAAACCTTGCATTTTTGCATCAATAATAAAAGCGGATAACTTCTGGGTGAGCATGGATTTGTTGTAGTTGATTAATATGTGTTCCTTCATGACTTCCAATGAGTAGTTCTTATGCAATGTGCTCGTTTTGCTATAGAGCGCTTAGAATACAGCATATTATTAAGGAAGGGGTGTGTGAGCCATGCCAGCCTAAAGAAGGTAGGTTCAAGCATGCAACCTTAGGTTTTTTTGTGGTGCTAATGGGATCGACTGGGAGAGATATTGGAGGTGGATTACACTCTTTAGCAAACAGCAAAGTTGTTTCATATTTGTCATCAGTGGAACTTTGCTGATTTGAAGTCATTAACCAGTAAGAATGAATTCTACCCCTATAGAGATATGGTTGGTGCCTGGATAATAAAGGAGAGAGAGAAAGAGAGAGACCCTTGCCTCACCCATGTTAAAGCTGGCTAGTTCATTGTCCAAAAGGTTTAACACTATTTTAATAGTTTGATAATGATACCTTTGTTTTTCTTTTTCTTTTTGAACAGGTAGAGGGTGGGTTTCTTAAGAGACTCAAAAGTTATTGTTCAATGATAAATTTAAATTCTTGTCATTAAACAGGACAAAAACTCAGCCCCTTTCTTCTAATGCCCAAATGGAAAAATGCAGTCTTATTAGCAGCATTATCCTGAAAGCTCTGCTTTCCTCTCTGCTGCATTATCCAGCTTCTGGATTCTTTTAGCCACATGCTTATGTCCTGCTGAATGCACAAAGTCTTGTGCCCAAGCCCTAAGGATAAATATATCCCAATACAGTAGGAAACTATTTACTTCCCTGAATAGAGCCATTAATATATAACTGAGAAATAATGTTCACTCTTCTTTATTATTAAAGACCTCAAAACAATAATTACAATGTCATTAATATTATGTTTTAGATAGGGGACGAAAATGTCTTGTGTTCTTGTGTTCCTATCCCTCATTCCTGTTATATGCATCCACATGGGAGCGTCTAACCTCCTGACAAGCCTAGGAGGAAGATGATAGTCACTTTGAATCAGTTAGCAGATATAATATTTTACTGAATCATGAATGAGATACTGACATAATCTCACTCGTCAAGAAAGCTGATGTACAGTAAGGCAACCTCTACTTTTTAAAAGCAAAACATTTGATGGGATATAGGTCCACAGCATAAAGGTATTGTAGCTGATAGAATCGATAGGGACCATGAATGGTGTAGAACAGGATGCTATTTACAGACGTGCAAAGTGAATGGTCTTGTGCAAAAGCCCTGCAGAAAAGGAAAGTTTCAAGAGGAAAATTTATTTCATTTTCCCTTGTCCTACCTAACCAAATATTTTTTTAGCCTCTTTTTTGGCATGGGAGAGATGGTGGTGACATCTATAGTTAAAACTGCCTAGTATTTTCCATAATAAGCATTTCAGTATTTTGCCAAAATTCAACTGCTCAGACTAAAATCTTCCAAACTTGATGTCTGCCTGCAACAAAATGGTTTAGCAATGTTCAAGAACAAGCATATCAAAAAAAAAAAAATCCAAAAAATTGCCATTTCTTAGAAGAAGGTGAGAAATTGATACACTCATGCTTCAGTCTTCGATTTGCCTCTCAGCTGCCTTTTGCAGCCAAGCCGCTTGGATTTGGCTGTCCTATAAGGCTTGAAAGATCACAGACGTAAGTGGCTGCTGCTGACTTTACCAAGACCAGAATTTTACCCGTCAGGATGAGCCACGTTACCATGAGTCACATTTGATAATGTGTCGGGTCTGAACTTTTGTCAGGAAGAGCACTAAGTTCTCCCTATGGAGAGTGTGGATTGAAAGCCATGTAGCTACAAGCACAATGCCTACCGCGTGCAGCACGGGGGCCCAGGCTAACAGGCCCTCTCGTAAGGAATATTAGCTTGAGCATCATCCTAATGCAGTTTCCAGTAAGCCCTGTGCATGGACAGGGCCGTCTGCCTTGAGCTCTGTGCAGATGGGGATGGGAAACTGGGTTTGTGCAGCATGTGGGAAACGGGGTTTGTGCAACGCGTGGGGTGGCAGCAGATGAGCGCTGAGATGGGTCAGAACGGCCTCTCGAGCTTGCAGTGCCGAGGACTGCGATCACAGTAAAACAGCTTGCACTGTTAGCTCCAGAGTGACTTGCACGGCAGCGTTAGGTATCTGTGTGCACGGGGCTCGAGCTGCACAGGGATCGCGCCCCGAGCTATTTTGTAACTTCTTGGTGCTTCATTCTGCGCATTGTGCACGTCAACATGTTTTCCCTAGGAAAGTCCAGGCTTCAAAATAGAGACATTCATAGTTAGATAACAGGTGGTATGAACTGTTCAGAAGAACTATACATGTTAGTGCAGTACAGGCTGTACGGGAGCCTGTTTGACTGCAGGTTAATTGTTCAGAGTTCCAGCTCCACCGCTCTTCACTGAATTTTGCAAGCTCAGCTTGAAACACCTACCACGTTTTATGCCCGCTATAAATGTGCAGTCACTAAGAGTGCTCATACCCAAGGAAAAAAAAATTTCCTTAGATAACCTTGAAATAAAGCACTGAGAATAAAACTCCTTTGTGTGGATATTCTGAGACATAGTGGATTTGCGACTGCAAAGGGTCCAGGACCCTTTTCATCGAATGACAAATAAAAAGTGAAAGGCTCATGTGACTGCCAACCTTTCAAATTACCTCTTTAAAAAAGTATTTTTAATCTGAACATGCTGCTGCGTTAATTCCTCTGAAGACCGCTGTGTTTTTTGCTGACTTGCTCAGGTGATATGGAGCTCTACCTCTAGCAGAGGCAACCATTTTAAATTCAGCACATTTCAGCTAATCACTGCAGCGTGGGGAGCTTTTCTGCTGTGTTACCCATGGCATTTTGTTGTCAACAGATTATAGATTGTTTGCATTGCTTGCCTTTTTCCAAGTCTTCTTTCTCAGCCGTGAATCTTTAGCATTCGTGTACCTTTATCTGCCTGCATCATTTATATGACTGCAAATAACCGACGCTATCCTTTATTGCATAGTCTTTCTTAATTAGGGAAGTATTAATATTTTTCAAGGAAGAAAGTGAAACAGAATATTTGTATGTTTTTCACAGCCAGACAGCAAGTCAAATTTAAGAATTAGCTGTAAAATCTGAGGTTTGGGGGTTTCCTTTTAACTCATTCCACAGATCTTTTATGTGGCCCGGGCCTTGCCACTTACAGCCATGTGTGGAGCTCCAGCCCCTCAGCGTGTCCTTATTTTCCAGGACTTTGAATGTCTTTTCCCACGAAGCCCACTTCGCGATAGAACCCTCCTTGCTGGTACCTCTGGCTTGCTCGCGCAGCCACAATCCACTCGCTGTCCTTTTGATGCCTGCCCTTCTCTACAAGGAACAAGTGAAGTCGGGTCATAAAGGATGATACTAGAAAAAGAAAGAATGTAAATTAACAGTCTTTCCCACTGGAACTCTACTTTTGACTAATTCCGAGATGCTACTGCCAGTCTGCAGTTCCTGAAATATTTGAAGTTGCTATATCTCGTTAGAGCAGTTTGAAGACCTACAGTTCATGAGGATATTAGGCATAAATTTTGTTCTGGAAGAGAGTCCTTACGTAAGGCAAGCAGCCTTAAAGTGGCAGCCGTGGCACGGTGCCATACACAAAGCGGTTTGGGGTTGATGGGGATAAGATCAGTTGTGGGGAAAGGCGGGCAACGTCAGAATGAAAATATCTGTATTTGTAGTCACTACAAGCTGTAGAGGTGTGAACACAAGCTGTATCGGTATTCCTAAGGAGAGGCAAGTAGTGGTTGCTAGCAAGTGTTACTCCTCACTGGAAATCTGTTATAAAAACTCCTCTCAAGTTTGCGTGGTAGTTTACAAACAGTCCATCTTGCAGAAGAATAGCAAGGAGAAGAAAAGCACGGAGCACTCTGTATGTGTACTTGCAAATGTACCCATTGCACCGAGCGCTGAACAAACACTTCTCCCCTTCCCTTCTCTCACCAGCCCAAGGCTCATCCCAAATCCCACCTCGTTCCCTGCATGTTTCATGGCTCCAACAGCTACTTTTCTGCCCTGTAGGTTAACCCTGTCCTTTTAGTCCTGCCAGCAAGCCTGGCTTCCATCCACTGCACGTGCTGCTTATGCAAGTGCCTCGTCATTTCCTAAATGTTCCTCCTTTGGCCCCGTCCATCCCTCCACGGAGCAGACACAGGCTCGCACTTCATGCCTTTCTGAAGACCCACCGCTACCGCTCTGCCTGCGGGGAGTTTCTAACGGAGCAGATGGAAAGCAAACGCCAACACCTGCTTCAAACCACACCGGCCTCCGTCACAAAAACCCCGCAGCCCCACGAGTGAGGTCCCCGCTGCCCCTTTGCTCAGCGCCAGGAGCACCGCGCTGGGTCGCACCGAGGGCTGTGAGCGAAGGAGCCCTCGCGTAGGTAGCGCGGTGGGAACCACGTGCAGAACTGGAGGCAAGACGCCCCGGGCACACGGTGATTTGAGGTGATTTAAGGTACAGCTGGGTGATGGGATTGTCCCTTGCTACCAATACTAGTGTTCGCCAACCGCTTTCTGGTGTTTGCCCATGCTTGGACGACGCTTCCTCGGTGGAGGCAGCACCAGTGCTCTGGAGGGGGCCGTACAGCCCTGCTCCTCGTCCCCTCCTCGCCGTGTCCCCCACAACAACCTACCGCTGGTGCTGGGGGGACCCCCTGCTCGCCCGCGTGCCCTTAACGAACCCGCAGTGAAGGGGCGTCTCGGCGCTGCCGTGGCGGAGCCCTGCGCACACACACGGATAATAACGCAGTAATTTGACAGACACCAAGCAGAGGCCGCGGGGGCGGGCAGGGCCGCGCAG
>JAWLRI010000888.1:1914466-1972962 GCA_034781795.1 Crypturellus tataupa
TTCTGTGCAGTTAAGTATAACTTCGGCTTATTTACTTCTTTTCTTTTCTTTCTTCCTTCCTTCCTTTAAACAAAGGGAAGGCTCCCCCTCGGGGATTCTTGTTCTACTATTCTTTTTAATTTTGTTTTCCTCTTCCGGCGGGTGGGTAGCGGGGTCCCTCGCGTAAATCCCGGGCGCTCCCCGGAGCGCTTGCGGGTAACTTTGGGATCGAGGTGCAAAGCCAGGTGCCATTTTGCCAGCAGCACCGCGCGCAGGGCTGGGTGCGCGGCTTGGGGCTGCGAGCAGGCAGACACCTGTTACTTAATCCTGTTTATCCCTCCTGGTTACCGTTGCTCAGCCTCTTCCTTTTAATGCCCGAAAGTGAATTTCGAGTATTCCTTTAAGCCCCTGCGGGAGGAACCCAGGTTGGTTCTGGTGGGACCCCAAGGAGCTAGTGCGTTGGCGAGACATCTGAAGCATTTTTGCTAGGTGATAGCTTCTCCAAAGGGGATGGTTCTGTGAAGTTGCAGATTGATCTTTATTTTCTGGGGGTGGGGGGGATTTATGTAACATTTACGTGCCTGCGGGGATGCCTCTGTGAGATGGGCAGGGAGGGCTGTGCACCGTCAAAGACCCAGAGCACGGATCCTCAGTAAAACCTGCATCGTATCCTCTAAAGGGTTAAATAACAGTCAGTGTTTTTCCAAACTTATTATTTTCCGGAATTTGCAGTTTGATAACCTGAGCTAATGCAGCTCGTACCTAACCCGTAACATCGCCAGTTCTACTGATGGATGGAGCAGGTTCTGTCATAACACGTTGAGGTTGGTGGTTGAGCCATGGGGTTGATTTGAGCAGTTTAAGCAAGCTGGCAGTGTTGCCCATTTGAGTTTATTTTCCTTAACTTCTCAGAGTGTAACGTGTGCTGTGTTAGCAGGCTTCCTCCAGGTCGCGGGTACGTAGTGTTGCTAGGTACTATAAAATAATTCTCATTATACAGAGCTGAGCAAATTTATTTTGTATAGAGACACTTTATAAATACAAATTGGAAACAGATTTATGCTTCTCTGCAGCTGATAATTTCAGCAAGTAATTAAAGTAAATTACAGATTTCAGGCATGGGAACTCTCTTTCACAACTATTAATACCATTCTATCTTCAAGCATCAGTTTTGATTCGTCTTTTGATGATAATGCTGAAACCCAGGTATTCATACTGAAGTCAAACCTCTGGTGGAAAAATAGCTGTGCGTAGCTGTCAAAATAAAATGTTAAGATCCGATTTAATTTCTGGATGTGGATTCATGCTTAGTAGAGTAACAGTGCCTTTTATTTTATAGACATGCGCCCACGCACAAGAGCTATGTTCTAAAACAGAATTTTCTATGTCATGAATTTATGCATAACATACGCTCTCTGCTTTTTCTTAGTGTGCAGGGAAGAAAAAGCCTGGAAGGGAAGGAGATAAAGACCATGAGAGGGAAGGGAGAGATACTATATGAGTTTCCCTCACTGACAGAGAAACTAGCTCATCATTATACACCAGGCAAAATCACCAGCTCTGTTCTGCCTCCACGTTTTCTAAGATAACGGCCCGGTGGTCCTGCTTAACGCACACTGCTGACTTCTGTTGCAGACTTTGGCCATTTGTTTCAGTAATATCTGGCAGTGATGAAGAACTTGGAGATATTCTGTGAGTGTGTCAAATATTTGTTAGGGCTTTGTAGGAAATGATGGCTTTATTTTCATCAAGTTTGCGTGCACTGTGTTGAAAGCCTGTAGGAGTATAGTTGCTATTATTCCCGATATTGTTTATTTTGTATTTTCTTTGCGCATTAGTTGTATTCAACTTGCGTTGCTTTGTGGTTGCCTTTTCTTGGTAGCTTTACCAACTCAGTACCTGTTCCTGATTGTTTATAATTTACAGAAGAACAAATTTGGAGATGGCTGTTTTAATATTTTGCTTAAAATTGAATTACTTTATTTTCCAGGGGAAGAGGAAGAGGAGGTGCAGGGGAATATTTATCTGAATTTTAAAAGTGAGCACAAAAACACAATCCAGGCATCTTATTGAAGACTGGCTAGCTATGAAAACAGGTACTTCATTGATTTTAGGGAACACTGATTTCTGGTGTAGGTTTAATCATCTCTCCCCATTAGATTTGGGGAATTGTTGTAGGTTCATTTAGAAGTGAAATTTTTCAATTCATAAAATCACTGGTTGGTTGTTAGTGGAAACTGTTATTAAAGGTTGCACAAAGCATTATTTGCAGAATGGCTTATTAGTAGCCTGGGCTTAGTTCCATTACCTAATAAATAGGTGCATTGTGCCGCTTTGAATATTGCAAAATTGTTAGCTTCGGTTCATTTACTTATTTTATGAGATTCATAATACAAGCACACAATTTTGGGAAGACTCTTTGATGTCTGCAGAAGTTGCCCATGATAGAGATGTTTATAACCCGGACTGTCCTCAAAAGTTTTTTGACTGTGCTGTTTAGGAGGCCTTATTCTTGTGTGAGGTGCATGCGTAACACTTACCACATCAAAATGCCTGAAGTGCATGCATCAAAGGCTCAGATAAATTTTATTCAATGGGCCTTTCTGAGAGCAGGCACTGTGGTCCCCTTGCTGCTGCAAATGTTGGCTTGTCGTCTTTGTGTGATCTCTAGGCGTTGTGTACCCAGACATCTGACCTGTTGTGAGTCTGAATGGATGGATGGCACTGGTGTAACTATCACACCAGTAGTGTTTGCTCTGGCATTGACCAGCTTGATTTGCTTGTGTTCTCACCCTGTGAGCGCTAAGATGTGAAAATGTTTGTTGGTGTTTGTGGACCACCTCCCCGTGGTAGCGATTTACAAGGTTTGGTAAATACGGAAGAAGAGATTTGTTACACTGGAAGAAAGCACATTTCCAACCTTGCATGTTCCAGAAGGGCACACTGATGTCTGAAGCAGCGCTCCAGTTTGGGCAGGAGAGTCAGAACAGCTCTTTCATAGCTGTTCTCGCAGCACTTGTGCCTGGACTTTCTGTAGTTTTCAGGACATGGTGCTCCCGAGCGGCTCGTGTGACACAGAAATAGATGGTGCAGCACTATTGTGGCTTCAGAGATTCCTTTCCAGCAAACGTCTGGATGGTGCCTCACTGGTCTTGTCCTGTGAGGTCATCCCTGTTTGGATGTTGGAGGAAAGCAAGAACTTGCATCCCTCCTTTTGAAGACCTACATCAATTTGAAAGATGAGGAGGTGCTGTGGGTTTGGCTGTGCGGGTTCTCAGCTGAGGCAGATACTGTTGATAAATAGGGTGGCACAAGACCTAGCAGAAGCTGCTGGATGAAGAACTTGTAAGTGGCACCCAAGCATCAGCTGAAGAATCTCATCTTTTGGGGAGGAGAATGAAGCAGAAAGCCTCTTCATTTTTTCCACTGACAGTCCCAGCCCTTGGGCAGGGTGTTATGAAGTTGTACTGTCCTACTTTACTTGTTACTAGACTTTGATGAATGGTATTTGTCTGTGATAGTATTTTTTCATGTTTGGAGTTCTGAGAAGCTCCAGTGAGTCTTTCCTGTGGGAAAGAACCTGTTTTCATGGGGAGCCATGTGGGTGTCACTGGAAGGCTAGATTGTCATAGTGTAATGAGTTTGCGCATGAAAAGGTAAAAGTACAAGGTCTCCAACTTCTAAGATTACTTTATTTCTTTTATTTTTTCCTCACAGTGCTTCTTTTCCTCACAGGGTTTCTATGGCAGATGAGGCCATTACTTTGATCTTTGTTTAGCTTCCCCTTTTCCGTTGCTTGTTAGTGGTGTTGAACTCCATCTTGATCCTGTCCCACTAGCAACTAATAACTAGTCACAGGACGGCATAGATCAGAGAACAAATGGACACGGGAGTGAAGCAGGCTGTCTTGCACTGCCCTGTTTAATGGTTGACTTCAAGGAGGCAAGATGAATCTATAGTCTGACTTTTTGCAGCTGCTGCATGCTGTTGGATAGAGGATATACTCAGTAGCAGAAAGCGCTCTGCTGTTCCATTTCTCATCTTCTACCTTTTACAAAAAGAGATAATTGGAAATTGAATTCAGTAGGTGATTGGCATCTGTCATACTTTTAAAGATACGGTCTTTTTTTCCCCAATTTTATGTTTTCTTGCTATCACTGTGCATAGGATCCAGAGACTGACACCTCAGGGACGCCTGCTTTGCCTTTTCTCAATATAAGAGCTTATTTCTTTATCCAATAACAGTAGCTTGGAGCTTTAGGCAGTGGAGAGGAGACTGTCTGCTTGCACTGTGATCTATCATATGGCCTGTTTGTGCAGGTCCTGAAATTAGTATGGCTGAAACAAACACCTCTGCCCTCTCCCCGCAGAAGAAACTGGCGTTGGGGCTGTCCAACTGAAACTTTCTTTGGGAGCTAACCTGGCAGTTGGCCAATATCAGCAGACTGAGAAGTGGCCAATATCAGCAGACTGAGAAGTGGCGTAAAAGCCTAGGTGTTTGGTTCAAAGTGACTGATTTATTCAGGTTGAGTGCTCTGCATGGTTCCTTTCTAGTTGTTATATCGATAGACCAATTATTTCCATGAAATGTTTTAATCCAGACCTCTAGTGCTTATATTCTGTTGTTTTTATGTGCAGTACTATATGAAAGTGTGAATAAATACAATCCACCTATCAAACAGTTAAATAAAAACATTTGTTGCTGTGGTTGGTTTAGCAACATGCTATCTGAAAGAGGATATATACATGCAAACATTGCCTAAATTGAATATAAGGAGGAAGAGGTCTGTATAAAATAGATGTTAAAGAGCAGACTGTTTAAGATTAAAGTCACAGATAGGTTTCCTTTTCTAACATTTCTCTATTGAATTTAAGCCCATACACACACATGCTGCTGCAGCCTGGAAGCAATCAGTCAGGAGGTGACTGACTAATGAAGGGAACAAAAAGATACAGAGGTCTTGAAAGGTTAATAAGATTGGATTCCAGTGATCTAGAGTTTCCACGATCCTGTGAACAGTGTGGTGCTGGGGAAAATAACAAGCAGCAAGTCTGTGAGGTATAAGTTGTGGTTTTGAACAAGATAGGTTGGAAAAGAGCTGCTCCTGACCAAGTGACAGTTTCCCCCTAATTAATCCTTTAGGCTTTCATTTCAAATCTGTACAATATTTTCTGTCCACATATTCCTCTCCTATGCCCGAAACTGCAGTCTCTCTCATGTGCTATTTGGTTTTCCTGCAAATCTTTTGGAGATGTTCATTATTGCTGTATATGCTGCACCTCCTGCATGTGCCGATCCCCCCTGCTCCGCTCTTAGCTGTGGATGCTTGCCCCGTTGCTGCCTTTGAACATCTGTACTGCTGCCTAGCTGCTATAGTGAAACAAGTAGGAGAGGAGTTGATGGCTACTGTAAGAGCTTATATCTGTCTTGACATAAAGTAGAATACAAATTATTTTTAAAAATAAGAGCAGAATCGGTTCAGAATGTTTTTGTAGCAGTTGCTGTTTTTGTGGATGTAGGCAGGGTAAGGATATGTTTATACAGCATTCCTATTGGAAAGAGCGAGTGGAAATGGAGGATGAATGCCCTGTTACCCCAGCTAACCCCCGGCAGTGATTTATTGAACTTAACGGAATTAGTGCCCCTTTTCTGTCGGGGGCTCTGAGCAGGGAAGATAGAGCGTTTATAAAGGAGGCGCAGAGACAGGATGAGAAGCTGAAATTAATTTGTGATAGATTTGCTTGCAGAGATGACAACAGAGCATAATTCTGCTAAAGGAGAGGTTATATGACCCTGTCTTACGATGAGACGGACTGTGTACTGCTCCTAAACGTGGACTGCAAGGCTGAGGGGGCGGTTGTTGGACCATTAAAATATTTTCTTTTTCAGATACAGCCTTTGAGGCTTGATGCAGATTAAACAGGCTCTCTGCTGGCTGCAGAGCGCTGCGTTGCATGTCTGGCACGAGCAAAGAAGACACCAAGTAATTATTTCTTTCCGCTCTTATGGCCTGTGTTACTTGGTACTACTTCCCTAGAAAAATATGCTTAGGAATAGTTGTCATACGCTGGACGACAAGATGAAATGTGGTTGCAGGTGAATCGGAGCTGCTGCACTCGGGATCAGAGCTGGGAGCTGCAGCTCCTGTGAGTGCTGTGGCCCTCGGCTCCCGTTGTGATAAGAAATCCCATAAGAAATCCGTGTGTCTGTGTGCGTGCCACGGGCAGGGGGGCTCCTGGAAAGCGGCCTCCGCGTGTCCAGCGTGGCTCCCCCTGCACTCTGCTGCTGCGGGGCTGCTCTGCTGAGGCCTCTCTTGCCTTTGCGGGCTCTCCTTCCCCTCACTGCCTCCCCTCTCGCTCTGCTCTCCGTGCTCTCATTGCCTCTGAAATCCCTTTCTTGTTGCCTCCGCTCTCTTTATCTCTCTCCCTGCCCTGGTCTTTCCCTCAGTTGCTGCCTCCTCTCACTCTCTGACTTTTCTCTCTCTTGCTGTCACTCTCTAACTCGCTGCCTCCTTATTCTCTATCACCTTGCTGCTTCTCTATTCCCTCTTGCTTGCTGCTTATGCTGTCTCTTTTTCACCACCTCCAACCTCACTCATTGCCTCCTCTCTCCCTAGCCCGCTTGCTCCCTCTCGGTCTCACTGCCGCCTCTACTCTCACTCAAGCAGCCTCTCGGCTACCTGGTTGCATCTTAAAGCGCTATGAATGTTTTGTCCTGGGTGCTTGGTCCTCTTTCACCTCTCCCACCCTGTCCGGAAAGTCTCTGGCTCCCACCAGAGCCAGCGGGTGCTGATCAGAAGCCTCCGTAAAGATGCCCCGATGAAAGCTTAGGGTTGATTTAGAAAAGACACGTAAAAATAGTTTGTGATGAAACTGTTTTGTGTGTGTGTCTTTATCCAAGGAAATAACTCACAGTTAAATTGGTCATATGGTACTTAAGCATGTGGTGCCTCACTTCTTGAGACAAATTTGACTAACAAGCCAGCGTAGTGCTGGTGACAGTGGTAATCGGTACCGGCACGTCTGTGCTTGGAGGCCTGGATTGCATGTGTAGGAGCTTGGACCCCAACTGTCCCTGTTGCAAACCTAGCTGTTAGGTGCTCTGCCGTTGGAAAGAGAGAGAAAGCTGTTGATCGCAAGGTTCTCTTGAGTGAGCTGGTGTCAACGATGAATTGATGTTAGCAAAAGGATAACAAAAGGAACCAGCAGTGTCCAAAAGGTGTGACAGTCTCCTGCGTTTTGTATTTCTTTCTCTAGATAGCTGTGTGACCGTTACTGCGGGATGGTGTTTGGTGTTGCTGATCGTAGTGCACGTTTTTGACCAGTTGATACGGAAAGTACAAATCTGAATCTGCATTGGTCTGGCCGAGTTCATTCAGAAGGATTCTAAAGTCTGCACTGAGAAATTGTGGGGCCGAAAAGCAGCTTTCAGGTGGTCTATGTCGACAAATCCCCGTTCACTTCTTAGACCTTTATCAAATAGACGAAACTGTGTATAGATGTCAGCCCAAGCATGGGGAAATGAAAAAAAATCTGTATTTGCAGTAATTATTTGCTATGTGAACACATATATGTATTTGGTAAATTCCTCTTCTATTTTAAAACGTGCTTGAGGTGAAAGCAATACTTGCATTATTAGCAGCTGTGAGAAGACATGAAGTAAACTTTTTGAGATTTGTTGCTGGTTAGCAATCTTTTTAAGACTTAAATTTTCAAAACTAAGATGAATCAATCTGTCCAGAAATACTGCTCTAACACTGCACCAGTAGATATGGCAGAGAGAATTCCAATGTTATACAATTTTAAGAAGTTGGCTCTATCACTCTGTGTACATATGTATTATGTTTTTTACATATATGTGTGTGTATATATATATATGTATTTTCACGTAATTTTCATTTGCTCCTTTTTTGTTTTTCTTAATGGAATTCTTTTCTTAAGACCTAAGAAAGCACGATATTACTACTAATCTGAGAGGAATTTTTCAGTCATATAAAATTAGAGTGGTGTTTTTGTATGCTTAGTTTCCATTCTTTTAATAAGGACAGCTATCTAAAAGAAGAGTATCATTTAAAGTTACATAGCATAATGACCTCCGTGCATAATTTGAATATTTTAATAAAATGTTGCATTGTAAAGGTGTTGGTTCCTATAGTTCATATGAAAACTGTGTGCAAAGTATACCCCCAAAGTGTTAGATGCAGTCATTATCAGAGTAAGATGTCAGTTGAGAGATGTAAAATTTTGTACATAAAAGATATAAAATTATAGCCCTTTGGTGTTGGTAATGAATAACTTAATGATGGCTTTTCTGGTAATATGGCTTGACTTCATAATCTATGAATATAGAACCCCTCAGTATGTGAGAAGCCAACTCATCATTTAAATAAGAATAGAAGCTTCATATACATGAAGTAAAAAATGCATTTGAGGCCGTCTTTTTCTTTTTGCAAAAGCTGAAGCAATGAAATCATCTCATAGTTCATTTTAAATCATATGAAGTAAATCTTTTTAAAGGTGACTGGAAAGGGGACAAATCTCTTTGTAGTATCATTGCCTTTCAGATTTAGAAATTAAGGAATGTTTTCTTAAAGCCCTTGGCAGGACGTGCTTTGCTTAGGCAAGTATTCTGCAGTCCCACAGACAAGTTCTGAAGGTAGGGAGCCTTCAGAGCCTTTTTCTGAATAAAATATAATTCCAACAGTGGAAGTCGGCTCTTCAAGTTCAGCAATGTCTATTGATAAATTGTGGGTTTTTTTTGTTCTTACTGTGTCAGCTAAGTCAGTTGGAGCCTCGGGAGAGCACGTTTCGCCTTTGCTTTCCCTCTTGCTGCTCTCATCCTTGTTTGGGCTCGCTGTGGGCGAGTGGCTCTGTGGACAGTGCCTGTCCCTGTGCCGCAGCATCACTGCTGTGCCAGCCGGGCTGTGTTATGGTCTTGGGCAAGCCTGAGCGAGCCACTGAATTTAACCACACTTTGTGGCTTCCCATCTTTAGAAAGAGCCTGAGAATGCTGTTGCCTTGCAGGGTATTAGTGAAGCTTGTGTAACACTTGTCTGCGAAGTGCTTTGAGTGGTGCTACAGCATATTATTATTTTTTTTGTATCACTCTACACACTGCCTCAAAAGAATTGGCAGCTGTTTAACAACACTCAGTAGCTAAGCAGAAGACACTGGAAAAAAGGGTGTTCCATCTTTTAAATAATTGAGTAGCTTCTATTTTTTCTGTCTTGAAATTAGCCCTGATGAAAGAAAGATAACCAAGCTCTGAAAAGTGTGTAATACTCCAAATGGTGGCTTTATCCCTGCACCTCTTTGAAGGGCAGCAGCATCCCAACAGAGCTCCTGCCAGCCTGGGTCCGAGTCAGGAATTACTCGGAGAGACAGACTGTCTGTGAGAAATAGAAGTGGCCAAGTACAGTTACTGTGTGTAGTAATATCCATCTTGCTTGGGAAACAGAGCCTTGTGTAACACCGGCAGGGCACGAGCCCGGCTTGAAAACTCGCCTATTGTTTCATATTCGTTTAATAGTTCCCCAGTCTAGCCTTTTTTTTTTTTTTTTTTTTTTTTTTTTTTTTTTTTTTTTCAATTTCTTTTGGACATCAACTTACTTGGCTGTAGTACAAACATTTTCTTTTTCTTTTCTTTTTTTTTTGTTTTCTGAGAAGAAACTTTGTGTCTGTGGTGACAATTGCTTGGGTTAGTGTGCTGCTCCTGACCCCAGCTTTCTGACTGGGATAATTTTCTAGTACCTGTCCTATCCTTCTGTCATGATAGTGCCTGAAACGAGGACTTGCAGTACAGCAAGTGAGCAGATACAGAGCTGCCTTCTGCAGCACACGGGAGGATGTGCAGCCTTCCAAGTCAGCCCTGAAGTAATGCAACTGTCAGAATCCAGGAACGTTAGGCAGGTTTGGGATGTTCCCTTAAGGATTCTTTCTCCATGCCCTAAATTGTTAGGTTTCTGGGGCAAGGACTATCTTTGTATTATTTATTTTGTGGCATTTATTGCAATGCAGCCCTTAACTTTTCTTTCTGTCGGTTGGTGACTGTTGGCTGCTACACTAAATGAGATAATTCACTGAGGATTTGGTTAGAATAAATGTATACCACTATTCTATGTAAGTTAAAAACGAACGGCATTCATGTTGTTTGGTTCAACATGTTGAAATGTCTAAAGGTATAACGCAGCCTTCAGAACGAATAGGATGATTTTCTCTCTATATATATTCCAGCTGCAGATACTTTGCTTTGGAAGTGTGATGAGAAGGTATACAGAAGGCTGCGGTGTGTATGGCAGCAAAATACATTTTGGGAAATCGCTGTCTGATCCTGAGTTGCACATTAGAGGCACAACCAGACTGTCTCAGGCCAGACTCCCAGGAATATGTCCTCCATGTCCCAGCTAAGGCAGTGCTCCTGCTGTTTGGGCAGATGTGTCCTGTAGCATTAGAGACCGTCGTCTCCAACACCTTTGTTATGGAACAGACCCTGCTGTGATTTATAGCCCAGCAGTAGGAAAGTTCCGTTGTTTTCACTTTTAGGAGTATAAACTGATACAGGATATTTATCAAGCGGATTTTTTTTTCATGCAATCTTTATGACACAAGTCTTCCAGAAAAAAATGCAAATGTGCTGCTTAGTGTTATTTCTGGCTGTGAGGATTCCCTGTGTAAACCCTTAAGTCAGAGCATAACTCAGGAGCTTTTTTTCCTTCCTTCCTTTTTCTTTTCTTTTTTTTTTCTTTTTGGCAACTGTATGGATATAGTCTGAATCAGCAAAGCTTGCTTAGAGGGACATAGTCAAGTCAAAACCTTTAAAAAATTATTTTCTCTATTTTTTTCCTTCCTTCCAACAGTGAACAGAAGTAGCTGCATACATCAGGGCTGCCAGAGAACTCCCCTATGATTTTTGTAACCCATTTCTGTAGGTTCTGTCATTTCTGTATTTTCCCTTTTTCTTTTTAGCTCTGCAGAAAGCAACAGAAAACAAGCCATGAACAAATTCAGTTGTGTAGCTGGATGAGAAAAGCACTGGAAGAGGCTGGGCACAAATACAATGAATTAAACAAAGCACGTGTCTAGAAAAATGATTAAGCTATGCTAAAAAAATGTTATTTGACATTTTGCACTCTTAGAGCACTTAGAGATCTAATAGTGGTTTGGGAAGCCTTTTTAGATGTTGTGTATTGATATTAAAAGTCCTTTTCTTGAAGAATGTATGTGATCAACATAGTATGAGTCTACAGCAAATACATTTTTTTATCGTACAGGTAAGAGAATATAAGTCTGAAACAAGGTAGTTCAGATTTTACCCCATTGCCCCCCAAATGTGACATTGTACTTAGAGTTTAATGTGTAAGCTCGGTATTGAAATGTTATTGTAGTGGCTATTTTTGCGTGGATTTCAGCTCCTGTCCTAGCATCCGGAGGAATATATTTACTTTCTTGTATTGAAATACCATGCTATTTCCATCACAAAAATGTTACTTTTAGCTAGCTAGTTGTCACTGGTTGGCAATCAGACTTGTTTAGAAATGTATCACCGAGCTTTTTACAGTGATTTTTTTTCTCTTATATCCTGTATTGCCAATTACTAAATTTGTTCTATATTTTGAACTGTGTGCATGTTCTGTGTGGAGTAGAAGTGAAAGAAAAGTGTGTTTAAACCAGGTATAATCTAATTGCTGCTCTGTAGATTTTGTTAAAACAAGAAAAGCTGCTGGCATTTAGGCCTTGTAATGAATTATGAAGTGACTACGAGTCAGGGCCTCTTACGGAATTAAAACAGATCGGAGAGTGTCAGAAGAAAGGAAAAAAGTCAGCTGTATGAAATTAAATGTCTGTGTCCTGCGGTTTGCCATCCTATGTTGTTTTTGCTGGTATCTGGTTGAGTAAATGTCTTCCCACTGCTGCCTCCTTGAACTTGCAGCAGAGCAATTTTGTTGTGGTGTAACATCTGCTGGCAAGAGAATTGCAAATACACTGCAGCATCTTCCCTGGGCAGTCTCTTGAGAAGAAAAGAAGGGATGGACTGTTCCCCAGAAGCACATATTCATTTAGTGGTTAATGTTTTCTAAAATAGTTAAAAAAAAAAAAATCGATGACTGCCAAGAAAAGAGAAAGTGTGAAAAAGCTGAATGCTTTATTTGATACTTTCGAAAGTGTTTGCTCTTGTTAGCCTACCCCCTGGGACCATACCTACCATGGTTAGGCTATTTACTCCCACCATGTAACGGGACAGGCCGATGTGGATAAACCAGTGGCGTGGTTTTGGAACATGCTCTGTTGGAATTGCTGGTCTACATTTAGAAACACAAACAGTGAGAAATGAACTATGAGTTTCTGGTGCACCTCCCCAGAAGGGGGATTGCTGTGGTGTGCTGAGTTTTCCCTGGAAGACCCCTTAGCCTACTGCATTTTATTTTAATGATTCCAATTGCGTACATGTGCTGGCTTTGCAGGCTTGGAAGGAGTATCTGTTGTCTTCCTTCCTCTTCCATCTTCTCATCCACAGCACATTCCCTGGTCCCTGCACTGGTTGCATGGGCTGTGGCTTGGAGGCTGCGAATGCCCCTTCTTGGCTGTTTGCTGTGCATGCAGCAAGAGGCACCTCAGCTGCACTTTCAACCAGTACACAGCTTTTCATAAAAATTATTAATTTGCTTGAAATGGTGAAAAGTGCTTTAAAATCCTGGAAAATATAATTCACACCTAAGATATAAGTGAAAATGCCTGTAGATATTTCAGGATAGTATGTTCCCGTAGTTGTGAGGTATCAAGACAGAAGATCAGTCAAAAATGATCCTTCTAAAGCTTTGTGACTATGCTTGTAGACTGTGTAAATTCTTAGGCCTTTTGCTGACTTGCATGCTGGTAAGAGTTTATGATATCTGTTTTGTTTATATTGCACAAATGCTGCTGCTGTTTATTGCCTTACCTAAATTACTCTGATTTATCAGATAAATATAATGCATTCACTGTAGGAAAGAAATCTGAGAGATTTATTTACAAATAGATAATTTTGGTGGGTGTACCTATGACCAATTAATATGCTTTTCATAAAATATAATCACCAGGTTTCAAATTATTTGGAATCTCTATGGGAATAGCCTACTGGTTTCCGAAATTCAGCCAGCTCAGACTTGCTTTGCAGATATCAAAAAGCAGATTTGCTTTTCAGATTAGCTCTGAGGCCCCTTAAGGTGAGTTGAGAAGTTTTTCTGACTCATGCCTGTTTGGTTAGGGTCAGATGTAGGGCATGTAGTTAGTGTGTGTGATACTAGCAATAAGATGGTGCACTTTTTTTTTTTAAGTTAATGATTTCCTAACTGAGCTCAGTAAGCCTAAGTGCAGTTGTCCTTAATCTGCCGTGTATGCGGCTTATGAATGTATTTTCAATCATGCAATTCCTTTGGCACAAACAGATGAAATGTAGGTTTTGTTGCCTCTGGAGCTCCTGGGGAGTAGCTCCCTATTTAGCTGCTGCTTTTGTGTGTGTTTCTGTGACTCATACCATCCAGTTTGTATTTCCTTGGAAAAAAATGACTTTTGCTGGGCAGCCACTACCATCCTGGTTGGCATCGGTGAACAAAAGCGAGGGAGTTTTCTGGTTGCTGCATTTGTGGATGAATATGTGAAATATTCCAGGAAGAGATGCCAGAAGCTCAAATTATGTAATGCTTTGAGCTGAACAGGAAGCCGCCGAGTTGTGTGTAGCATGTGTCACCAGCAACAGACTGATGTCCCTGGCAAGGCTCCCCTCCAGGAAGGAGCTGAGGCTTTTCAAAGGTTTCAGATGAGAACGAACAATTTGGCAGTGAGGCCCTGGCTAGAACAGTCTGCCCCGGGGAAGGCAGGGCTGGGCGGCCTTGCTGCGTGCTGCTGTAACGCCGCTGTGGTCCGGTGGCTTCCCGCTCACGAGCGTGTACCAACTGGCACCCTTAGAAGGAGCCAGCGTTAGAGCCAGAGTGATTTTTTTCCTTCCTTCCTCCTTTACTTCTTATTTGCAATTGCTGAAAAAGTCAAGAAAGCAGATCTTTTTTAAAGATATTTCACGTGTGCAGGTTGCTGTGTAGTGAGTTTAGGACTAGGAAATGTTTAAAAATCATTGTTTGCATAAAAATAACTAAAAAGCAGATACGTTATGGTTGCGCGTTTTTTTTTTGGCACAAAATGAGTGATGGTTTGGTGGGTAAGGAGGATATATTCACGGGCTAAAGTCTTCGTTGTGGGTAAATTAAGATTCTACTGGACTCGTCTTCCAAATCAGACGCCTGTACTCCAGAATCAGGCACGAGGACCATATTGGGATGTTAGAGCATCAGTCTCCCTGTGGGGAACTCAGGCAAGTGCTCTTCATCCGTAGCCAAGTGTCATTAGTTAGAAAACAGTGGCAAGCTTTTAGATATGTGTTTCTGTCAGGTCATTCTCCTTTAGTGTTTCATAGTGACAGGTGGAATGAAATCCTTGCACTGCAGATCATTGTCAAATCACATCTTGCTTTCAGTTAAGGAAAAAAAAAAATCAAAGGTTTTGAATTTATCAGCAAATCCAGCCTCTTGCTGCAGGTTATCCACCCTGTTGAAGAATCATTATGATTTACTTGAGAATTTTGAAAACTTCATTTCTTCCCTTGCATGTTAAGTCATAAGAAAATGAGAGAAGCAATTTGGCAAAACCATGCTGCGTATTTAAGATGATAGAATAGTTTGGGTGACTAGTCAAGAAATGCATCTTACTTTTTGTCACAGCAGTTCTTAAATGGATAAGAACTTTGTCTCTTGGTATTGAAAAGGATGGAAAATTGCATTTCCCCTCTGAAATGAAACTGAGGATGTATGTGAGTTCAGTGGCTGAACTCTGATGTAACCTGTTTACAGAGGGATTTTTTTAATACTGCTTCATTGTCTTAGTGCCAGAAGCTTCTCGAGAATACTGCAGAACTCCTTTGGGAATTAGGAGTCTTTTATAAATGGGTGCAGCCGTACCTGGAAGACTGCTTGTCACTGAACAGGAACCATCAGAACAAGCCATGGCAGACTTGCCCAATCTCATCTTTCTTATAGGAAACTGTTACGTTTAATCACCAGATCTTCTGAATGTTGGGGGCAAAACAAATGCTTGGGGCTTTTCTCAACATAGTTCACAGGTGTGAACTGGCTGGAGAGAGCAGCAGCTTGCTGTAGTATGGTATGAAGTAGATACTTCAAGCTGGAAACTGATTTGAATTCTTGGCCTTTTCTTGACTTTGGCATGTACCGCAACTATTGAAATTGCTTGGCTCCCTCTCTCTATGAGCAATTCTGATTTTGCTTCTGGTAGGATAGATGATCTGTGATTTGGTTGGGTTTTAGCAATTGCCTAATAACACACAACCGTATTTTTGCATTCACAGTGATAGCTGACTGGCTAGATTCCTCTTCTTCTGTGAGTGCGCTTAATTTACTGCTGGAGAAATCGTGCTTTTGATGAGGAAAGAGGAGGAGGCTGAAGGTTGCCTGTCATCATGTTGCCTTGCGTTCTTTCTAGGTTCTCTGACACTGCATTCACTTTTTGATGCTGATTGATAGTGATAACCGTAAAATCACTTCTTTGCTTGCTCTGCCATTACTGGTACATGACTATTAAAAAATACTGAGACGTTTCCTCTCAGGATCTTGTTTCAATATAAATGTTGCCCCTTTTGATCCACTTGCAAGTACAAAATGTACGAGGATGCTTTCCATTAGGAGAGGAGGAACTGAGATCCTGCAATTTTGATAACACTATCACAATACAAGGCATTGGCTGGTTTACTCAGGAGAGGCATTGCGTGTATCTCCAGGCTGTCATCTGTGCTAGACAGTAAAGAATTGAATTGCTGAAGCCGGTAGATATTAAACATATTTAGGAATGTTTGGTTCAAGAACAGAAAATAGGGTACTGCGGACATTGCTTTTCTTAGCTAGTGTTTGTGCATCCTTAGGAGCAACGTGTGGATCCCCAGCGGTCTGCAGATCCCAAGGTGAAGGCTGCTCAAAGGCCAGCATGTGATGTCCCTGTTGGAAGAGGGGCCAGTGGCATTATTTGTTTGCTGACCAGTGGCTACTTTGGACTTCAGCTTGGGGAACTGAGTGTTCAGCAGATTGGCCATTGAGAGCCTGTTTGGTCAGGGCTTTGGGAAGGAAGAACTATACCATTAATGGTCAGCTGTAAAAAGGAGATATCAAGGGATTTAAGGCCAACTTATTTGCCTTTTTGTTTGTTTATGTTCCTTGAGAAAGAAGTGAAAGCTTTCAGAGTTTTATTATTTCAGCCATTCAAAGCAACTATGGACGAAACTTGAGGCTACAGCTGCAGGGTCAGTATTTAGTGACTGTGAGTTAGGATTTGCTCTGCATTTCTACCAGTAACTGAGACTCGTCCCTGGCTCCCAGTGTTTCAAAGAATTTATAGTCTCGCTAAAAGGGCCATTGGAGATTTTGAGCACAAACAAGCTTCTGAAGAAGTACTTAATTGGCAAAAAGAAAGATTTTTTTCTGATATTTGCATAACTAAAGAGGAGCAGCCGTTTTTGTTAAATTTTATGACATGGTACTCATCTGTTTACATGGAACATGAGAAATTTCAGAGCCCGATGGTAGTTTTTACTCCAGAAAGCTGTAAACAATTAAAAACAGTTGAGAACTAAATTCTGTTATGTGCATTAGGTGTGGCAGGATGCCACTGATTTCAGTGGAGCTCTGCTGGATTTTATACTGATGTAACTGTGTCGAAATTTGACCATAATCTGCACGAGAATAAAAATATTCAAGGTGTATCTCTCTGCAAACTAGCAGGATAATCTGTATGTATCAAAATATTTTTGTAATACCTCAATTTTTCCTAAAATGCATATTTGAATACAAAAATAAGAATGTTTTGAATAGTGATCTCTGTTTTTAGCACTGGCCTGGCTTTAGTTGTCCCTAGAAATAAGTGTAGAAGCTCTTATTCTTTGATGTACAGCTGTGAAATGGGGAGACTCGGTGCCACTTCGACATGTAATTTTTAGGCTGTTGAGATCAACCTGAAAGTGCATTAGCACAATGAGACATTTTGAGACATTAAAAAAAAAAATCAAACGGATTGAACGCCACAGATGGCTCTGTGCCATCTTTTGCTAGATGAACACACTGTCAATATTCTAATTAAAACAAAATATCTAACTATCATCATCTTGGAGCTGCTGTTTATGCTTTAGAAAAGTTTAATAGCTTTTGGCAACTTCAGAAGATTTCAACATTAAAATCTTAAAATAGTTTACTGTTGTTTGTTATTTGACACAGTCCCAACTCATTTAAATGCTCTCCCTGCTGCAACTGTGATTGCTTTGGTTCTCAGGCCCCTTAGCAAACTACTTGAAACTCCAAGCGCGCAAAACGCCCCAAGACAAACACTAGACCCACCGCAAGTTCTGGCCTTTCTTGGCTGTAGACTTCTATTCCCTGAACCTCTGTTCCTAATCTCTCTGAGGCTTTGGGGTATGTGTGTGTATATTTGTTTTTATTTCTCCTCTGTTCCTCTTACAATGTAAAAGGTACCAGATCAGATTTCATCCTGAGTACATCCCTAGTGCATACTCTGCATTTTAGGCTTCTGGTAGGTATTTTTAGGTGTTTTAGGCTGCTTATTGATTTATTTTAAAGATGAAACTAGAACTTCTCTCTCATAGTTCAGGAGCTGATTGTAGAGATTCATTTGAAGGAGCCATTACAGTTAATTTCACATTACTTGCAAAACTGAACATATATTTTTTTTTTAAATAACTTCTTTTATAAAGTATAGGTTTCCAATTATATTTGAATTTGACTTGATTTTTGAGTTCTTTTTTGTCCTGTTCATTGCAGATCCTGTATCTCTGCTGTTTTGCTTGTTTAGTGTTCATTATTGCATTGCTTATGTACATTTTGAGCTCTCATACATACAAATGACTTGGCTGTAGAAATTAATTGCTTCTGTGCATTTAAAAGGCAGGAAAAGTAGCAACTGGAAGGCAAATGGTGGGAAGTGACAGTCATGGGATCTGTGCAATACTTCCTCAGGGGAAGCTTGGGCGAGAACTTATTTTTTTTCTTCTCTCCTTGAAGTTCACTTCATTATGTATATTGTAGAAGATGAGAATATTAAAATACAGCTACTTAGAGTTGTGCGGTGAGCCATCCATGCACTGATGTCTGAGGTGGAGGGAATGGTGTGAATCTCTTTACCCACTGTGCAGCCCTAGACGGTATATTAATTATGCAGGTAACTGTATATTAATATGCACTATTATCGGTTTCTTCAGTTGCATGGAAAAAATATTGGAGGTTGTGTTGTATTATATATTCGCTAAGTTTACATCTTAGTGAATTTTCATAAAATATTTGTTCAGTTGTCTTTTTTTTCTCTTTTTTTTTTTAAAAGGGAAAGGACCTGTTTATCTACAATGGGAATTCCTACAGACTAATTCCTGATTACAAAAAAGTAAGTGTGTTTTCTCATTTTCTTAGCATTTTAACTGTTTTTAGTAGATTTGCCTCAAATTTAAAATATAGCTAATCATTTTACGCTGTATTGTCGGTATTAGCAAAATGAAGAGCATCCTCTGAAAGAGGGTAGTCTGACAGTGGTTGAGGTCCATGAGGAGAAAGACATTATTAGGAATTTAGCACAAAAGTCTGTAACTTCAGAGTATGTTGAGGTCCTCTCCTGGAAACCAGACATCCTGATGGTAAGTAGACAGTGTTTGTCTGTGTGGGGACAGGATGATAAGCAGTGTCACACATAGGCATTGTGGTTTAAACAGGCCTGGGGGGAAAAAAGAAGTCACTCAGTACTTCCCCACCACCACCTCCAAATATTGGCCTGCTGGAGGCTTGAGGTTTGCAAACGGATGAGGTCCCTGGATACTCAGAATACCTTTGTGGAACCTGTTGTAAAACAGTTGCAGGAGCTAAATGAAGTGCTCTCATTTCCATGTGATGCCAGCCTTTTTCTCCTCATCTAAAGGTAGCAAAAAAGTAATATTTCTCCCTCATTTAGGATTGGGGAACTTCTCCCACACCTGATGAAGCTCATCTTACAAGTGTTTCTAGTCTGAGCTTAGTTTATACATCCCATCAGCAGCCAGGCTGCTTTCTGTATTAATTCTGCTCTCTGAAAGCTCCAGAAGCACAAAATTCCACCTGCTTCAGCATCTAGGCCCTGAACAGACCAAAAAGGCAGCTTTTACTCTTGTCACTAAGCCTGAATCAGGGGAAACCAGCAGGGATGGTGCATTACCCTGTTGGTCAAGCTAATTCTTTTAATTTAAATGAGTCCCATGCTCCTTGTCACCATAGTGCATAGGAGCAGAGCTGCATGTGCAAGTATGGTAGAACTTTAGTCACTCTTTGTTCCACTGAAGTTTCTGTACATGTTCGTGGAGAGAGGGTGTATTTACATTTTGTTGTTGTTCACATAAAAATATCTATATGAGAACTCTGATATGGGATGACTTCTTATGATCAGAGATGACTTTTTAGGGGAGGATTCTGATTGCAGAAGGGAGCTCTTCACTGTAGAAAAATTTCATCAAAGAAAAGTAAGCAACATCCAGTATGAGATGGCCCTGGTCTCCTAAAGTTTTAGAATTGGAAGTAAGTGTACAGGTAATGCTCTGTGTATAGCATTGGTCTCGGTCATTAAAAAGCATTTCTGTTTCCTTGGTTTTTCACTTTTTGCTAGTCAGTTCATCCCTGTGCTGTACCACAGGAATTTGGGAAATTTCTTGCACGATGACTCAGTGTTCTATCACAGTTACTTTGTTTATTTGTAAATGATTTAAAAAAATTTCTCCTGCAGACACAAGTGCAATTATTAAAGTAAAGCTCTGTTGGCCAGAAATAGCTTTTTCAAGTTGCAGCTTCTGTAAATATATCCTTGGAGCAAAAGCCTTAAAAATAGATGAAATTAACTTCTTGCCCAGGTGTAAGCACTAGGACTCTTGTTGAAGATTCAGAAGGATATCACATCACTGATGCAGCTGCAGAGGTAATTGGCTCATTTGTTAGAATAAATAAAGAAAAGTAGGGGATAATTGGTTTACCTTATCCTGAGTAGCTATTGAGTGTCTTTCATACTTTTGAAACAAAACACTACGTAAGGGGAAAAGCCAATAACTTGGGAGGTCAGGAAGTCAGAGAAGCTGCTTTTCACTTGAACCTGTCTTTAAGCATTTTCTCGTAGCATACACAGGTGAATGTTGTAGGTTTCATACAGAATCTTGAAAGTCAAAGACTTAAGAAAGAAAAAGCAAATTCCAGAACTTTTGAATCGGCGTAAAGTAAACATGAAGAGAATTCGGTCATTTACAGGAGGGGCGGGGGGGGGGAAAGGCTGAAATAGTTTCTACTGGTGAGAAATTTTACAGTCAAATCTTAGAGATTGAGTGGTGTGCTGAAATTAATACTGGTTACCTCAAGGATGCTTGAAGAGAGGAGGGTTTTTGGGTGGCAAATGTGCTAAAACATGACATTGTTAAAGGTCAAGTGAGAGTGTTGTTCACTATTGTCTGTTTTATTACCGTGTGTGGTTCTAGACCATAACAACCTTAGGAGATGAGGGCAGCCACTGTGCCTCTGTAGACTTTCTGTTCACACAGTGATGGTGAATGTGTAGGTGCCACCTGTGTCACTGAACGTCATTACACGTAGAGGAAGTTTGACTGTTTTCCTGCTCTGAAAGAGGTTAGGCTGAAGAGAGAAGTGACCAAGGAAAAACATCTTTATAAATTATGGTTTATCTGACACTGTTGGAAAGAAAGACTACCAGAGCCCCATCACTTCAATAATGTGAAGCTGATGGTGTTTAGTGGGCATTTCTCACTAGAATAATAACTAATAGAGTGTATTTATCCTCACAGTTATCTCTTTTTTTAATACATTGGTTGAATTTTATGAAGGTGAAATAAGATCTCAGACATTTTTACAGGTTAGACTTGCAGAATTTTTATAGAGCAAAAGACATAGTGGGATAATTTGGCTTGTATATGTTGAATGAAATTACCTATGTTCTTGTTGGGGTACCTGTGTAGCACTGTATTTCTTGGATATGGAGCCAAGAAAAGCCTTCACCCCAACCTCATTGTCAGTGTCAAAGTGATTGCTAGTTATTGCTCTATCATGTATTGAGAGTCAATTAAGTGCTGCCTGCACTATTCCTGCATATGTAGTTGTCTACTTTATGATTTTTATTTATTTTTATTTTAGAAAAAGTATAGCTTGATCCAAAATAGGAGCTTCATAATATGCAAAGGCCTTGCCATGGGGATTTGGGCATGTTTACCCTATAGGCAGGCAGTAGCTGAATCTGGCTATTGAATCTGGCTGTGCCCGAGGAGCATCAATACATCCACACCCAGGGGGTCAGCCAACAGTTGGAGGAAAAAAGTTCAAGTACTTCTCTGAATGAAGCTGACGGAAGGGAAAGATGCAGATTGTAGCAAAAAGATAGATTGGACTCTAGGTGTTCCCACTACTAAATCTTCTTCCTTTAATACAATTTAAAAATGTTGTTGAATAACTGATCCTCAACCGTGAGCTTGGGAATATGTAATAGTCTGTTAGCTAGAATGATAAAAGGAAGGGAGGAATATTAAGAGCTAATGTGTTAGGTCCATTTATTTATTTGTGCATAAGGCTTTCTTTTTGTTTCTTTCCAATATTTTTGGTCCTTTAGAAGAGCCTACCAATCTTAAAAGAAGTGTATCACTTCCCCACTCCAAGTTATGTATATGTATTTGAATCTGATTTTTTTATTTATTTTTTATTTTTATTTTTTGTAGCTGGGGCTTCCAAAATAATATTGAATAGTTAAAGACAATTCCCGTGACTGTGAAAATACTTCAAAAGCCAGCACAACCCTTGTTAATGTAATGTTTCATATACCCACTTAACTGTAAGAATCATCTGCTGCCGTTTGTGATGTTATGGTGGTTGCTGTCTGGACTTAGGAGGACTGAGAACTCATAAAATATTTCTGTTTAGTCTGTTAAGATCACAAATATTTTGAGGTATTTCCTTATGCCACAGTGGGTGTACAGTGACTCCACTGTCATACCTCCATGGTTTATCCGTGTCAACATTGACGTAATAGAGTTTAGCCCTAGTGCATCTGCTTCCTGGTCATTGTATGGGGCACGGTAACTACTCCCAAAACAGAAGTCACTCCCTATAGATGAGCAGAGAAGTTGACTTCTTAGTGGAGATGAGCATAGTCTCTGTCAGTTTGCTGACTTTGTTAATCCTAGCTTTAGATACTGACTCCCGCATAAAACTGGGTAGCTTCTTCCTGTCCCTGGTAAGTACAACAATGATTTTTTTTTTTTTCTTGTGCTTATTTTCCATCTCAGCTGTCTTTTGCTCTGCGTATTTGTTACGTCTGTGAATCCAACTCCTAGTCAGGTCCATTGAACCTACAGATCTTGTGATTCTTGGTGTGTTGCCACAGTCCTAGAATTGAGTTCTTTAGGTGTAAGAAGTTGTCTGCTGATCATAAGCAATGTGCATGGCTGGCCAAGGTGGAGTGAATTTTCCTTTGGATGGACAAAAAAAAATAAAAAAGAAAAAACCTTTATTCTTAGTACTTTTCTAGGTCAAGAATGCTTAAAATATCTTCTGTCATTAAAACTTGGAGTCAACAGTATAAAACAAAAATAGAAAGGCAAAAGAAAAATAAATAAAGCTTTCTGCATTCAGATGAAGCATTGTTTTCCAAACATTTCCTGCTGTTTGTGATCGTGTAATCTTCATGCTTTCCTTGGAAAGACTGTTTTGTTTAATTCCAGTGAAGTCCAGCAATGGATAGACCTTGGGGGAGATGGCTGAGCATAGAAGGAGCAGCATCTGTACACTGGTAAAATGGGAGAAGTCTCAGGATGAGAAAGACTAAAAAGGAGAGCTAACCAAACTGAAAAGCAAGTGGTGACCAAAGCATTCAGATAATTTATAGCAATAGGTATTGCCTCAGTTGTCAGGTTCTCAATAGTTTCATGTATATTCAAACTGCTACTGCTAAAGAAAGTAGTCAGTGCTCAGCTTCACTCCTAAGTCACACCAAAAGGCTGTGTAATTGACAGGTGAATTTTTATCAGAGAATTGATCTGGCTGGAAATAGACCTGCTAAATGCAATTACAAAAGGTTCAGGTGCATTGGTTTTCATTTACATGGGCAGAGCGGAGGTTAGTGGGGAAGGAATGAGTGACTAACGGGCTTCTGGAGAGGACTACTGAAATTTGGCAGGCTGCAGCTTCAAACTACTTGTGACCATGAGAGAAGAGAGCTGGATGTATTCTGCGATTTCCAAGGTGGGCATCTTGAAGGCTTAAGACATTCTAATGCGGAAAAAGAGGGGAAAATAATAAAGGCTCTTGATTTGAGGGACATATTTAACTTACTTTTCTCTTGCATAAGGTATTCTCTGGCTAGCAGCAGAGAGTTCAGCACGAGATCTAATGTGGGGAGACAGATTATCCAATAACTGCCTATTGGGAGATTTTGATGCCTTCATCTGAGGCATCTGGTGCTGGCATCCGAGACAGCACTGAACTAGACAGGCCTGTGATCTGATCCAGTCTGTCTGTTAATACCTTTGGTCATCATATAACCTACTTGGAAGAGGTTAGACATTTAGGGATATTTTCTTTCCACCTTGATATTCTCACGTTTATGGATTTCTTGTTGGGATAGGTGTGCATGTAAGAGGGTGTGTGCAGTGCTAACCTCAATAATCAATTGTCTTCAGTCAAGAAAGGTTGTTTTTACTGGCTTGGAGGGTTTTTTTTTTTTTTTCAATGGTGCCCTTGTAAAAATTTTCCCTTTAAGATTTATTTCCCAGTTCTTTTAGTTTTGCCTTCTAGAAAAAGAAATATCTGGTTTGTTTTGCAAAGACATGGAAGTGTTATAAGAAACTAAGCTCTGTTGTTATTTAATAAAATATTTATCTCATCAGTGCCCTAAGTTTAAAACCTCGTTTCTTAAAAACATTTGAAGACTTGGTCTGGTATACAAAGATGAGCTATGTGGGAAGAACTTCAGGCAAGATGCCTGAAAAAGTGAGTTGCAAAATGACAGCTCATTTTGTAGGCCTTAAGGAAAGCTGAGGAAAATGGAGTATTTCAAATTCTGTTCTGTGCACACTCAGATGAGTTCTCTGCTGAGATGGCTCAAGAGGGCTCTGGGTTGTGGGGACTGTTTGTTTTCACACTTTTTTTTTCTCCTCCTCCCCTTGGTTGCTCTCTTCCTGGATAACAGATTGAGTTGGCTCCTGGATCACAAGCTCAACTAATCAACAAGCGGATTTGTCTAGAAGTGGAGAGGTTAGGATAAAAAGTACTGGAGAAAACTATTCCCCTTCCAGTTTCTCATCCTAAAATTAGACGGCATGACCCTGTGAGGAGGTGGAAGGGCAGTGGTGGCAGGGGGCAGAGATGGCGGGTGACATTCCTGCCTTCCCAAGGGTCCCTTTGCAGTGAAGTTGGTGAGAATTTTGCTACTGACCTCAGCTGGGGTCCAACATATGAGAAAGAGGGAAATGAGGTGAAAGAATGAGCAAAACCGTCTGAAAGGTACATGGAGAACTGCAAAATAAATGAAGCAAACTGGAAAGAGAGGCAATAATACAAATATAGGAAAAGAGTATGTGGTGGGAGAAGAAGCAAGATCATGGGTACTGCTGAGGTTGTGCATTTCTGACTTTTCCAGTTGAAACTATATGTCAAGCCCTACTACTGAAGTACCAAGATTATTCACCCAGCGGATATTTTCTTTTACATATATGAGTATTTCTTTAGCACGTGGATGGTTCATTCAGCTTTAGAATTTTCTGCTTTCTGGTGAAGTGACAAAGAAAAATACCTCATTACTGCCAGAGAGGCAGTTGTTTTCCTGAAAATAACCTTTTTTTATTGCAGTGCCTGTGAGAAAAAAAAAATCTGAAAAGATGGCATTTGCTCTTCCGCATGTGAATGACAGGCAGTGCAGCTATCTGTGTGGCAAATCAAATTTGCATTCAGAATTTCATTTCTAATTATTGTGGTTATTATGATTTCCTCTTTCTCTGCGTACATCCTCTTAATCTACTAAGTGTAAATTTTCAGACTCGACAGGTTGTATAAGCCAGAAAAGTAGGAAATAACTCCCTGAAGAGCTGCTGCCAGATCTTTGAGGCACGTATTGAGTTATTGGATCCGAAACACAATGTGCAAGAGTTGCTTTGCCAAGTTATGAAAGTTACAGTATGTGCAGTGATGAGACTTCTGTCTAGTTATTTTGTGCAAGACAAAGAGGAAAGACTGAGAAATAAGGAATGTTGTTTATTGCCTAAGAGCACACATTCCTCTTTTCAAATGTTTATATTTTAAACTGTTGTTTCTTCTTTTCCAAATTAATAAGTCATATTAAACTTTACAGTGAAAAATAGAGAATAAATCTACTTAGATTTCATATCTGCACTTTTTGCTGCCTTATCTGTACCAGACTTTGAAAAGCTGGATGGTAAACAAGATCATTATGGGATCCTTTCGTAGTCAGAGCTAGCTGTAGAGGTTAAGTGTAATACCTGCTGATACAGATGGCTTTTCAAGATCTGCAGAGCCCTTTTCACAGGCACGGTTGCAAGTGAACAAATTTGACCATTAATACGTGTTTCACAGCGAGTGCTTTTGTAAATGGTCATCAGTTCAGACTCTTCTCACCTGAAAGAAGCAGTGATGCACTTGCTTCACGAAGTCAGTAAGTCTCCAGGAAGTTTTTCCAGTAAGTTTTTTACAGCAAGATGTTTGGAAATGCCTGCCTCGCATTGGTGCTGAACACTTCTCTTTGAAGTGAGGTTTTTTTTCCCAAACATATTGAGTCTTACTTGTATAGCTACTTAATTCCATCTCTGAAAGGCAGATTCCGTAATACCCAAGTGCTGGAGGAGGTTAGTGGCCCAGATCAATTAGAATACAAGTTTCCCGAGTGAGAAGTTTATGCTCGTATTTCCTTTGAGAATGAAGGTTTCATGTCCAACGTGGTATTTGGCTACAGTTATTCTGGACCTAACCAAGGTGAAATTTGCAGTTAGACATATTGTCTTTTATCAGACCAAATAGTACATTTCTGTTGTGTGGGAAGAACAGGAAAACATTGGGGCGTATCAGTTTGTTTGCAGGTCGCCTTGGCTCTGTGTGCCTGAAAACTTGTCAGCTTGTCCCATGCAGACTCTAGCTTTTATGGTCTGCTTTTATATAACCTGTTTTGCTTATATGGATGCCGACAAGCACCTAGCAGCATATTTGGAAGAACTGGGTCAATGAACTTCCTTGTCTGGTGTTAAAGATCCCTTTTTTGATCTCTTAAGTGTCTATTCAAAAAGTGGTTTTTCTCTCTGTACATTAATCGGGCAATTTATTGCATCGGACATAATTGGTGTACATAACTAATCATGAACTGGGGATTTATTTATTTGATTGTTTGTTTTAGGAAATTGAAAGCTTTCTTTTTTCACTATTGACATACCAGCATGTAGTATTTTCCAATGTCATGTACAATTAGGGATCCAATTTGTTGTTATTCATATTCAAATTTTCTGTGTTAATCTACAGATGCTGTGAAGATAAAGTAAAATACTTTCATATTCACTTTCACACCCATTTCATCTTGAAAAGATATTGCAAAATGGCAGGAGCTCAAATGCAATTCACATCCTAGTGACTTGAACAAAGCAAAGGTATTACAGCAAATGGCTTTAAGTTTGAGGTAATGTAGTTAAAGCAATACTGTACAAAATTGCTAATCAGCAGGAGCTGGAGCATATTCTGCAGTGTGGGAGCACATAGTAGTGTCCTGAATATTTCTTAGTGGAGTTTCCATTTATTCTTTTCTCCTTGCTAAGTTTCTGCAACCCTTCAGGTCTAACTGCCTATCCAAGGGAGCTTTGGACAGTCAGCGCTCCCTACAAAGAGATTGTGTTTGCAGTATCTCCTAGGACTGGTTGTCCTGCCCTCTGGTCTGTTGGGTTAGGACATGCTGGAGTTTCCTCTGCCCGTGCCCTTTCTGTCACTTGGCCTCTCAGAGGTGGCACTGTAGCTACTGAACACGCTCGTGGGCTGTACAAGACAACGGGTGAGAGAAGAGCAGGAGAGCAACACTTGATTGCTTAACCCTCTACGTGATCCTTGTTGTCGCCGCCTCCACCACCCTCTTCCCCAAGGTTTAAAGCTTAGATTTAGAACCCTAGGGATTTGTTTCTATATCCGTGTATCTTTGTTGGAACTAGATGGGACGATGTAAATAATAACGACTTGAGTCAAGTGGTTAAACGCTAAAACAGCTTCCTGCGTGTGCTGGTTTATAGCCAGAGAAAGGTGAATGTTCAGCATAAATGCTGTATTTAAACAGTAGTCAAATATTTATTAGTGTTGAATGAATGACCTGACAAAGATGCGGTAGAACCAAAAGGTACAGGTTATATTTTATGGAAGTGAAAAGCTTTATTAGTATTTGAAAAATAGCTTTAATTAGCCTATCTGTGGGTAGGTATGTTCGGTTTCCCAATGTATATCCGCTATACCTTTTTTTGCTGGCTTATAATTGGCAGTTTCCCATAGGAAATAATCATTATTGGTGTTATAAAAGCACTTTGTATCTATCACATTTGGGAAATGAAAGTTTTACAAAGGTCAGAATAAAATGTGCCCCCAATTATGCTAATAACTCATAACACAAATGATATACTGGAAGGTTTAATAGCTTAGAAGTCCTCTTAGATTTTTCTTACCGTGGGAGGAAAAATTAGTATTATATTTTGTCACATTCCAGAAATTTAAAAAGGAAATCCTATCCCTTGCTTTTTAAGTTTGTACGTGACTTAGTGATTTGAGGATCTTGAACTGTTTCTTTAAAAAAAAAAAAAATCACTTTTAAAAGTCTTTAATCCACCTTTTTTCCTTCAAAGTTAATCTGTTTCTTTTTTTCTTCTTTTTTCTTCTCAATACTGAACTCGTTAAAAAGCAATATGTTTTGCCATTTGGAAATGCCTATGACGTTTATTTGGAATTTGACGGCATAATACCTCTAAGGTCTTTGCTAAAGAATGTGTTGAAATCATTTAAAATAATAAACTAGATGAAAATTAAGTAATGTTTAAAAAAAAAAAAAAGTTACATGGTCAAATGTCATTGCAAAGCGTCTGTTACTTGTGCGCATACGATCTGAAGCCTAATCAAAGGATCTAAGGTAATAGCCCCTGCATAGATTTACATAGATTTAAGATAGACTTACAGATTGCACATACATGATAGTTAAAGAGGACTAGGTCGGGTGTGTTAAGTTTGCCTCTTTTTGTTTTGTATAAATGGCAGAAATGAATTGTATTGTCTGCCTGAAAACACGAAGCAGCCTGTGATGCACCTTCCTGGTGGTGACTATGAAGCTGAGCTGTCCCACCACCTCCGTGCCAGTTTGAACGGGATCGTGTATGTTAGTGGGTGTCCTAGGGAGTGTTTGAAAATGGAAAGATTTGAGTTGTGTCTGAGGAAGCAAGTTCTGTGTAAGGGACAGCAATAGCAGCAATACTTGGTGTTATGAAAGATGTTCCGTATTCTTATGCAAAAAATTACTCGATAATACCAGGCAGTGCTGGCCTGACCTGCAGGGCTACTGGAATCTTGTGTTAATTTTGGCCAGTGACAGGAAGGTGGTTGCATCTCTTGCTAAGGGATGGCCATGTACAAACCAGGGCTAACAGGCAGGGCTCAACTGCAGTGCAAGTTTGAAGATCGTCTGAACATATCTAAATTTCTTCTTATTGTTCTTCCAGCAGATATATCAAGTTTTGAGGTGTTTGTTCTTCTCTTGCTTTGTAATAGCCATGAAAAGGATGCCTGTGCCGTGTGTATTGACCAGGTTTTTATAAAAGTTTGGTTTCTTAAAAGAAAGAATGTATGTATGGACACAATGTTGTCTGGGGAGCCTGAAAGCTAACAGGTCAGTTTGGGAAAGCGCAAATTAGAGTTTTAGGGTACAGAGGTTTTTTTCTGTGCAAGGCATTTCCTATGAGAGCTAATACACAGTTCAGTGCAGCCTGCAAGCTGTGCTGGTTGCTGATGAGCAGTCTGGAGGTTTTGCTCTTGCCTTCTGCCAAGTCCAAAGCTACTTCCAATTCAGGTGCAACTTTACCAGTAATTCTTGCAATTCTTGGTAGAAATCTTAGAGTTTTTGAAGTAATCTTGATGCTGTTGCAGCCACTGGGGATAGCAGGAGGTAGATGTCTAAACTCTGTCAAGTATCCTATGCTCTTGTGATATTAAGATTATCCAGACACCTAACTTTCATAGCAGAGGTAGCTTTCAGCTGCTGTTTGAGTCTGCAGAAGTTTAGTCCACTGTAAGGTATAGGCAATACAGACCGTAAATCTGCGTGATGTTGATTTGGGTATCAATTTGAGATAGTCTGCAGTTAGTTTAGGATGATCAGAAGTCCTTTGACCCACTGAGTATTTTATGCAGACCACACTGTTTGGATAATTGTGTGCAGGGTCATTATCTCTAGATCTTGATTGTATCGTTGCTTGGAATTGCCCTGCAGAGATAACACTAAAAAAAAAACTGCATTGGTTTTCAAAAATAAGAGTAAAGTGCTCACTGGGATAAAAACTTAGTTTTTGTCTCTGTAATATATATATGTAATTACCATACAACATGTATTCACAGTAAAACCTTTAACCAAAACCTACAGAATTTAAAAGCAATCTTAAATTTTTATTTTATTTTTTTATCTGCCAAGAATAAAAATCCTTTGTTCCTTTGAAGGAAATTAGACACCTGCAGTTCATTTTAAAGACAGGAGCAATTAAACCATTCAAAACACAGAATACATCTTCAGATTATAATTATCCAGAATTTATTTGATACTGCATTTTCTCACTCAAGTGTCCACCAGATGGATTTTCTTTAAATCAGGAGGTCTGTATTACATGAAATGCCTTTTTATTTTTTTAATTTTTAGGTTGAAACGTCAGTAAAAGGCAAGATGGAATACTTTGTTCTGGAGACTGATTATCCTAATATACCCGTGGGTACTGGGCATATACTGAGTTGTCAAAGAACCCATTAAGAGGGCAGTATGAAAGCTAACATTTGCAAATGTCCTCAAATGGAATTATAAATGTCTCTGGTAAACAGCGTGTTTGCTGTACCATGGCAGTTCCCCTTAGAAGTCTGGCTGTACCAGGTATGCATGTTTAATAACATATTTGAAGAGGCAGAAAAAACAATGAAATAAACAACTTAGATGCACTCATTTTGCTTTTAAGGCATAGAAATATCTTTTAATTATACATGTTAATGTTGAAAATATTCTCATGTTGGTCAGCAAAGTCTTTCCTGTAAGCTTTACTTCAAAACAGAGATGCAAATAGTTTATTAGGTGTCTTAGATAAGCTGGAAGAAAGGAATATTGACGTTTATGAAAATTGAAATAGCGGTTTGTAGAAGTCTTTATACACTGATTTGGTGAGCTGTATTAAGCAGGCTGCTGGCTTCTGCTTTATTGAAGGTCGTGTTTTGCTTCACGCAGCTGTTAAGCTTATAGCAACACTACTTTCACAAAGTGCCTTTTACAAGATCATTCCTTCATAGCTATTTTTCGAAAAGCACTACCGTCAAGGCCTTCGTGCTGCAAACATGCACATATTACCTGCACTTTGGCGCAGTTGTTTACAAGCTAAAGAGCAGGGTGGAAACACTTAGATATAATGAGTGGGATGGAAGCAGAATGTTGGTAGGATAGAACATGTATCTTGATTATTTTCTCCTGTAAATATTTGTGTGTGTTTTGGTTTTTTAATTGAATTTTATTTCATTGTTAGTGGTGATAGATGTATAATTATAAGTGCTTAAGTAATGAGGAATAGTTTAAAAAAAAGCCGTGTTTTGTTTGGTCCTAAATATTACAGAATTATTACTTGAATATTCCAGTTATCATGTATCACCCTTAGTTTCTGCTTGCTGTCTATACTTATGTTTCCGAGTAACTCTCAAAGTTGCCTTCAATCTCTGCTTGCTGATTACACCTGTTTTAAGTATCAGGCACATGTGTGAAGACAAAGTTAGTCAGAAAGTATTTTTGTTTCTTTTTGTTTCCTCTTTTTTTAAGTATGTGTCATATATTACTTGAAATTGTCTAGATGAAAAGTTCTTTACTCGAGCATCATTTCATTGAACTTTCTAAATTATGGGAATTTATATTTCATAGCTGTGAGAACAATTAGCTTCTATATATCTTTTTCTTACTGTCCTAATTATTTTTTTTCCTATGAAGCTTGCTAATGCAGGTCTCATTGCTGCTCCCCCTGCCAGCGAGTCAGGTATGTCTCTCGATGGTACTTGTGCTTTTAGACCAGTGGGGACAAAGTGATCCAGTTTTTCCTTCCTTCCAGGTACAATTATGGGTCTCAATATAATAAAAATAAAATGATTGAATATCTACAGAGGTTCATATGACATATTTTCCATTTATTTTAAGTATAAAGCTAAAATATCTTAATTGATAATCCCACAAGGTTTACTTTTCATGAGATGTCTTTTCTCTCTGAGACTCTATATTTTCAGAGTATTGCCAGTTCTGTGAGTACAGCTATCAGATCCTTCTCCTGGTTGAGGGGGGAAAAAAAAATCCAATGAGTTTAGTGGAGTAGGATCTGATTTAAGGGGCAGATCTGGAATAGTCTTTAGTAGTTCTAATCCCTGGACAAGTTGCTAGCCAGGACAGTTTACAGATGCGAGCACATTTCTTATCACCTAAGTCTCCTCTAGCCTGAAATGAAAGGAAGAAAAAGCCTTATCAAGCAGTTTGCAACGCAGGGCTTTTTCTGTTCACCTTAATGGACTTTAAGGGAGGAAACAAATATATATGTGTATATTTTTTTCTAGATTAATAATCAGAAGTAGAGCAAAGAGGCTTAAGAACGTGATCCTAATCCTTTGGTATTGATTTTATTTTCTTTGCTTCAGTAAAATGAATCAGGGAATACTGAAACGGAGAATATTTCCATTGTGTGTTTAGATGTTCTTCCTGAATGTAGGCCCTTTATAAAAAGATGTCCAACTGCACAAAGTACTAACTATTAAGGCAGAAGATGTGTCATATTCTTTGATTAGTCTGGGACTTGTGAAGAATTAAATTTTGCTGGTTTTCTGTGTATGTGCAGAAGGACAGAAGGAAATTACTTCCCCGTGGCTTTTGTGGTCAGTGTTAATGCAAAAATTGAATATTGACAGGATTTTACACAGAGCTGAACTAAGTGGATGGTGTGGCCACTTCTTTCCCGGTTCTGCCAAATGATGCTGAGACGGTATTCAGAGTGAAAAGCAAATACCATTATTTATTTGCTGCTGAGGCAATGGATGGAAATCCTAATCCTGTTAATGAGAATGGGAACTTTGCTCTTTTAGATTGGGATGGAAGGTTTCACCGGCTATGCCTGCTTTAAGTGCATTGGGTGCAAAAGTTAAGACTAATACAGTCCTGGCTAGTTCTATGTTACCATTAGGCCAGCGTTAATGAAACCAGTCCCTGACCTTTTTGTGGTTGATGTACTTTTCATTGTGAATGGATTTTTTTTCTCTCTTGCTTTCACTGACCACATGCAATCTACAGTTCCTGTGTAAATTGCTGTCCAGCCCTTTCTCAGTGCAGTTCTTATCCGTGGTGTGTTTCAAGTATATGAATTTGAATTCTCCAGAATTATATTAAAAAGCTCCTAGGGTTCCAGTGAATTCAGCATTGCTATAGAACTGCCAGGAGTAACGTGATAGAGCTGCACATATGTAAACATCTGTGGAATTGCTGGGGTAGATGTGTTGAACCACAGTAGTCACCGAAGCTCAATTAAAGGTCAGAAAAATACAAAAGTCCTGCAGAAGTCCTAAGAATCGTATTTGATTGTTTTATTTTGCCTTTTTTTTGGTACTACACCCAGTGGAGTAGCAACAAAACCAGATTTGTTTGCTAGTTTTGCCAGCTGAATGGTTTTAAAAAAAAAATTATATTTTGATTCTAGCTCTTTTATTTTCACGTACTGTTAATAAAGGCACACGTTTTTGGGGGAGTGTGGCCTAGCCAGTTTGCATCTCAGTCTTAGTGGGGTGTGCTGTTCTGTACAAACAGTAGAGATTTGTGGTGCTCTGACCGTAGCCTTTGCATCATGTCCCTTTGCTGACCCATGCGAATGCCTGGTAGAGAATGTGTCAGGGACTTCTCCTTTCTTCAGGTTCTCTGCTTTCTTCCGTAGCAGCAGTGCAGCCCAGGAATTGATTTTCCGAGATGCACATTTCTTATCACAGAGGCTCTGTGTTTTTTGGACACGGAGCTGCTGAGGCCTGTGTAGTAATTAAGGAGAAGAACCTGAAAAGTTGTTCCAAATACTCATTAGCTCATGTGTAAGAAAAATGTACTGTGAGCTTTGCTAGCAGAACTGCAGCCGGTGAATTGCTGTCATAAAGGCAGTCTGGGTAAACGACTGCGATTGTCTCCCTAGGACTGCAGGAGTTTCACAGTAAGTATTTGAGGAAGCTTAATTTGGCGTCACTTAAATTGCCTTCTCATAATGCAGGAGAAGACAAAAGGAAGGAAAACCTCTTGGAGGCTTTCCCTAATGGTTGCTGTATAAGCTGAGATTAGAAAGAAAAGTGAATCGGTTTTGTGTCCTGTAAGCTATTTCCTGTTTGCCATATGAATGGTAAGGCCAACATAGACATCTTTTTAAAATTACATTTTACTGGGGGACTGACTTTTTTTTTTTTTTTAATTTATTTGATTTGATTTTTTATTTTCAAGAGGAGCCTCTACTTTCTCTTAGTCATGAGGAGAACTCTAAAGAACTTGCCTCTAAAGATGTGTACTCCAGCTTGCATGTTTCCCTCCTTGGTAACTGTATAAGCAGGTGTGTATGTCCTTACCTGGCACTGCAGTCTAATATCAGCGGTGAAAATGTACTACTTGGAGCTCTTTTAAATTGCTCGAGCTCTGTGAGCTGGGAACGGTGTGTGTTTGCACACACTCCCACCTGCACAGATAGGCTTATTTCCTTGTGCACCTAGCCCTTGTGCTGCCTTGTATCTTTCCAGATAATTCATACACAAGTATTTGCCTAAGTAATGTTTAAGACAAACACAGTACTTCTAAGTGCAGCATGACAATTCCAACTTCAAAGCCCCAACAGTGCTTCTGGCACAATAGAAGTGTGGAGCTGTGTATGAATAATTGAATGTCAGCGATTAGAGCAGCTATTAAAATAGGAAGCTACTCTGCTCTGCTCATTTTCTCTGTTCTCTCTCTTGCTTCCATGGGCAGAAATGCATAGCTGGTGCAAAGCTGACAGTTTAAAGCTAAACATTTCTTGCTTCCTCGTGCTGTTGTGTTTTGTCGCACACGTGATTGGCATTGCAGAAATGATAACTGCTACACGTAGGAATGCGGGCTTCAGCGATGCCGGTACTCGCGCTGCCAAACCCCTGGCCTTGTGGATACGGGAATTGGCAAAATGTTGGCATTCCTTGGGTTCCTTGGGGAAATGCTCTGCTGGTCTCTGTTCCCTCCCCGTGTGTGTCTCTCTGTGGGATCTTCCCGGTGCTTGCCATCGGTGTGCCGAGGGCATAACTCGGTGGAAAACTTCTGTCCTTTGTGCTGTTGTAGCGGGTGCTGCTGCTGTGAAACGCCGGGGATTTGTGCGGGGGCCACGAGTGAGACGTGCAGGAGGGTGGCTGGGGTGCCTGGAAGCCAGCCCGTGCTGGCCAAGACTATTCAGCTGCTCCCCAGGGACTGTTCTGCCACCTTTCAGTGCTTGGGTGGATTGTGCCCTGGTGAAGAGGCCCAGCCATCCCCAGGAGCTGCTCACGATCCTTGTGATCAGAGAGCCGGACTCCACTGCTGGGTGCTTCTAAATTTCTTTCCTCCTCTACTGAAGGAGGGATTCACCTTTTCAAATATAGAGCAATATCATTCTCCTCCTCCTGCTTCCCTCAATTATCAGGTGTGCACTATATCCAGGAATCTAATTTTAAATTAACTTGTCACCCTATGTCCCATCTGTAGGGGATGGGATTACAATTTTAAACCAGTTGCCTTTGAGGTGACTTTATATACTGTTCCATTAACATATACATATCGATTCTAGGGCACTTAGCCGCTACAGAATAAAATCCCCCCTTGAGCAAGGTATCTTCAGGGAAAAAGTGAGTTTGCATTTGATTTGCTGTAGAATTAGACCTGTGAGTTGCTGAAATCTGGTATTGAGTAGGGCTGTGAATGGCTTATAATAATTGTGTAAGATATTTTAAGGCAGTTTTAGTCAAGATACAAAATGGACTTTTTTATTATCTTGATTGTTCATGTTGCATTATCTGGGGCTATTTTAGCACAAAGTTAGGGGAAGGTGAAACTAATTTTGCCTGCCTTAGTGAATATTTGCATGACCAAGGTATTGGCTTCCCCTTGAAAGCATTTTTATATTAATTTTATTAAAGAATTATGTAAATAAGGTGATTGATGCTCAGACTGTATTTATGAGATTAAATCCCCAGATTTTGGCAGCTGTATATTACCCTGCTATTACAGTGACATGGTACAGGGTGAAACTAGTGTTTGGTGCAGCCAGTTTGCAATCCCCATGGCTGAGAAGGGGCTTTATCTGCTCGAAGAGAGCACTGCTTAGCTCGTCAGTGTGTTGCTTGCTTTGAGCTTCTTTCTCCTCTCCCCAGGTAAACAGCATTGATATTATGATACAGGAAAGTCTTGCTCCTTCGGAAAGACTTCTCTTTCCCTTTCATGACCCTGCAGTTGGATTTTGCTAGCAAAGGCAAGGTGATTTGAATGTCTGTGGGTAGTGACATAGCAAATAGCCTATTTAAAGCAAAACAGAGCCTTCCAGGTACTTCTGTGACAGCAGAACAGGCACACGAATAACTTGAATCCCAAAAGCTCCTGGTAGCAGCTCTCTCTCCCTTTCCTGTCAGCCCGCAGGCATCCAAGGCAGCCGGGCTGCCTTCTGCACACAGGCAAGTTAGTGCCCTAGGGCCGGGGAAACGGCTGTCGGGCAACTGGGACAGCAATAATGCAAAGCCAGGAAGCTCTGTCCTCTCTCTGCCTTCCAAACTATCAGGTTGCTCTTTTTAAAGCAAAATGTTTCCTTTTGCATTATGCTGAGGATGAAAGATACTGGAAGCAGAGACTTTCAGCCTTTTAAAGCACTAACACTCTAGTTCTAGGGAGCCTGCACTGCTTTAGAGGGTTCTGTGGAGTTCTGTGATGCATCTTGTCTCCGAGTCCCCGGCACGGAACTTCTACGCTGGCAGAATGTGGCTGCTGCAGTTTCAAAATAAACCTACCAGTCTTAAATCTAATGGGTTTTCAGCAATAGTGTGTTACTTTTGACTCTACTCAGCCCTTGATTCTGTTATTTACAGCTGATAATATTCCGTAGAATGGTCTCTTTGCTCATAAAAAAAAAAAAAACTATGTCTTTGAATTCAATGTTTTTTAACAATATCAGAAAAGTGGAAAGATTGTGTATTTCATGGTAGCACTAGGAGCCTTGTTGATGATTTAGGAGCCCTGTTATGCTCTGGGATGAGAGACAAGAAAAACACATCCTTCCCCAAAGAATTTAGGCTAAGTTATCTAGTGTATCTGCTTATGTGAAACCAAGTCTTTCCTGTCATGAAAATGAATTGAAATTCAGTTTAATTGTTTATTTGTGCTTAGGTTGTGTATCCTTGTGTTTGTAATGCAACTTGTGACTCATAAGAAGAAAACCAGAATTATCTTCTGGGACTTAAATTGGTCAGTTCATAGTGACAGCAGATGAACCAGTTCATTGATCCAAAATGCAAGCTGTAGGTTTGAACAGCAAGAAGGCTTGGGGGACCATTAATCCCAAATTGCCACAAGGGGTTAATGTACTGTAGGATTTACAGTACAACCACTTGAAAAAGCAATATTGTCTTTATTTTAAAAAAACAAAACTTCACATTATAAATCTAAATATTTTCTTAGTTAATTACTAATCATTCTTAAAACATGCATCATGTAACACTGTGCTCACAAATTAGGTTTGTGGTCTCTTTACTCTCATTAGTGGGGCAAAGGGGGTGGACGGTGCTTCCTTGCTGCTTCCTATGTGATTAGTGGGTGCTGCAGTCACTAAGGCGCTGCCTAAAAATCCTTTCCTGCTCGTGGTTTAAGAAAAATAAAGTCTCTAACTGTATATATGTATGTTCTGGAGATAAGTACTGAAGTGTGCATAGTAAAACCAGTTCAGAGAGATGGAAGTCTTAAATTCTCAATATTTGTTTATTTTTAAGTAAATGCATCTCTTGGACTGGCTTTAAGATCTCAGATGTGTGCATATAATTAAAAATGCCAACTCTTCCATGACATGTGTGTCCATAATGCTTAAAAATAATAGTGTAAAAAAAAATTCTTAGTTTCACTGTAGCTCATAAAAATGTTCTTTAGAGTTGAAATCAAAAGAAGGGTCTCAACTTAAAACTTTCCTAGCTGTCCCTGTTAGCATGAGTACATGGACTCCCCTGTCCATGTTGCATAGGTAATAATGTTGTCCTGCTTGACCACAAGTGCATAGTTTGAGGAGGGAGAAGGAAAGATAGAACCAATTTTATGTCTATCTATAACTCTGTCATCACAAATTCATATAGACTTTTATATATATAAACAATATATCTGAATATTTGCTCATATTATAGCTATATGGATGCATTCCATCTAGAATTACCATTCTAGAATACACAAAATCCTAAAATACATGTTTTTACATTAGGCTTTATTACTATTTTTACATTATTTTAGAAGAAGCTCTGCCCTTGTTCTTCTCACATCAGTAGTTTAAGATTGGGGAAGTGGGAGAGCATGGAAGTTTGCCAGTGTTAATGAGCTGTGTTTCATAAGGATGAATGCTCTTTGCATTATTTGGATGCTGCTGCTTACTGTGCAGCTCAAATTAGTGCTCAATAATAAAAATATTTTATAGAGAAAATAAGTATTTGTAAACAGATATCTTTTCATTAGCCATTTTTATACTCTTTTATAGATCACTGAGATGTGCTTCCTACTTAAAACTGGATTGAGTACAACATTATATATTTTTTATATAGAATTGTAACTTTTGTATAAGAGTTTCCTGTATTAAATTTCTCTTGGGTAAAAAAAGCAGCGATATCTTTCCTTAGGAAACATTTCTTTTTGATAACATGCTGTTAAATGATTATCTTTTGATTCTTTAATGCGCACATTTTGTGTCTCTGTCAGATTAGAGTTTAAGAGAAAACAGATGTCAGGTTTTAGATAGATACATGCAGATGTATACTTTGCTTGTAAACTCTGATTTTGTTGCAACACCAATACTTTATGAGACTTTAGTGGGACATATTGTTCATATGCCCGGGCATATTCACATTACAGTTCATTTGTAGATTATAGGAAAAAAGTCCAGAAACGTCTGTCTCAGGAAATCTCTGTGCTCTTAGCAGAGGCACTTAAATTGAAGTTGATAAGCATTTTGTTTTCAGCTCTTTTGGAAGTGGCATTCTTTTTTGAGACCTTATTTTAAAGTAGGCTAAAATATTCAGAATGATGTTACTCATTATGGTGTAAATATATATGAACTGCTCTTATGGACAGCAAAAGATATGTTATTGAGAGGTTTTAGAATAGGCCTTTTAATGTGTTTTCCTCAATTGATGTTTTTGAAGGTAGAGAATTTGATTTGTCGAACATCATTCAACATTATTTGTGGGGCTGCTTTAGTTAATGTCACTGTAAATAATCACTGGCAGGAATTTATTTCTGTGTGTTTGCTTTTCCTGAATCAGAGTTGTAAAAAAAAAAAAAAAAAAAAAGTTATCCGTCTCATTTTGTGGCTTCAACTGGCTTTAATGAGAGACTTGTGCTTAGGAAAGAAGTTTTCTCTTAGCGATTGAAGAGCCTTAGAGAGAAGGGGGCTATGTAGCAATTCTGGTCTCTTCTCCTCCCTCTGTGAGAGTGATGCCTTTCAGAGGTCCCCCAATTTCTGGGTTTGGCCAAGGGCTCCTGCGGAGCACGTCCTGCAGCTTTGTATCCCGTGCTTTTCCCGTGTAGCTCGTGCTGCTGCTCTTGTGTTATTCCAAATGTGACCTCGAATGGTGGCATTTGCCAGTCCGATAATCCCGCTTTGCCTTCTGGAGTAGAGGGGTGCTGGTGGTTTTTTTTTTTTTTTTTAGATTTATTAAGATGGAGACTAAGAATAGCTGGTAACACAATTTAAATCACATAAGGAGTGCAGAGAAACTGCGTGTTTGCTGGAAACTGTAAATGTCAACTTTCTCCTGAACTGTAGTAATCCCTTGGAGACCTCCCTCGGTCTTCACTGAGAATCTTGTGCAACTTCTGACACAATCTTTTACACAGCAGCCCGGGGAGCGTTTTTGGTGTTTCAAGACATTGGACTGTTTCATTTCATTGATTAGCTCAGTCGTTGCTGATAAATTGATTGCAAACTGCAAAAGCTTCTTGTTTTACCATGTGTTCCTGTGAGCAAAAGTGAGGTGCTGAGGGGGAGAGAGCTACACGTCTAGAACTTTAGAGAAGAGGGTTAAATATTTTTTCCAATTTCTTCACTTTTTTATTCAATAAATGTACTAAGTGCAAAATACATATTTTCTGGTACATCTAATTCACAAAACGCCTTTGTAAAACTAGGTGACTAAGGTGCTTTTCTTAGGGCTTTTGAATTTGTCTACCACCCATGCAAATACAGCTTCATACTAACAGTAAGTAAATTAAATCCCAGATTTGTGTGGGATTTTTGTGTGTGTGTGTTAAACTTTTTCTGAATACACACAAAACTTGTTTATATGAGCTGTAATATTACTTAAATGATGGCAGATACAGTGCATCTTCCAGTGAGTAGTGATGGATTGCACAACCAACAACAATCAACAATGTAAAAAAAAAACAACAGAAGTAGGAAAAAATGTAAAATATAGCTAAAAATCACTGTTGGTAATTCAAATATGCTGCTGTTTTAAATGATTGGTTTGAATCGGTACTTTGTTAGTTTCCCCAAAATACAGGGAAAGTAGAAACTCTCTTTGTCAGTCTATTCCATACATGATTTTTTTTGTTTTTGTTTGTGTGTCCGCTTTCGGAAAGGTACTTTCTGGAGCAGCTGGTTATTCCTCCTTGCCCCCAAAAAGGGTTGGCCTCTTCTGCTGAGTTCTGCTTGTGCACTCTTTAATTTCTCTTTCTTTTGTTGTTGTTTTCTGTCTTTAAAATAAGTTTTCTAGCTCAGACTTTCAGATCCATTGCTGTGCTCTGCTACTGGATAGTGGCAGTCGCCAGTGCCCCGAGCACTTATAAAATGTTCCACGAGTTAATTCCTGCAGCAAACTTAACGCCACAGTGTCTCTGAAGCTGTTGTAAGGCCTTGCGCTGTTTTTCTTTTCCACTGACTTTCGAATTTGCCTCCTCATCTCTAAGTACTTTTGGTAAAACGGAAGAATAACTCATCAAGCCATTGGTGCAACAGCCGTAAGGGCTTAAAAACTTCCTGTTTGGGAGCTCTCAGGAGCCGACCGTATCTCTCCTTCCACCTTTTTATATCGAGTCTTTACAAAAGAGCTGTGATTGATTCCATGCACTTCAGAGCCTACGATGTCCTTGCTGTGCGAGAGCAGCACTCTCGAGGACAGTGCTGCACTGCTCGCGTTTTGTAGCATAGTGACTTCTGGTAAGATACAGTTATTTCTGACAATTTCAGATTTTACTATATTTCGGAATTTAATTACATTTTTGATGGAATAATTTGATTAACCTATACCTAAAAATAAATAAAGCCATAATATCTGGGGGTAAGGGAGTGGTTCAAAGGTAGTTATTTCATTGCATAAAGTAAACAAAAAATGAAGTGGATGTTTTCAGGTGTTTTAATTTCTTTCCATTAAAATAGTCTAGTTTAAACTGACATTTCCATGATTTTAAGAACAAGAGCAACCCTAAAGACACAGGGGTGAGAGAGGAAAAGGAGAGGAGAAGGTATAAAAAGGAGGTTAAATGATGACTAATTGAAACAGAAAGGAAGTATTAAGGTACAGTGCAGAAAAAGGCTATACAAATGACTTTTTTTCGCATAGAGATAACTGTAGGTTTAGTATTATTAGAGATATAGGTTAACTCTAGAGGTAGGATTTATCTTAATGAGATTTGACTGCCTAAAACTGAATATCTGTTTAAGCTAAGGCACCTTTGGGGAAAGGATTCATCTGTTTTTCTTATAGACAAATTTTCTAGGATGAGATGACTTGTCCTCTGGAGGTGCCTAACATTTCACATAGATTAGAGAGAGATTACTTAGCTTGGACGCTTACCTCTTAGGCCTGTAACAGATTTAAGAGGGGAACAAATGAGCTGCGTTAGTCATGTTCCAGCCTCTTGTTTTCTCTGTGAAGCAAACCCTGCAGTTAGTCATTTGTAGTTGTTCATTTTGAAGTTCTCACAAGTACTGCTGTCAGACGTTTATATGCAGTCGCTTTTTTTCTCGTGTTGTTTAGTTCATGAGTAGTTGCTTTTGCATTTGTGAAGTGTTATAAAAAATTACTAGTTTTGAAATGATGCAGTATATCATCTGTTACTGAATTTGTTCAATACTGACTTCATATAAATTAACACTTCACAGTTTGTATAATTAACAAAAGGAAATGGTAGTTATTTCTTTTAATTTAGAGTAACTGAAAAAGACACTTTTTCTCCAGCAAATAAATCCTTTGCTGAAAGCTAATCTGGTGGTCCATAATAATTCGCTTCAATATTTTAATGATAGTATGTGCAGAAAGTCTATTTAGTCTTTATCCTGAGATGCTAAAATATATTTTGAAAATATATTCAGTATATTTACCTATAGCCTGGCATAAGTTTAGTAATAATATAGCAAGATAAAGATCTCTCTGCCATGTTCTTCATAATGGATTAAGAATTTTATCCCACTTGTTAATTTTTTTTAATGAGAAAGGTCACGATTACTCACCTGCTGAACAGAAAGTCCTTCTAAAGGTTACAGAATAGCAGTCGACTTTGAGCAAAGACACAGTCATCTCCTCGGCCTTTCTCTAGTTTGTAAGCACGCATCACTCGTTGACCTTTGCAGACTATTCTCTTTTGAAGACTCAAAAATTAATACCTTCTGTTTATTATGTAAAGCTTGTATAAATGTTAAGCCTTGTACATGCTTCTGTGCCATCGGAGGAAGCCCTCTCTGTCCCATCTTCTGTACCTCCCTGTGGCCTGCACTGCCTTCGCCTGCTACTCAGGTTGTCACTGTGAAACTGTCAGCAAAAAGTGAAGTCTCTCTCCTCTTCTCTTGCTAATTCTGCATTTTGGTGATGTCCTTTCAAAAACTTTCTCCAGCTGGTAGGGCTCGTGGGAGGTCTGTAGTCCAGCATCTTGCTCAGGGCTCTCCATTTGCATCTTGAAACCCTGGAGGGAGAGGGACTGTGCAAAAAGTCTCCAAAGTCTGACTGTCCTCATGCACCCTGAGCCCCTTGTTTACAGTTCTTGTCTGTTGTGTGTTCCCTCCTGTCATGCACGACTGTGAGGAGCGTGATCATCTTCTCAGTAATCCCCCTGAGGGGCTGTTGTTGATCTCCCCAAATCAGTCCCTCCTCCAGGCTGCACAAGGCCCAGCCCTGCAGCCTCTCTTTACAGGACAAGTACTCTTGCCCCCGACCACCACGGTGGCCTCCACTGGACTTGCTGCATTTTGTGAAGGTCTTTCTTGCATCAGGGGCCCAAAACTGGGTGCAGTATTCAAGATGCAGCGACTAGAGGGATGATGATGACCCTCCTGCCAGTGCCTACAGTTGGATTGCGCCTAACCTGCTGTTCACCACCAGTCCCTAGGGTCTTTTCTTCAGATGTGCTTGCTAGCCATAGTCCCCAGCTTGCCATGTTACAGAGTGCTCTGCCTTCCCAGGTGCAGAACTTGGTATTTGTCCTAGCCAAGATTCAGGGTGTTCTGTCAACCTGTTCTTCCAGACTGGCTTGGTTTCCTTGGAGGACAGTTGTGCCCTTCAGTGTAAGAGTTGCTTCTCCAGCTTTGGTGTCCTCTGTGGAAGTGATGAGAGTGCTACTCTGCGGCCTCCTCGAGGTCACTGACAAAAGTGTGAAATGTCACGGATCCTGAGATCCATCCTAAGCCTGTGGACCTGCTTATCACTGGTATCCAGGTGTATTACCATCCATTAGCTACTACCATCTGAGCCCAGCTGTCCAACCCGTTATTCGTCCATCTCTACAACGTCTGATGTCCCAACTCGAATGATCAACCTGGACAACCAATTATCCTAGCTTTTTTTATGAGTTCCCTGGTCTGAGTATCATCTCGGGTGGTCTTGGTTATTCAGCATTGCATTGTAAATGAATCCAAAGAACCCAAAATAGAGGTCATCAACTGTTTTTCATTCAGCCTTTTGATTACTATGAGAATATGGTACATGTGTATATGTCCTTTCCTGCCTGCTTCTGTAGACTCCTGCAAAGACGGGATCTTCTCCCCACTTCAAACACAGATCAGCAGTTCTACTTTTCAGCAAAAATTCTTTCTGATTTGATAAAAGCAATTTTTTTCGCTTAACTGGTCTTTCATTCTCTTCTGCCTGAGACTTGGAGGGGAAAAAAAAGCTGTTTGCAGATTGGTGGGGTGTTGCATTTAGTTGTATTTGATGAAATACTGTCTCTATAGTTGCGGTATCTAATAACAGGTTTTTTGTTTATTTTTGTTTTTTTTTTTTTTTTTTTTTTTAGCAAAAGCAAGTGATTTAAATTCTGAGGGGCTTGCTGGCATAATTTTCACAAGAAATAGTTCTGCCTTGTCACCAGTGAGCTGATTCTTCCAATTCTTTAGTAGCCTGTTAAAAGATATAATTATAAGAGTTGCACTTAGAAATGAAGGATTTGTTGCTCATCACAGCTAACATTTTTTGTTGTGTTTTTGTGTGAAAGGCAGAGTACTCTTATAATAAAAAGCTGGATTGAAAATGTTTCACTTTCTCCTGAAATACAAGATTTAATAATAAGATGGCATTTTGTTCAAGTGTTCATTTGGTTTACTGAAACTTGAGAGACGCTGTGTCAGAACTAGGAGAGTTTATTAAGCAGAGCATCTATACCAAGAATTTTAGCTGCAGTGCCGATGGAGGGAATATTAATTTTTTTAATCCGTGCTTTATCGTGCTTGTCTGTGTAAATAAGCAGAGCGGTACCTGAGCAGTGTGGGAAATGCGCTCGCCTGGCTCTGAGCAGGGTTCCTTCTGCTGGACCTGCATTTTGAGCTGTGCGTTAGACGTCAAGGTGCTCGAGATGGGGAGCGGCAGGACCGCACCGCGGAGCTGCGGCGGAGCCCTGGTTGTCTCACTCCCTGCTGGGGCACTGCTCTTGCTGCAGTCCCAGGTCATTTATGACAGGGTTTGCCTTCATATCGGAGTATCTGTATGGACTTTAGCTTGGAGGAGGTATCTAGGAGAGACTGCTGATGCAGCAGCTTAGTATAAAGCTCTTGTTTTGTGAAATCGTTGTAAGCTGGGGCTACATGGTTGTTGTGTGAGAACGTACTCCCAAGAGGTTAATCAGGAATCCTGTGGGACCACCCCACCTCCTCCCCTTGTGTGTGTTACCAGAAGCTCCTTGCTGGACAGGGAGGCAACCAGCCCCAAAAAGGGACTTGTGAAGTAACCATCTGTGCCCTCTGCCTTACCTAGTGAGCTGGCTTCCCTGTTACGTAAGGTGTTAGTCTCCTTCTGTAAGAGGTAAAACATTTTGAGTCCTCTTTAGATCTTTACTGATTCTCTTTTGTCTTAGGGAAGGGCTTTGGTGGGAGTGTTGGAAGCTCCCAGGTTTGTTCAGTGGTTAATACAAGAATTGTCAGATCCTGTTAGATTTATTGCAGCATTTGAATTATGGCAGTTTATCTCTGAGGGGAAAGTCAAATAGGTTTCTTTGTTAGAGAACCTGAGGTTTAATTTAAATGATCTGTACAGTCTTTTGTGCACTTGTATGCAGTGACACAACAGGATTTACATAAATAATGTTCTGGCATTATTTGCTAGGATTGACTGTTAAAGGCCATGAGTAGCACTGATTTACATTATGGATGATCCTAATGCTTAAAATAGTGCATTCCATCTGAGGAAGTCTGTCCTTTGCAAGCAGTAGTTAATTAAACCTCACAACAGTCTCATGAGATGGTGTTATCCCCTGTTTAACAGATGGCAAGCATAAAGGCGAAGTGTCTTCAAGAATGGGTAGCGAGTGAGACATTGTTGAATTGGAGTTTAAAACTCTCACCTCTTTTTTTTCCAGGGCCACCTAATCTACTTTGTTTCAAGTACTTTGAATTTTGCTGGTACTAACACTGCAAGGCAGCTTCTGCGTCTCCTTTTGGTTGTGGTTTATGAGATGATCTTTAGGAAAAAAAAAATAGGGCATTCTGCCATTTGCTCCTGGCTGTCTCCAAAAGGGAGTATTGACATGCGTTTCCTGAGGGGGTGATGAGCACGTTGTGTTCGATCTGGATGGTTGTCCGGATTTGCTGCTGCTCTTGAGATTAAATTTGTGTATATCTTTGAGCCAAGCACTGTAGGTTGCAGTGATAGAAATAGTTTATTTTCTGTCAAAGGATCTTGTGGGAAGAAAGAAGATGTTGAGTAAGGAAGTACTGTGCAGTAAACTTTAAGGAAATCCTCTTTTGGGATGGTGCTTGTCTTGCAAACCTTTCTAGAAAACTTGTCTCTGGAATAGTCTGTGCTAAGTTTAAAGCACATCTAAGTGGAAAGCTCCTCAAAGGTGAACTGACTGGCAGCTTTAAGTTTAATGCATGTAGAGAGTTAAAGCAAGATCACTCTTAAGAGTTCCACTGTGTGTGATAAGCAAATAGGCTCATCTGTGGATAAGCTTATTTGGAAATAACGTAAATTTGAAGAGTTTTCTTCAGCATTTGACTTGGGTGGTTGTTGGAAAATAGGCTGAAGACTGCCTTTGAAGTTAGTATTTTCTGTAATTTGTTTATGAAGTATTTTATTGTAATTTATAGGTGTGGAAAATGAGATAAGTTTTAGTAGAGCCTACCTGTGAGATGAACTCAAACAGCTGTGGAGAAATTTGAAAAATAGCTTTCCTATGGCTGTGTGGAGTTTCAGGTGCCAACCAGAGCAGTGCAGAAGATGGAGAGTCTTCCTCCAGAAACACGTGGCAAGACAGATGGTCACAGATTTTCTGTTTAGCAAAAGCTTGGTGATACCATCAGTATCCTGAGGACAGGAAAATATGGATCATCACGTGAATGGGGGCATCAGGCAAAACTTAATGTGTTTGAGTGTATGATTTTCCATAAAATCCCAGTTTTGAGTGAAAATTGTAGGGGAGTCTGGTTAATAATTGGGGTCAAAGTGTAAGAGAAGATTAAGTGAGGAAGAGGCAATTCAAAGAGGAAATGTTTCAAATGCAAGAACTTAATTCCAGTGTAGTGCAGGCTAATGGCTTAAATTATTACCTTCTGCAAGTAGTACCGTCAGTATTGCTGTTGTTGAGCGTGAAGTGAAAGGGTGAGGGACAGGGAGAAGTGGCACATCAGAGGGCGTTTGGGATAAGGAAATGCTAATGGGATAACATGGATAGATAGTGACAGAAAAAGGACTCTCCTGAAAGCTGCAACAGCACTGGTAAGGATGGATGGGTAGCTCGGGTTGTTAGCTTCTCCCCGTGCAAAGGAAAGGCAGGGAGAAGAGTTTGGTGGTGTATTACTTTCCATGTTGATGAAACTTACGGCTGCAGTACCCACATAGACACTTGTACCTAGGGATATTAGTCCCTGCCCTCTCTTTTGCCCTTATTGAAATGCTTCTTCCTCATCAGATCAATTTCTCCTTCCATGGAAGCAGAATGAGCAGGAGCTGTGCTGCCTTGGGCCCTCTGATCGTTCTCTTTGCTGCCTTGCACATCCCACTGCCCCGGTGAGGTATTCTCCTGTTTTTTAGGTCAAAGCCTGCTTTTCAGAGCAGGTGGAAAGAGGCACTTCCTATAGCAGAACACAACTTAATGGCAGGTGAGAAGTGAGAGCTTCTCCTGGCTCACTGAGGATCTGAATGGTCCTATCGACTTGTTACCAGTCCTTACTCATTGACTTGTTACCTCTCTACTTTGGAAGTCAGATGCTGCATCCTTCCCCAAAGATGAACTGATTAATATTTGCGGAGTGTGGGCTGGATGTAGTGGGTGCCTCTGCTAGAAGTAAAACAATTCAGGGAATACTCATCAAAAGCTGTTGCTTGTTGTGATACTTGTAACCTCATGGGAATTTGTCTTGCAGAAAAGTCAAAGTTTTCCAGTCTGATACTCTTCCTCTTCATTCAGTTTAGTGTTTCATTAGCTATGGAGAGTTGGTTGGAAATGTCACTGATGTCTATTGCCTGTATACTGTGCTGATTTATTGCAGTGCCAACTGCCTTCATTAGTTCGCTTGAACATATGTGTAAAGTCTCTGGAAGATGAGATCCTTGGTTAATGTCGAGTTTTGTTTTCTTTTCCATTAAGAAGAGGGTAGTGTATTTAGATCTCTTTATATGGAAACGAATCCATGTTCTGTTTGCAGACATCCAGTACAGATCCGGTAAAGATGTTATGCAGAGAAAATTGGGCCTTGAGTAGCCAGAAAGATTTAATTAAAAAGCAACATACAAAATTAATACAGCTTATCTTCAGCTCCTTGTGATCTGAATAACTGTAAACAAATAGCTCTGGCTGGTTATGCAAGTGGGTTTGGGAAACTGATGTGTTCCATTATGTTTTCCAAGTATTAACTGATTTGTTTGGGATTGAGTCCATATACTCTCATGAGAGCTGTTCTCCGCCTCATGGATTTGAAACTGCATTTTTTTTTTTCAACTTGCAGTGGCATTTGGGGTCGGAAGGGCTTATATATTAGTATCACTGAGATTTTTCAAAGTGTGCCTGTATATAAGCAGGGCAGTAAACTGAAACGTCTCTGTTTCTAAGTATACCTTCTTGGGATGCATATCACTTTTCAGGTGGGCAGCAGCCCTTTTCCCGGTGTTCTGCAGTGGCAGGGGGGATGACAAATACATTTGTTGTTTGCTTGTTGCTGTTGACTGAGGTCACTCCGTTTTTATATTTAGGAGCAGTCCTTTGGTTTTCCAGTTGTGCCCCTAAAGGTTTCAGCTGTATGAGCTTTGTGAGGAGAGCTCCCATGTTGGGTCTCCTGTCGCGGTGTTGGCGCTTGCCACCTGGGCCACTTCAGACCTTTCTAATAGTGGAATCACTGCACATGATTGTGAGCTGTCTATATTCAAGTGGTTAAATTTAATGTTAATATTAATATTAATTTAATGTTAATAATTTTATATGTACATAGTGACAGGTAGACCCAGTTTCAGCTTTCAACTAGGATTTGCAAGGCTGTTTTTTCATAAAAGCTTTTATTGCTTTGTTTACCCTTCAGAAGTGCATGTCACTTTGTTTATGACGACTCTGTAGTCTCTGCATGTCACCAGTACTGCCTGAATGGCAAACGACAGCTCCAGAGATGAGAGTTTCCAATTAAGGAATAATGTGCACCAGCAGAAAGCTTTTTATTTTCAATGAAGGTGCATCTTTTTTCAGTGAGTTATGAGAAGTAGCATAAACTGTGACTAAACATGAAAGGAAGGGAAACAGTTTCTTCCTGGTCTCTTGCCTATTCAAAAATGAAACTTTTCCCAGATGAGTGAAAGAATAAGACCTTGACTACCCTGGCTTTATATCACTGGATCTGATGCCAATTAGAGGTACAGAGCATCTATGCAATAAACATCCTGCTTGACATATGCATATGAGTATATTTACTGCAGTAATTAAAATAATTGGTCAACTTTGGCCTTATTGCTTCTGTCTTTCAAGGAAGGAGCTTTTATTTTCTAAGTTTGTCATCCCATTACCTCACTTCACTTCTGTAATACAGTTATCCTAATTCCTGCCAAATTGAATTACTCATTTTTAAATAAATGAAAGCACTTCTTTATGGTTTGCTGAGGCAGAGATTGACAACCAGAAATCAAAGTTTTTGTCTTAAGTTGGCAGACAGTAGACTCCAGTGTGGGACTGAAAGCTGCAGCAGAGAGTAATATTCCCAGAAAAAAAATGTAAATTGATTGTTTGCTACTCTTCCATACTGTCAGTAAAGATTTAATCACTTTCAGATGAGATTTTTATCCACTGTCGCTTTATAGTAGTGGTTTTAAGTAATCAGGAATGAAAATGAGGCTTTAAATCTTTCATGCTATAAGATATTCCAGCCTTCCAGGCACAACACTTAATTATGTGAGCCAGGTTTTGCTTTAGCTTTAATAAGCAGTTGGGTCCGTGCAGACCAGTTGAGATGTAAGGAGAGAAGTGCACATGGCTTTCCCAAACTGGAAGCAAGCTTGCCACAAAATCTGGGAAAAAAATGTGCTCCATTGAGTGACTGCAAATTGAAGAGGAGACTGAATATGTAAGGGACAGGAGTATTCTCCTGTGTGGGACTGCTAAGTGCTCTTTAGGACCACCAGCTTCTGGGGGCCTTGGGCAGATCACAGGAGCTGTCTGCACCTTGTCCTTCCTTCAGTGCAAAGAGAATCGGCTTCCTTCACAGTTTGGAGACCTAATTAAGATTTTTGCCAAGCACTTTCAGATCCTCAAATGAAAGGCAAACACAGAAAGCATTAAAATTAACAGCAACTTAGTGGTTGAGCTTTAATGAATTAAGAGATTTGTATAAATAAAAAAAAAAGAATGTTTTTTGGAAGTTTTTAGTTCAGTTCCATCCTTAAAAAAGTAATGATAGTTTTTAAGGTCATTAATTTGTAGGACCCTATTTTTAGATATATAAAAAGATATATAAATACGTATTTGATACTGGGATATGCTTCTGTGTGCATTATCAGCTCACATGCCTTATTGTATTAGGGATCTGGAGGTTTGGGAGTATGGGCTTTGCTCTAGGCTGTATCCACATAAGGGAAAAATTGATTAGACTGTCTGCAGATACTTTCCCATTTCTCCTACAAATATATGACTGTTTTGAAGTTCCTTTCTGCTTTCTAAAGGTGAAAAGGAAAAAAAAAAAAAAAAACTAATTGACTTGGCTGCCTTTATGTGTGCATTTTCTTTATCTGCATTGGATGTACTCAAGTATTGCTGGAACGGGAAGGAGAAGTTGGAATGCAGATAAATCCTAAGGCTGTGTTGCTCCCTCTGTTTCTGTGGCAAACGTGGCAGTGACCAGACCTAAACTTGAATCAAGAAGGTTTTAGGGCTTGTGCTGGGAGAAAATTGTGGCTGACTTGCCTGGTACCGAGAGGCTATTGCCAGTACACGGCAGGTATTGGAGAGGGGGAAAAAAACCTCATATTGGAGGAGTGCAGGAAAGGAGAGAGCAATACTGGCCACGGATCTTAAAGGAGGGTCTGTGGTGCGCCGGGTTCTACTGCACGGCCACAAGCAGACGCTTCCCCACCTCGTCGTAGCCGGCAGAGGAACACGCGACCCTGCACTGCTCCCGAGATCCGTGGGTGCTGCTGGGCTTCCCTTGCACACGGAGTGCGCGGAGCGGTTCCTTGCACTGGTCCTGCCTCCAGAGAGGTAGGAAGTCACACTAGCAAGGACTGCTGCTGCTTGTGACAGAGGATGTGAGCAAGCTCGTAGAGACACGTGCTTTAAATCTTATCCCAAGACCCCACGCCTGCTCCAGATGAGCATAAGGGCGTCTGTATGTAGGGGCTAATATGTTATGTCTATGAATAAGGTTGTATTTATTAACTTCCCAGGATTTGCCCCATTAAAATAGTGCTTGCAAAACACATCTGCTGGGACCTGCAAGGATATTCAGGGAGCATGTAATAAAATTGCAGCGAATAATCTGGTTGATCTGGCTGATATCTTTAAAATTGGGGCTGTTTTGTATTTGAATGTAAAGCCTGTCACCAGGCACGCTGCTGCGGTAATGTGCTGTCTGGTAGCAAATGTGTGTCAAACAATGTATGTTATCAGTCTCTTTGCTTTGCCTTGTCTTCTAATCTTAACTAGAAAGTCATGTATATGGTGAGGCACTGCAGCCGTTCGTCACAACACCTCTACTACCTCGTTCAGCCGTCCTTTAGCTTTCCCTTAGCTCTCCTAGGGTGGTGTTTTCCTTTGCAGCATAACACAAGGGAATTTTTATACCATTTTCTACAAGGTGATTTTGGCAAAATTAGCAGAGAATGCAATTGTAGTCTGTTATTTACCATTTTTGCTGATTAAAAAACTGCAGCGGCAGCACCAGATAATGTATTTTTGGGGCTAGGTGGCAAGAGGCAGTGAGGATTGAGAATCATCTGCTGGAGCTGATGGCGCGATGCTGCACAAGCAGGTGTTTGTGTTGTGCCGTGACAGGGGAGAGCGGTACGGATGCCCGGGAGGCGCAGGCTTTATCACCGAGCATTTGAAACCCAGGATGCGTGTCCTCGATTTAGCGCTTGCTCGCAGACTTTAGCCTCCGCGTGGTGCGTAGGAGCCTCGTTAAAGCCCCCGCGCTCTTGGCGAGCTCGAAAATCGATGGCTGTGGAAGGAGGAGGCCTGGAGGGAGAGGGCGGCAGGTGCTAACAGGCCGTTTCACAGGTTTGCAGCGGGGCGAGCAGCGTGCCCGGCGGGAGCCGCGAGGGCTGGTGAGCGCCCGGGGGGGACGGCCGCGAGCAGCCTGGCGGGAGGGATGGGCTGCGCGGAGAGGACGAGGCCGTGAGTTCTGCCGTCCTCGCGGCGCTGCGCACCAGGCCCAGCCCCGGTGTATGCTTAGTAAAGAGTAACTGCACACCCAGAAACGATTGATGATTTCTGCCAGTTAATGTTTTAAAGGCGCTTTTTTTTTTAATTTATATATTTATTGGCCAATGTAGTTAAACCAGCACACGCCCAAGGGTGGATTCAGGCATGCTGATAAAAGCTACCACTTTCCTTAATATCTGTAAGGATATAATGTTATCTTTCCACAGCTGTAACTTCATCCACCTACTTTGCACTTTGTGTTTTAAGCCTGCAAAGCTGATAAAGCTAAGATAAATCAATCTCCCAGTGCAGATTGGATTATACTGTTTAAGTAATAAAAGAAAAAGTGAATGCTAACTACTCAAATTACACAGTTTAAACTTTATTAAGCCCTTTTCAAACTTTTCTTCTTTTCATCCAACCCTTCATGCAGCCTTAGGAATAGCTGAGGTATCCTAAACATTAAAAGCCTTTCTCAAACACGCTTTGCCTGCTGTTTCTGCAGTGTGCTGTCAGCGCAGTAGAGCAGAGAAGAAAATGCCCAATAAAACATGGAAAGGTTCCACCTTCACAGCAGTTAATGTTTTTTTAATGTTTCCTTTATGCATTCAATCAATTAGGGCCTGCAAACACCTGTTTTATTTGCATGATCAGTTCAACTTTTATGAAGTTGCACACTGGCACTTCCCTGGTTATTTGCATTTTTTGTTGTTCAATCTTTTGGCTTATTTTTAACTGGAGGATGTATATGACAATAGGAGACAGTAAAGTTCTCGTTCATTTGCACAATCATGTACACCAAACAAATATGAAACATTAAAAATATTACTGTAAAATCATTTAAAAAAAAAAACAGTGTGTGGGCTTGAAGACATCCTGAAAGAACTGTTGTACTGCTTGAAATGCATCCAATTTTATGTGAACGATCCCCTTCTAAAATCAGGGCCTTTCTAATTGGGGACAAGTGTTGAATTGCAATCTCTTAGTGACACAAAGTCTACAAGCTTTACATGGGCAGGCAGGAGAGAGTTGATTGCGTGGGGAAATAGCTGATCTGGATGGATAGCACGGAGCTGCGGGTAGGGAACAGCGCCGGATTGCAAATTGATGCAAACCAAAGGTTCATTGACTCAGCGGCTGCCTGGATATATTATTGTTAAATTATGATGGGCCTGACTTAGGGCACGCTCAAGACATTTTCCGTTTTTAAAAATTTAAGTGAAATAAAATATTGACAGTTTGAGTTAGATTAATCAATTCTGAGCCATGTGTTTGTTTAATTTTGTGTTGGAGAACTGCAGTAAGATGAGTAGAGATTCACAAATAAAGGCACATGATTAATTTAAGGCCTCATTTTAATTCTTTCTAATTCACTACTTGAAGATGTCTTGCATTTTTAATACATGTTGATTTTGACTTTTTGTCAGAGAAATGATTAACTGTCTTTGCTAATATCTTTTTTGTTGTTTTTTTTTGGTGTTTGATCTCAAACAATTTGAAAAATTAAAAAAAAAATAATAACCAAGATGCTGTTTCTGTAAAATCTTATTCCCCGTGGACCAAAAGCAACAGAATATTGCAGATATTGTTGGGAATCCTGTAAAATGTAATAAAATATGTATTTTTATCTGGCTTCTAGAATTACACAGTAGTACTGCAGTCCTCTTCACATAAGCAGAGTGGTTTAAGTACTTGTTGCGCAGTTGTTACTTAGCCCTGCAGGAGCATTTATGCAACTGCTGAGGATGCCGACTTGACGTGCACAGTAGGAAGCGATGCCTGCACCACCCCTGGATGAAACGTCCCCACTTCAAATCTGACTTCTGCCTGGAACCGTGTTCAGAGGGGACTTTGGTGGAGATGGGGACAGGTTCCCTAACCGTACGCAGTAGTGAGTTACCTGAGCACCTCTCTTGTTAAGCACCATTTTTGACCATCTCTGCTTCTGTTTACCATGGAAGGAGCCTGGTTGACTTAATGCTGACCATGTCCTCTTTCAACATCTAAAGCTTGAATCTTGGGTCCCTTTTCAGTTGGTAGAAATGTGCTCTAATTTCCTGCATCTTTGCAGGTCAGTTGAAATTACTCTGGCATTTCTGTAGCGTGGCATTTGATCAGGGAACTTGTTGACTGAACAGCGTAATCGCCTCCCTCCTGTGTACAGTGGTTGTCATGCCCCGTTTCCTCCCAACAAACTCCCTGTATCCGTAACAAGCCCATGCTGCTCTGAAGGTAATTCCTCTTTTTTCTTTTTTTTTTTTCTTCCCTATTTTAAAACACTTAAAATGCATGTAGTTGGTTAGAGAAGTCATGTTGACTGCTGCTTTGCATGGGGATCAATTTATTTAAGCCCAAAAGTTTTCCTTCTTTAAAGTGTCAGGATTTTTTTTTCATTCTTTGTATAGTTCTCGGTCACTGTTGTAGCTAGTTTTTATCAAGTCACTTATCCTGATAACTTCGAACTAATCAGCTCTTGTGCTGAGGGAAATGTATACTTTGCAATGTTACTCTTTTTGCATGGAGAAACAATTAGTTGTTCTTTAAAAAAGGCTTCTTCTGTAGAAGCTGAGTGTAGAGAAGATGAATTTTGAAAATACAGTGAACCAGGATGTGGCTAGACATCTTTTTGGTTCTTTTAACAGTCAAACTATATTTCACATCACAGTTTACACTACAGATAATGTTAAATAGCCTATGATTGCATTCTTTGGATGAAATCCTAGCTGTAATTGAGTCAGTAAAGGAACTCGCATTGATTTGAAAATCACACTCGCTGCCTGATTCATAACCAAGCTCCTCAGGAGAAGGGGGACCCTTGGAAAAAGCGGTAGTCTGCAAAAGGGGTGCAGTTTCTTTCTCTTGGGGAGGCTGTGTAGGTAAGCATGTACAAAGCAACAGTGAAAGCTGATCTTACACTGGAGACTTAACGTGGGCAGAGAAACCCCTCAAAATGATTCAAAAAAAATCTGTTGTAGTTCTGCAACTCGGTTGTGTTTATACAGATCTCATAGTAGAACAGTTTTAAGGAGTACCAGATATGACAGAGGTGTCTGGAAAGGAAAAATGATTTTCTGCTTGTAAAAGGATGAGGTATTTGGTTGCTTTTTAAAGGCAACCTAATGCAGCTTCATTTGCGATCCTCTCAACTTACAATATAGTTACTTTGTGGTTTATTTCATGCATTTTCCCTAAGCTCATTCCAAAGAGCTTTGTAATGAGGTCTGCAAGGGCCAAATGCAGTCCAGATGAAATCACTTGCATTCCACCTGCCTGCTCCGAGGCGCACTTTGGACTTCAGTATGTGGGAGTAAGTAATAAGATCCCAATGAATAGCCTCTCTGTTCAGTAATGATCATGGGGAATTTTAGGAATGCCTAAAGAAAAGCATCTTTCTTTTGGAAAGAGTTTACTTTTAGCTTTTAGGAGATCTAGGTTGCAGGGAAAATGTAGTGACTATGCAGACTATTGTTTGTATATTAAAAGCAAAGGAAAAATGCAGGGTCATGTTAGTGTCAGAATTGTTAAAGTTCATCTGAAAGTCACTAAAGCAACAGCAATTTTAATTTACAGAAATATGCACATATTTAGACATATAAAAAAATCACATAAAGAGAAAAGTGAAGATGAGGTTTTGTTTTTGTGTCTCTAGCTCATTTGCTCTTTTTGTCTTTGTATCACTCTTGTTTTCGTTTACTGTTGGCTTTTCTGGAGCATTGCAAAGAATTTAATCTTGTTTTATCCAAGAGCTTACATGAATGGTCCTTAATTCTAGATCTGTGTTTTATTCAGTTTTGTCATAGAGCAGATTGGCTGATGATTTCATTCTCTTTTGTTTTCAAAGTAATCAATTTATTTTTTTCCCCCATGACAAACTCTAGTAAAGTCATATAGATCACAGGCTTAATGGTATGTAAGTTCAAAAGATCAAGGCCTCTGTAACTTCTCTGTTATTTTGAAGGAGTCTTTTCAGAAGTCCCAAAGGAAATAATTTTCAGGCTTTGTTATAGTGACTGTGAAATGCGTTTTCATAATTTCAGTACAGAATGTCATCCTGTTTCTATAACTTTTGGAAATGTGTGTGATGATATAATCTCCATTTCTTAATGCTGGATGTTCTTTCATGCCACTGCGGTAATATCTTAGTGAGGTTTACTTAATTACTATACATTTTCTTGGAACAATAGTAAACAGCAAATGTCCATGAAGCTTTTTTTTTTTTTTTTTTCTCCTGTCATTTTATAGATAACCATTAGAAAATGAAATAGGGCTAGCATAAATATTGAGTGAGATTTAATTCAAAGATGGAAATGGGTTAGAACTTTTGCTGGAGTGCAGTTCTTCACGAAGTCTTTATTTAGGCAAAAGTCTCCTATTTAATCAAATGCAAATGCAGATGGTTTACATCATACAGTCCATTTGGATGAAGGTATATATTTAGCTCTCTTTAAATTTGTGTATCTCTACTATAAATTATACTTGTTTTCCTTAGTGTTTTAATTTAGTCAAGCATGTACTCAAATACACTGAAAATGCCATCAAAATTTCATTGTTACTTCGGTATTTAAAATGCTTAATTTAAATCTAAGAAGGGGACTTTTTTTTTCCTGCCATGTGTTAAATATGACTTTTTTTCCTGTTCTAAACAGGATCATTTTTATCTGTGTTTGTGAACTCTTTTTTTTCTTTTTTTCTTGAGTACAGAAACGGCTACCATTCTGATTGTATAATATTAAAAGCTTTTTTATCATGCATAACTTCCAAAGGGAATGCGTTTTTAAGCAGGAAACATAGCACAAAGTTTAGCAAGTGATCCATGAGTGCTGCTGTGTTAAAGATGCGTCTTACACTAGTTGGCTTGGAATGAAAATAGAAATAGAATGGCATTATGTGCCCCCATATGGAGAAGTGGAAGTAACACTCTTACAGAATTGAAGTCCCATCTATTATTGGGCGCACAGTAAGCTTCGGATGCCTTCAGTAGAAGAAGAAATATTGTTGTGTACTATCCTATAGTTTTTTTAATAAAAATATTTATATTTTTATTCATGGAGTGTCATTCATATGAATACATCCTACAGCGTGAATACCCAGGCTCTCCAGGAGTGCCAGGTAGCCATTTTTGTTGGAATCTTATGGAATTTTCCTAGTAAAAACTAATTTTTTAGGAAAACAAATATTTTATTGCTACAGGAAAGGTTTGTCGTCTTTTCTCTCTTCACAACAAATCTGCTGGTTGAGACTCAGCAACATAATGAGGGCTGCAAGAGGATTGTTCCTGATCCCTAGCCAAGACATAGGAATTAAAAACAAACTTTGTCACAGCTGCTCAGATTTGATGTGAGACTTTTCCCGGAGCCCTCTTGTAATTCCTTGTGCTGTTTTTTCCAGGGGCGGCCTGTGACATATGTTGGTTCATCAGTGGGGATGGCAGTGGTGGAAGGCAGGGTAACAGCTGGGGAGGGGATTTTGGGAGCGCTCGGGCAACCTCTGATCCCTGGGAGCAAGTAGGGCATCTCCGAGTGACCACCATGGGCCGACTCCCCAGGCTGTGTCTGTGCCCCAGCCACGTCTCACGTGAGGGGTCAGCAACTGCAAACAGAGCAAGAGCTTCATAAGCTCCGTCTTGCTCCTCCTGCCGAAAATCATAGCTAGTCTCTGGCTTCTGCTTAAAATGCTGATACACCTATAACTACGACAGGGTTGAGACTTAGTACAAGTTGCATAGTTAAATCAGTGGCCTTGTGTAAACTAAATATATGCCTAAATGGCTTACTGGATTAGAACTGCAGTGCACATTGTAGAACAGAATGCATTAGGGTTCACAGTGAAGAATTAGAGGAAGAAAAAAAAATATTATTATTATTAAATAGTAAAATGGAGATGTGCTACTCTAGAGGGGGGGATATGGTTGCCTCAAAGGTAGTGTAGCAGACAATTAAAATCTAAAATCTTGCATTAGAGTCTGCTTCTGTAACCTTTGTGAGCATTTACTGAATAAATTTTGTCACCTGAGATATTTTGTGTTACAGCTTACTCGCAAGTAACTGCAACAGCATGATGTTCCAGATATTTGATCTTTGTCATGGGAGACATCTGTCATTTGCCCTAGGAAACCAAGTCTCACCTGGACTTCTAATTAGAAAAGATACTAGAGCTTGTAAGAGCTCTGTCTAAGCTCATTTGGGCTCCAAATGATTGAAACCTTGTTAAATAAGTAGGTGTGATCCTCAACTGAAGGAATCTGTTAGAGTCGTAATTTGTAAAATATACTTGTGGAGATCTAACTGACAAGAGAAAGACTGTATTCCAAAAGGAACTTTCTATTCAGAGGTTTAAAGGTGTTAAGTTTTTTTTTTTTATAAGACAACTTTTCTTACCAAAATCTACAAATCAATAAATTGTGTTATATAAATAGGAAAGTGAACCTAAAGTGAAGATTAAAAAAAAAATTAAAAAAATAAAATGTTGGAGACTTCTATGGTAAAAAATATATCTAGTGTAAATAGCTAAGCCACTCTCCATCGTCTTTGAAAGATCCTGGAGAATGGGAGAGGTGCCAGAGGACTGGAAGAAGGCCAATGTCACACTAGTCTTCAAAAAAGGCAAGAAGGAGGATC